>JAPDES010000043.1:0-329188 GCA_027569235.1 Aspergillus sparsus
TCCAACGCCAAAGTGCCCGCCCACACGCTCTCTTTTTAATTTTTTTGTTTCAACCCAACCAAACAAAAAAAATTAAAAACCCTGGGTTAAATTCTTTTAAAAACCACAAATAACACTAACCTGATTCCCAACACACGGCGCGGTCTCCACATATAATTTTCCGGTGTTTAAAAAAAAAAAAAAAAAAAAAAAAAAAAAAGATCTTTTCTCCTTTTCGTTTTTTTTTTTCTCGTTTTCTTTTCTATTGCCCCCCTGGTTCAACTAAGCTGTTCTTGAAGTTTCAAATGGAAAATAATTATTAGTAAATAAATAATAACTCCTTTCTTTTATCACTCACTTCTTCCTGTTCTCTTTTTAAAACACCCTTTTCTGTACCCTTTTTTTTGAGCAAAATTAATCAAACTCGAGATCCCGATGATGTCTAATTTCTTGCTCTCCTTGTGATCAAGTACCCCCCCCCACAAATACAAAAAAAAACGAAAACACAAAGTTCTTTTTCTTCTTCTTTTTCTTCTTTTCTCCGGGATAGATAATCGAAGAAAATCGGAATAGTCACAAAGAAAAGTGGAGGAGGGGGCAAGAGAGAAAAGACGAGTGGCTGCCGAACGAATGCCTGATCTGCCGCTAAGGAGGAAATGATACTAGTGCAGTGGTAACTTCTGTTCTTGTATGGCGTATGGTTTGTATGGCTAGGCGGATAGTTCAGGATGTACCTTAGTATTTATTTGGTCAGTCAAGGACTACCGAGTGGATAAGTACATACCTACAGTATTCACTGCTACTCGCCAATAAAGTTAGTAGCAAACCGCAGAATAGGATTAAGAATAAGAATAAAAATGGAAAATAATGATGATGATGATGATGATGATAATAGTAAGAAAAAAGAAATAATAATCAAAGTAATAATAATAATAAAATTAATATTTACGAAAATTCATCCAAGAGAACCATCTAGCACTGAATTAGAACCCCCCCTGTTAATATATGCTATGTACTGTGTACGGTACATACATATTCCCACATCACAGGTGAAATGCAACAGAATGAATAAAATAATCATTCCATCATTCTCTCATCTTCTAAGGAATTTCAGCAGACGGGAAGCCTGCAGATGCAGGAGTCAAGCGTAACTTGGCAGTCGGACCTAGTACCTACTCTGTAGGTAGTAAGTATATAGTTAGTATGTGTGTATGTATGTAGATAGATACCTTGGCGTACTAAGGTGGGGTGACCTGGGATGGATCCAAGGATTTGACTCGTTTGGAAATACCCGGGAAGGTCGTGGCCTTTACTTCCGTACGCCGTGCCATTTATTGCGGCCAAACGGGGCTAGTGCGAGGAGGACAGGGACTGGAGAAGCACTGCTGGAGAAGCACCGCCGAAAGGTAGCAACATAAAGATGAGCTTGCGCAGCAAGGAGTAATCCACTCAGCCTCCTATATGAGATATGTAGGGCTATGATGTTTAACTTGGAGAGTAATAATAATAATAATAATAATAATAATGGTTTTCTTCTTCCCTCTCCCACCCCGCCTTTCCAAAAAAAAAAAAATAATAATAATAAAATAAACTACATTATGCTATCGCGGTTGTGTTGTTCTTGAAGGAAGAGGAGTGTTCAATAATAGTCATTACCTACCTATATTTAAGATGATCCGATCAAGTCTGACTGAACCAATTACTATTCTTGGGGGATTCGGGATTAAAGATTAGGTACCTACATACATACACACACATTCAGGCCGCCAGTGGGCCTTGTTATCGCCACTTCAAAATACTCATACTTATTAGTATCGAAGTCATTACCTCAGACGATACTCCTCTCCCAACAGATAGGGGCCTAGTCTCCTATAAAGTGGAGTAAGGGTTTTTATTTTATTTATTATCTATCTATTTATTTACGTCTTCCTTATAATAGAATAAAGCCGAAAATAAGAAAAGAAATAGTCTCATGAGATCGGATTCCTGATGCGCAAAACTTTATGTCGGTTGTGTGAAACTCCACTAGGACGAAATTTCTCAAAACGTTTTAGCATGTGACAGTTTTAAGAGAACTTAAAGATTTTAGATTCGGAGCTTTGAGGATCGGATTGTTTAATATTTAGTTTAGTTCTCTTGTGAATCTCTCCTTGGTAGTCGGATTATTATTATTATTATTATAGTAGTACTCTTCATTGCATCCTCATAAAGGATCAAGCTACCTATTGACGAATGGCTGTTGACACAAGTACGCTGTACAGCAGTATCTAATAGTAAGAACAAGAACATACCTACCAAGCACCTACCTAGATAGTAAACAAAAGTGTCATGAGATTTATAGGTACGTAATGGCTTATTGGTCCCGGAAAAGCTTCACTACTCTCGATGCATGGAATCGAGGATCACCAAACGATATACAATGTGCATTATTATAAATTGAAAATCAATCTTCCGAGATGGTAGGGAAAGTTTATTCTAGGTGGGTGGTATTGGAGACCCCTTGTCCTCCCAAATTTTGTTGGCCTCGTAGACGAAAAAGATCTAGCCAGGTAGACTCCAATGGGGAGGATCAAAAACTGGAAGTAAATAATAATTATTACCTACCTTATTATTGCTGGAGCCTGGCTCTTGTGGGCAGTTACTCTTTAAGGTAATTGAGATAAACAACCTCACTCACCTCGTTCCTGATAAAAGAGGAGGCAGTAAGTGTATACACACCTACCTAGGAAGCTATGGTGCTGGCAAGAGAAATAGATGGTGGGTGCATGAATACTACCAATACTAGAAAGGGCTCGTCTGGCTTTTTGCTCCAGCACGACCTGTTAATATTGGTGATCGGTTTCCGAGGGACGGAGAGAAGATACCAACATACATCACCATACATACATATACATGGACCCATGCTAAGCTATTGTTATTGAGCCCAACAATGGTGATGATGTATCTAGGTTTCTCGGACTAGTGCATTTTAGGAAAGCAAGCGATTGAACTTAATTACTCTTACTTACTCTAGTGCCTAGATTATTGAAAGTGCGCCGCGGAGTGAGAGACCGTCACTACTGCCAGATATTCTAGAAGGAAAAAAAAAGACAAGGAGAATAATACTATAGGGAGTGGAAATAAAATGGATCTCATGAATCCACCGAATCAAACACGGCCCCGTCCGGAAAACCCTGGATGAAAGACGGAACCAACCATGGAACCGAAACTTCTTGACTCTGGAGGATATAATTAGTTTTGATTGTAATCCAACATCATCATCATCGTCATCATCTTGGAGGAAAAAGAAAAACAGTAAACAAATAAATAGAGAAATAAAAATGTCCCCTGTTCCCCGTTTGAAAAGAAAAAAAAAAAAAAAAAAAAAATTTATATCCCTCTGATCCTAATTCCTTAACTATCAAGGTCTGTTAATAAAGATACGGCACTATATCCGGTATTGCTCCGCCGTCTTTTTTGCTGCCCAAAGATTACGGAGGAGAGACTCAAGAGTCAGCGATTGCGGCCCAATAATGATGGCCTCCACAACGGCATCTTCCTTGTTGCCCATTCTGATCTGCAGATGAAAATATCTCAACTGGAGGGGCAAATTTCAAGAAAAAATTTTTTATACTTTCAATTAGATTAAATTATTGTTAGTATTATTATTTATCTCTTCTAAGTCAAAACTAGAAACTCGAAATGCTAAAAAAAAAAAAAAGAAAAGAGAAGAAAAAGAGAAAGAAACTCTGAGCCCCACTGTTAGTAATTGCTTTTCATATCTGCCCTCCCCTTCGCAATTCACAAGCAGAAACAAGAAGAAAACTAAGGATGGTTAAAATATTTCCTTACCTACCTTAGGTGGTTAAGTATAGGAGATGACTCATATCACTACTGGATGGTTAAAAAATAGATAGCCGCTAACAATATTGTTTGCATTTTTTAGTTGATGTGTGGCACATAGTTAGTAGGAGTCTATTACTCCGAGTAAAGGATAATAACTAAATGACTCTGCCTCTTGTTACTACTTGGTATGACCTGGAAAAGTATGTCTTGTGAATTAAAAAAAAAAAAAAAAAGTCAACAAAGAAGAAAAAGAAAGAAAAGGGAGAAAAGACAAAAAAATTATTTGCGGTTTTCAACTGATTATACTCGTATTAATCCGAGGATTGATTTTTTTTTTTTTTTATTGAAGGAGGACATTCTCCGTCTCATGATGAGTCTCTTGCCCATCAAATAAACTTTTCGCACTGATCCCTCTGGACGCTATTTGCCCCAGTCCTATGGTAATATTATTGTTTTTACCACTATTATTATCATTCAAAGGAGAGGATCCCAGTTCTTGTTTTGAATCCCCTTCACCACTACCAGTGTTGCCCAGTCGATACCAGCTATTATGGTCACTCTGTTTGGCCATGCGATCATCGGTTGGGGGCCCACCCATTTTCCTCATGGCTACTACAAGAGGTTTATATATTACTGGTAGGTTTGTGCAGAGAATTCCACCCAAAGGTTCCCATACTGACAATATTCCAAGCGGGACGCCAGCCCCTAAGTGATATTAGCGGATCCGTCTCTCTCCTACAATTGCGATGATGTAGTGAGAAATCAGAGCATGGATATAACGACAACATATAAGTAAAATCCGAAGAGCCTTGTGGAATAACAACGGACAGACGGGCGGCGCTGACTGCACAGGTTCTATATTTTCATCCACGACGTTAAATGGCGTTTCGAACGAAGTCTATAGGGGAGAAGACAACGCACCCCAGACCCATGGAGAAGAGGAAACTCAAACCAATCTTCTTGGTTTTGGAAATTTGCAGCTTCAAATGATAGGCAGAGGAAGAAGAAAGACCCATATATCAGTCGCGAGGTTGGTAACGTTGGTGACATAGCTGAAGGCGACTAAATCAACGCATTCTTCCTCAATGCTGGAGTCCCAGAATCTCTGGATCGGTCGACATTGAAACCCTAGCACAAACTCCATGGTCAAGAGCCAGAGGATTACAAATATTGCCGTCAAGATTACAACCATTCTAAATCTCGGGATTGAAAAGATTTGATAGTATAAGGCTAGGGCTGATAACTTGGTGCTGGCAATGGCAAAGTCGTAGAAGTGGCTAAATACATAGTCGCCCTGGTTCAGCTAGCTGGGAATCCTTCCGTTATCAGTCTTCCGACGACGGTCTCATACCATCATGAAAGTTCGCACATCCTCTTTAGAAACAACCTCAATGTGCTTTCCCATACCATACGGAGGGCCTGAAGTCGCTTTGCTTAGCCCACAAGAAAAATCCTTCTTTGATATCCTCCTGCCTTACCGTAGACTAGCCCACTGATACATAGACCGACGCTGACAATCTAGATGAAATTAGACTTGATGTCCATCTCAAGGGGTAGGGGCGCAAAATATTGGTGGAATGAGTTTCTTACAGTTGCCCACACCATCAAGTAGTCGTCAAAGGCCAGCCCATTTCTCCACGGACGCAATTCGGCCCATAATCGGAGGGCTGTTGAGAGGATCTCAAGCGGAATCGGGATTGCATATCCCACCAGTAGGTCGGTTACCTTTGACTGGGCCAAATACTCAGCGTTGTTGTTGATGTTCATTTGGGAGCGGGCTGCTGATCTCAGACTCGGTCATGCCATGGGGGGGAAATAATAAATCGTAACAAAACAAGAATTTGCCGCCCTCCACCGATGGTGGCCAGTTTGAGGCATTGAATTCTTAAACCCATTGAATCCAAGCTTGAGTATATTCTATGCTTAGCAATGCTCTTTCTTTGAATTAAGGGGAATGTGAACCCTTGCTCATGGAAGTGCTTACGGGCCGCTAAATTGTCTAGCTCATTGGGTAGCATATGTACGGCTGTTCTATCAACCAGCTCACTAATGACGCGCGATCAATTATCTCTAAGGGCTTGTCGTTAACCTCAGGCCTCGAGTATGGCGAACGGTGTGGAACATGGTAGTATCCCGGAATCACTCCGCCTCCATTTAACCCACTACTGTCGCCATCCCGGTCAAGCAAAAGATTTTCCATCATTCTCTCCTCAATCGCCCAGCAAGTCCCTTTCTTCCCACATCCAAAACTTGCTAGATAATGGGCCGTAAACATGCGAATTAGTGCTAGTTTCTTGTTTGGGTCGGGCCTCATAGGTCTCACAATTGGTGCCCCCAGCGGATCCCGGACGCCGACTGTGAATTTGGAATATGCAACATATCAAGGCTATTATGATACAGCGTATAATCTAAATGTCTGGAAAGGGTAAGTCCTCTGCCAATCAACCCACCTCGCAAGAGACCCATTGACCTTAGATCTTACCCACAGGATTCGATATGCTGCTGCCCCCGTAGACGACCGACGCTGGCAGCCCCCTGTTGCGCCCCCATGGGATAATAGAAACATCACGTTGGCGGTTGAGCAGCCACCAGTTTGCCCTCAGTCCGGTGCAGCAGGTACTCCTATAGTATATGGCTTCAATTCTGGACCGGGGGACGAGGATTGTCTCTTTTTGAATGTTTATGCAGCACCAGGAGCCTCGGACCTCCCCGTCTTGGTATGGATTCGTGAGGCAACCATCCCATATCTTCTTGAATAACTATTCCCTCACTTACTGCTCGTAGATGGAGGCGGCTACGGGCTTTTCGGCGCGGTGTATGATCCAAGTCCCATGATGAACACAAATGATAATCAATTCATCACAGTTGAGATTCAGTATCGCCTAGGCGCGTTTGGATTTCTATCTTCGGATGAGGTTAAAAATCTGGGGCAGACCAATGTCGGCCTCCTTGACCAGCGCTTCGCTCTGGAATGGGTCCAAAAACATGTTGCAAAATTTGGCGGAGACCCCTCTCGCACTACAATTGCTGGAGAATCTGCAGGGGCTGGATCGGTCATGCTCCTTGCTCTTGCATATGGTGGTCATGAATTCCACCTATTCAACAATGTAAGCCCATGTCTCCCTTATACATAAATGCCCCTAGAGGTGATGGGCAATGTAATCCGTAACCTGGATAAATTTAGATTATTGCTGCGAGCCCTTACTCGCCCCCTATTTACCGCTACAACGATCCTGAGCCGACCAAATCTTACAAGAGCTTTGCAGAACTTGCCGGCTGTGGGCCTCACACCTCACACAAATACTCCACCACGTTCGAATGCCTAGTGGCAGCTCCGAGTGCGCTGCTACAGAATGCTAGCGGCGAAGTCTCCACCTCTGGCCTGTTTGGCACCTTTGCTTTCTTGCCTGTTGTGGATGGAGACTTGATACAGACCCGGCCAACACAGCAATTATCACGCAGTCAGGTTAGCGGCAAGCGTATCCTTGTTGGAGTATGAGCCCACCCACCCCATGCCAATATTTAGGCCTCCTCTAGAAAAATAGCGCTGACTTAGGGCAATAGAATAATGCTAATGATGGGACCCCATTGAGCAACCCCGAAGTAACGACCCGAGATGACTTTGATAATCATATCTCTAACACATTCCCTCACTTCACAAAGCACGACATTCGTCGTCTTAACAACATATATAATACTCAGAACAGTAAACCAACTAATCAGGGGCCCTATTTTGACACTCTTGGTGATTATGGTCCAACGGCCCTAAACCAATCTGAAATGGCCACTGGTCTGCAGCAAACTGTTTTCAATATTTTTGCGGAGACTACCTTTGAGTGTCCCGCTCATTGGCTCGCAGAAGCTTTTAGCCAAAGAGGCCGCCAAGCTTGGAAATATCAATACTCTGTAACGCCAGCATACCACGGTGCGGATCTAGGCGCATATTTCTCTGGGGGCGTGTCGTGGCCGAGTTCAGACTTCCCTCATGCGTTCCAGAAGATCTGGGGCAATTTCATTATTCATAATACGCCGGTTATTTCTACTGCAGATGCAACAGGGGGGCAACACAATGCGACTGTGCCGCTGGATAGACATAGTGACTCGACTAGTGAGGAGGAGAGTAAAATCCTCTGGCCGCAGTTCACGCTGAATCACCCTTGGCATATGGATTTGAATACAACAGGCGGTACAGTTAGCCCAGTCGTAGTCACGGATGATTTGACTTATTATGTCCGGTCGGGCGATGGTGTTGTGAATACCTTCCGGCTCGCAGATGCGTATTCATGGGAAGGTGGACGGGGGGATCGGTGCGAATTCTGGAAAGATGTTTCGGCTCGAGTGCCTCAATAAGGGCTGCAAATAAGTCGTGCTTCTTCTATAAAGGATAACTGGGTTATTTTTTTTTTTTTTTTTTTTTTTTTTTTTTTTCATGAAGTATGGATGTGACTTTAATGCATGCGAGTCCGATGTATTATTTAGGCACGGCTTATGAGGAAAGATGACTCCATCTGGGAAATATCAAATACCACATGCGATAACTTAATCGAAGACTTTGGATAATCGGCACCCTTGTATGCAAGGGCGTATCTCAGTCATCTTATATCTTGCATGCTGGATCAAGTCAACAAAAGTCTCATGAATATCTATTAGGTATGAGGTGAGCTGACGAGAAACTCTAGTTCTGGCCCCTACCCGTCTTTGTTCTAGAGGCGATTTTCACATTATAACTTAATCAAATCCATACCGATGAAAAAGATTCCATAGTACATACCCATTATCCACTTGTCATTTGTTGTTAATGTTGATAATAGTTGTCATTATCTAGCGGAAAATAATAATCGTAGGTAGTAGCCATTAAAACTACTGTACCTAAGGTGGATAACTAACTACCTAGTTAGGGCTGTGGTGATGACTAAGCGAGTTGCCGGGGACACCAACGCTCACCCAAACAAAGAGCGAGCGTCATTCCCAGCCTCTCCATTTACTCCAACCACCACATTTTTGGGCTGGAAGCACATCTTGTTAGTCCTTCTTCCCTTGTCATCAACATTTCCTGCTTCCACATTATTGTGCAATAAACTCTTGTCATTGACATAGAATTGCTAATATACTCAAATATCAACCAGTGTGTGTCCTGCGGTCTACTGGTTATACTGCCGTGATCTATACATCTCCCGTGGGTTGAAAAGCAACTAGCCACTCAACAATAACGACTATAGCTTCCAGAAGGTAACAAACGCGCGACCTTTGTCCACCAAACGTAAAATTATACTAACCAGCTATTTAGAGCTTGGTCTTGAGCTTTGTGCTCTTGACAACTCTCCCCGCTATGCCTCCCTTCAACTATGCGGGGGTCTTCCCCAGCATTCTTCGCCGATCCATTCTCACCGAACATGCCCTCTCAGCAACAGCGATCGAAGAGACCCATGCTCTAGTGCCCCGAGCAGATAGGACTTACACGCCGGGTTCAGGGTCAATTAATCCCAACAGTATTAATATGCGGGGGGTTTATGCTTTGTTTGGCATCATTGGTGCTGCGTTCGTCCTCGCGTCCATCTGGTTCTTCTTTTGGGCCAAAAATGGTGGGTTTGTCTGGCAGAAGGGTGATTGGGAAGAGTACAAATCGACGGTCCTACGACGTAAAGGACCCGATGGGCGGACATTGAGTAATGCCACGAGGAGCACCAAGCTTGGTGGGGGCAGTATTGTCGGTAGAGGATATAGTGATGACAGCTACACTGTCACCGATAGTGTCCCCGGGTATACAGAGACAGCAACTACAATTACTGAAAAAGAACCAAGACGAAAGCGCAATTTTCGCGAGACGGCAAAACAGAAGCTTCTCCGCAAGCGGAAAGACGAGCATTGGGAGGGAGAGGCAGACTCTGACGTGCGAGCCTACCGACAGGAAAAGCCGGCCAAAATCGGCGGCATCAATCGCGAAGCTGATGGCACATACTACGGCAGTGATTATGATACATCAAACCCACCCAGCCGTTATAACCAGAGTGAAATGAGCGAGGTGCGCGATTATGCTTATGAGCCCGCAAGACAAAGCCGCAACTTCTCTTTTGTCCCCGGCACTGAAGACGGCCTCAGTCAAACAACAACAGAGCGTCAACTTCGTGAACCATCAACACGTCGGCACAACCGTCGCCGTGAGCGACGCCGTAACCCTCCCACTTCATCCCGCCAGAGTAGCCCTCGCAAGCGTGACTCACAAGCTGCACCTGGGCATTACACTGAGCCCCTAGACTTTTCATCGTCAGCCCCATCAAGAACAGACTACCAATATTCCAATGTGGGAACGGAAGAGGAAGACCTGGGAACTATCAGCTATCATCATCCAATCCCTGGGTTGAGCAATGGTTACCGCCGTGAGGGTGGACGAGCACGACGAAGAGACAGCCTTAGCGATAGCGACGGTGACGAGACTCGCTATTCATGAGCTATGATTTTCTTTTCCTTTCAATTTTTTTCAACTTCGTCTTCTCGTGCTTTTCCTGTCTCGCATTGCGAGAAAGCATTGCCATCAGCAGACACAATTACGGTACATGACGATTTGTAAATAACCTCAAGGTATTGGGTTGGGATTTAACGACTTTAGTAGGACATGGAACTCCCCGTGGCAAGAATTTTAACGTATGAAAGAAACATTTATGAGAATGATAGGAAAGCCAGTGGAGTCAACAGGGAAATACCAGAAGGAAATGTTGTATTTATTATTTGGAATTGGCATGGTTTGTTGCTTATTTATTCTGCTTCTTCCCTTCTTCGTTTCATTTCATTTCATTATATTTTTTTCTATTCTTCATCTTCTTTGTTTATTTTATTTTACTTTACTTTTCAAATTCTTTGCTTACCTGTTTGTTCTTCTCTCCCCATTTTTATATTTAGTTTAGTTTAGTTATGCAATCCCATACATAACCATGAGAATGGAATACACAATATAACATGAGAAAAAAAATGTTTTTATTTGTAATTTGCAAGCCTGAACCCATTTTGTGAATGATGTTTAATCTAACTGGGAAGAGTCTGACCTTATAACTTATTTTCATTTCTGCCTAGCCAGGTACCTAGTAGTATTTATTTAAATGTTGACTCTACTAGATACCTACCGTACCTATCTACCAACCTAGGTAGTACTCTACAAGGTCTTACTATGTGCTACCTTTACCATCTATCTAAGCTAGATTCCGCTTTCGTATATTGTAAAGTAACTTTGATAGCCCCCCCTGCAATCAACATCTTAACGAATAGTAAGCATGAGGACTACCTCATCTTGGTATTGGTATTAATATTTGGCCTAACTAATTTTGAGTTTTTATACGTGAGAGTGAGTGAGAGAGAGAAGGGAGAGAGAGAAAGGAAAGATTGTAACGAGGACTTTCTATAAGTTATCACGCTAAATGCCGAATACCGAAACAATGCAAATGCAAATTGAGCCAGCCCCAGTCGCCCGAAAATGAGGTGGCGTGAGTGGGCATATATGCAAAATAGAGGAGAAATGAAAGGAGAATAAAAAAAAAAGAGAGAGAGAAATATATATAGATAGATAGGTAGGGAGAGTGGTAGTGGTAAAGATGGGAATTACTCGAATTACTCGAATTGGAGAAGGGTTGAATGAATATATGCAATGAAAAGTTTTTGGGAAGGGCGAAGAGCTCGACGCCAAGAGCGAAAAAGGAATAAATCATGTAATTACTTGGTGAGATACCTGGTTACCTACCGCTATGGTAAGTTAGGCAAGTAATTTAAATGTGAGGGAGGGAGGGAGAGAGGGAGAGAGGGTTGTCTCCTGGTTAAATTGTGGAAGAGGAACAGCGACGCAGATGTCGATTATGCGACGATTTTGAAGGCCAAGACAGAGACTTGCTGTTTGAAAAAGGTTTGACTTGTTTGATAGTTATAACAGAGACATCATTGTTTGAAGATGGGCAGGTGGGGGATGACTGCCTGTTCGGTTTATCATGAAACCATTCTTCTAGTGTACGCTGGCTGATGTCATGGTTATCCCAGCCCTGGTCGCGCAAGGGTTGCCAATCTACTAGTGACTGTAGCTGCCAGATACCTATGGAAGAAATTCTGAGTTGATGGAGTATCCATTTGTTGATAAACTCATTGGAAGCAAATTTTCCCACGCTTTCAAGTTCATCGAAAACGAAACTATAATTCTGGAGGGATGCATCCGATCCAGTAGGTTTCTTGTCAAGATAAGCTTCATCGACGTAGAAATACTCTGGCTCTTGAAGCTTTAATGGGTCATCATCCTCCATCTGCGGAAAATCTGTGAAATCAAATAAGGCCCCAAGATCCTCATAGTCGAATCCATGAAGGCCTTGTTCTAAACAGATCACCCGCAATTGATTAACATCTAGTTGTGTGTGGTTCAAATCTTTCCAAGCCTTCTTCCATTCCTCATCAAAGGTTCGTAGGAAGCGTTCAGCACCTTCGTCCACTTCCTGGGCTATGGGAGGGTCAGACCCTTGGTTCCGCTGTTCCATTATGAGAATCCAATTAGACTCCAGATTAGAGAGGCGTTCTCGCAGTAGACGCTCGTCCCCTATACGGGACAAATAATTGACTACACAGGTTGGCATCTCCTGGGAACTTTTAGATTTGTCCTCGGTATCTGGAGGGTATGAGCTATTTCCAGCGAACTCATCCATGGACTGGGCGAGCAGGTACTCTTGGGTTTCCAATTCGTCCTCTTCTCGGTGATAGTTATTTTCCATACTTAAATATTCTTCTGTGGCTATTTGAAGACGCTGGTATTTTTCCAAAACGAGCTCAGAGCCGGGGAACGAGTGCGTTGCAAATAATGAATTGAGGTCTTTCATGAGCTGAGCTCTATATTTAGTTTCCTCATCTCGTTTGTATCTCAAAGCAAGTCGCGATTCACGAACTTGTGATCTTTTGGCAGAGACACCCCTCTGCTCTTCAAGTAGTACTTTAGTTGCAATTAAAAGCCTGCCGTTCAGCAAGCGATTCTGATCTAAGCCCTCATCTTGTTGAGATACGATATGCTCTTGTTGATATTCTCGATGTTCTGGGTTTTGATGTTCTCGATATTCCTGATGTTCTCGATATTCCGGATGCTGGGGATGTTCCAGATGCTCTGGATATTCTTGATATTCATGATATTCATGATATTCTTGGTATTCTTCATTTTCTTGATATTCTTGATCTCCTTTATATTCCTGGGCTTGGCTTTGTGGGGCCGTCGAGTCTTCTTGAATAGTCGAACTAGTCACCCCGGGCCTGACGGTTCCGGTATCAGATCCACCTGGATCACTTGTAGGTGCCGGCACACTTGTTTGCAGTTGTCGTAACTGAGAATCTCCATCGGTGACGACGAGGTACTCCCCGGACTCCCTGGTTGACAGGGGACTCTCGTCCTCCTTAAGGGAACTCTGCGAGCTCTGAGAGCTTTGCGCATGTTTTTCACGCATAGGATCGAAACCATGAGGAGCATGACTTCTTTTCCGAAGATGTAGGAGCTGGATTGTCCATGGGAGGGATAAAGTTATTAGTGGAGGGAGGAGGTAATGGAAGAAGTGGGTAACAAGAGGTCGGTCAGGTGGGGCCAGGGGGACTCACCCGGGAACTGCGATAAGTCATCCAGCCTTTCGGGTCTTTGGCCCACAGTAGCTTCGCTTCCAAGTATTCTCTCCACGGCACTCCCGCGTTTTTGCCTCTCAAGCGCCTCATCACGGCAGGAGGCAAAAGGAGCGTAATCCTTCTTCCACGTGGGTCTAGAGCAACAACCTTAATGTAGATCTAGACATTGAGTGTGGCACTGTGGATTTCGATTCAAGGCAACGCGGGAGAAGGGGAGCAAAAAAAGAAGAGGGAATATCTCATTACGTTAAATGCCCTTGCCTGCCCCCTTTACGGGGAAGGGTATGTACGTCGGAGCATTTAGTGCCCAGGGGGTGCTACACTGGGGGCCCAACCCCCCTCCACCCCCCTTTTTTATTATTCTCATTATTATTATTATTATTATTCTCACTATGCTCCCTCCTTTGACGCGCTCTCATTTCGAAACATGGGGGTTTCTATTCGTTATTCTTAGGGGTGTGGATGGAAATGACACGTTGGCCTTCTCCGTCGTTCCGGAGTCTCTGTCAGAGGTGGAAGAGAAAGGCCAGCCAGTCATGGGCCAACAGTCTTCAAGGGTTATCCATGCGACTATCTTCGTCCAAGCAGCTCACAGCTCTGAAATAGCCGAGCTAGAGCGCAATGTAAACGGATCGCTATGAATGGCTGTGTTACACCCTAGTAATTTAGCAAACTTCGTACTGAACTATTGAACGGACCGAGGATGACGACAGGGTGCAGCATACGAGAGACAAGGGAGTGTGATCGAACCCTGCAAGCTGAAGATGGCATTGGTCAGACTGAGTTTCGGATTTTATCGACTGCATCCTGTTGGGTCCTCCCGTTCCCTAGTGCCGGACACCTCCTAGCTTTGGCGGTCCGAGATATCTCACGCTAATGCCTGATACCCAGCGATAACGAATGGTGAGTCCTAGGGAAATTGCGTCATGTGGTAGATGCAAGACAACACACTCAATCCATGGACTCGAGTTAATTACTCATGGGGGAGAGAGAGAGAGAGGGAGAGGGAGAGGGAGAGAGCGGGGTGGTGGTTGCAATTTTGAGCCTCATGTCTCCCACTTTGGGAAAGTGGTGCCGTCGCCTTTGTTCTACTTGGGACCCACTAATCTTATAAGATGGCCGCTAGAACGCAGGCGAATATTGTCATAGACTTTGTTGTTGATGACAAGCTCCACTATTCTCACCCTAGGTTACCTTGTGGCTCTGAAATGCGACAAAGATGACCGACGACCGAGAGCCTAGAGGGCTTCGTCCCAGCCGGACTAACAGACGGCAACGAGGCGTCATTGAGGATACTTATTACCAGGGTGCCACAGAGCCTGGTCTGGAAGATTCTCTAGAATATGGAGAGGCACATACCCAACAGTATGACAATCTGATGAATATTTGTGACTGTTTCTCACCCCATCAGGTCCTGGAATGAACCTCGATACTCTGGCCCATATCCCACACAAGGCTCTCTTGCCCGCTTTGATCTGCCCAGTCATCCACACGGCCAATATGATAACATTGGTGCCTATGCTGAGGTAAATTCAACCAACTATACTCACCAGTCTAATCACGCGGCCTTTGAGTCTCAATATAGGACACAAAGCTCATACCACGCGGGCCAAACGTCCCCACACGGCCAATTTGACAACCATCAGCAATATATGGGAGAAGGGAACTCAACGGTCTATAACAACCAACGTTCTGTACAAAGTCAATTTGATCCACCAAGTCAAGTCAGTGGAGGTGGCTCCATGAACTATTTGATGCCACCCGCTGGTCCTTATAGTAGAGAACAGGTCTCACCACGCCATACTCGCCGCCCGCGAAATCACACCAGAGGCCAGTTCGATCAGTTTCCTCCCCAGGACACGAACGCTTTTACAGGAGAACCGATCTATCTTGATTCGGGGTATGGCGCATACGTAGATGATCAACATGGCTTCGAGCAACGTCCACCACGCACCACCACTCGCCACGCTCCTTCAACCGTAAGTAAGGCACGGCCACTTAAGCCGAAACTCACACCTAATGGGAAATAAATAAATAACCATATCTAGCACTCGAGATATATAATTTCAAACGCACAAAGCCCCGATACCCGGACTTTGGATCCACGTGAGTATCTCAGCCTTTTTACCTTGTACCTGGATAAAGTTAATACCTCCTAGGGTATACTGTCCACCGCAGCCAATATTTTGTGGTTGGAAAGGTACTATGACCCTTCGGATCAGGAATCTCTTTACCATTCTGAGCCGCGCCTTTTCCAAATATTGTTGGGGATGAGTAAACTAATATTCTGCAGGTTTTTGCACTTCTGTGGCACGAAAATCATGGCCGTGGATTAGAAGGTACTTACTTGAGCTCAACCCAGACACATTATAGAGGGAAGTTCGGGGAGCCTATCTATTCTACCATCCGACGAATGGTTATAGTTAGAGCATTTGACAACTGCTGCTGGTGCTTGTAAGCCCCTTCGGATTACCGTCTCTCCTTCAAGTTCCCTCTAATCTAGTCTAGGCCGATAAGTACTTATAGCAACCAGGGAGTGTCGAAGCAAGGTGTGGAAGTCTCAAGGCATGCCGTTATCTACATGAAAAATACAGAACCATGCGTTCTCGAAACTGAGCCTCCAATGACCAAGGAGCCGTTAGCGGTTGTCCCCGACAGTCTGGACGAGAAACTAGACCCGATGTCTCGTTTGAACTTCGGAAAAATCTACACTGTCGAACACAATGTTCGAGTTCTCCCTATTGGGTGTATTGCATCCGAATCGATGCCCAAATTCAGAAACTATGCTGCACGGGAAATTACCGTAGAGGATTCAAGCTGAGCTCGGTCACGAACGCTCAGTAAGACTCATCCTGGGTACGATCGTTCCATTTTGTCCTATTCTGGATCCTTCTTCCCCTTTCTCCTCGTTCTAAGATATATTTCTAGGCGCGCATCCAAGTTCTTTTCAAAAATACGTATTTTAAAGCCTAATTGGCTTGGTACATCTTTATCCAATACGATTCTTACACTTCTCGCAATTGAAACTTGAAACTCCCTTTTCTGTTATTTCTTATTCACTCTAATCTACGTTGGAGCAACTTTCCATCAAGGGCATTACTTTCATACGACTAAGTCCTCACGGGACTGGAAAATATACGTCAGTAACAACTACGCGGGCTTATTGAGATTCCAATCCTTTGGGAAAGTTATTTTCTCGCATCTACGTTTCATTCTCTTTTCTCCCCTCCTTTCCTATCTTGTCCTTTTTTTTTTCGGGTATTTTAATCTTATTATGCAATCACATATTTTGCTTCAGACCAATTATGTCCACTTAATGAGAATGCCAACATTTTGTTTCGATAGCGTCGCATATTTAATGATCAAATGCCAAACAGATGTTTTTATTGCCTGGACTCGACCACAAATAGATTTAGGAACGCTGACTAGATTGTCCGGGTGGGTTCATTGCGTGGAAGCGGTGTTCTATATCCATAACTAGAAGTATTGGTCAGGGAATCATGTTTGAAAAGCAGATTCAAGAAGAATGGTCTACTGTGTAATACCTAGCTTGATACTCGAGATGCGATAAGGTTTTGTCATACTAGCTTGAAAAGTGGGGAACTTGAAAGAAAAAAAAAAATAAAATAAAATAATCAGAGAATACTGCCGCGGGACCTCTGACCGCCCAGCAGATTTTCTTCGAGGAAAACTTTCACGCACCGCATGATCTTTCTTCAATCAAGTCGTTCGACAGAAAGGGAAAATCAAAGCAAAATGAAGCGAAAATTAGATGCGAATGATGTGCCTTCGATTGAAGCTACCGAGGCAAAAGATACCAAAGATACCAAAAAGGGAGATTTCGAAAGTCTGAATCTCGATCCGCGACTGCGCCAAGCCCTGATCAAAGAGAAATTCACGAAGCCTACTCTCGTCCAGGCGAAAGCGATTCCGCTAGCTCTTGAAGGAAAGGATGTATTGGGTAAGCTCTAAAGAATCCATACCCTGTTCTTTGATTGCTACATATATTTTCTTTTCCTTCATGTTTCCTCCCCTGCTCCGCTCTTCTTTTTCTAACTTCGAACAGCCCGCGCAAGGACCGGCTCCGGTAAGACCGCCGCATACGTTCTCCCGATTTTGCAGACCATTCTTCAAAAAAAAGCGGTTCGTTACTCCTTTCTCACGAAAATCCTAGAATTATCTATTGTCGCAAGATCGTTGCATTAATCTAATGTCCTTTTGCCAGACCGATCCCTCTCTAAAAGCCACCACCGGCCTAATTCTCGTCCCAACTCGAGAGCTTGCGGAACAAGTCCAAAAAGTCATCACCACTTTCGCCGCATTTTGCGGAAAGGATATTCGCTCCATCAATCTTACACATAAAGTCTCAGATGCAGTACAGCGCTCCATGCTTTCTGATTTTCCTGATATTGTTGTGTCGACGCCGGCCCGTATCATCGCTAATCTCGGCAACTCCGCTCTCTCTTTGGAAAATCTCACACATTTCGTGATCGACGAAGCTGATTTGGTTCTTTCATACGGCTATGAGGATGATATTAATGCTTTGTCAAAAGCGATTCCCCGTGGTGTTCAAACATTTCTCATGAGCGCTACCCTGACAGCCGAAGTTGATACATTGAAGGGATTATTCTGTCGCAACCCTGTGCTGTTGAAACTGGAGGACAAAGAAGATGAGGGTGCTCCAATTAGCCAGTATGTTGTCAGGTAAGCGCATAAATTATGAGCGGATTCATTATTCACCTGGTGTGAATGTTGTACTAATGATGACGATCAATCCTTCATTTAGATGTGCTGAGGACGAGAAGTTCCTTTTGACATACGTCATATTTAAGCTCCAGCTTATCAAAGGGAAAGTCATTATTTTTGTAGGTGATGTTGATAGGTGCTATCGAGTCAAGCTGTTCCTTGAGCAATTTGGGATTAAGAGCTGTGTTCTTAATTCTGAGCTACCCGTCAACTCTCGAATCCACGTCGTCGAGGAATTCAACAAGGGGGTCTACGATATCATAATTGCCGCTGATGAACAGGAAGTTATGGGGGCGCCAAAGCCCTCAAAAAGGTCCAATGAGGCAACTGAGGAACCCACGGGCGACACCGCAGATGCTATGGCTTCTAGCGACGAGGAAACCGAGGAGAAAAAATCCAAATCAAACCGCCGCGATAAGCGACGCAAACTGACAGCCCAAGATAAAGACTACGGCATATCCCGTGGTATTGACTTCCAAAACGTCGCCTGCGTCCTCAACTTCGACCTCCCCACCTCTTTCAAGTCCTACACCCACCGCATCGGCCGCACTGGACGAGGAGGCAAAGCTGGCATGTCACTCTCCTTCGTTGTCCCGGTTGACCAATATGGCAAACATAAACCGACATCCTTCCCCTCTGCCAAACATGATGAGACCGTCCTCGCTAAGATTGTCAAACGACAAGCCAAACTTGGTCACGAAGTCAAACCTTATCATTTCGAGATGAGCCAGGTCGACGCTTTCCGGTACCGTATGACTGATGCCCTCCGCGCCGTCACTCGTCTCTCCGTCCAAGAAGCCCGAGCACGCGAGATCCGCCAGGAGCTGATTAAGAGCGAGAAACTGAAACGGCATTTCGAAGAGAACCCGGACGAGCTACGTCAACTTCGCCATGATGACGAGCTGCGCTCTGCGCGCATTCAGCCCCATCTTAAACATATTCCGGAATACTTGATGCCATCCAAGGGCAAAAAGGGCATATCCAGTGAGGATGTAGGCTTTGTGTCTTTTAGGAAAACAAGTGAGAATCGCATTCGGAAAGCGAGGGATAAGAATCGTGCCAAAGGAAAAGGCCGAAAACCGACAGGAGTTAGGAAGGTTGATCCTTTGAAGACGTTCAATCGTGGTCGAAAATGATTGATTTAATGTTCATTCATTCCTGTATGTAGATGGGATGTGCCAAAAAAAATTTTGTTTTGCTGGTAATAGCAACCTAGCAGCTATTAATCGTATATATATAGAGAGAGATAGTATCATCAAAAGCGTTCAAAACTATATCCTAGCTCTAGATATAAGTCCAACAAGAACTCCTAATGTGCAATATAATCCAAATATGCCAACTCCTAAACTTTGACCACATCATACATGTAAAACCAACACCGCAACCCACCTTATTGATTTTATTTTATTTTTTTACGATCTTTTTGTGTTTGGGGTGGGAAGGGGGGATGAAAGGTTTCAAGATAGGCGTTATTTTATGGGGAAAAGAGTAGAATACTCCAACCCCAGTAGTTTCCGAAGCATAGTATCATCTATATCTTCAAGACCAAACGAAAAATGCACCCACTTCCCTCGACCCTCTCTCCGACTCTGCAAAATGCGTTGCTGGACACTTTTCGCAGCGCGGACAATCTCTTGGAAATGACCGAGCTCTTTGGAGAGCCTATATTTGCGTCGTTCAGCCTCCACATCCCACGGTAGATCCCCTGATGCGCCGGAGGATGAAGACCCCGGGGGTTGCAGCAGTGAGTCCCTGGTGCTATGAAAAGGCGAGTGGATAGATGAGGCTAGATTTCGTGGGGGTGGTGAATTTAAGGGTCCCCGGGAAGTTGTCCGCTCTGTCGTGGATGGTGAGAGTATTTCACTATCATCAACAGCGGGGAGCCATCCTGGACCTAGTCGCATCCATTCGATGTCCCTCCAGGAGCCGTTCCACTCCGGACCCGTTGGACATGCCTCGCCATCTGGCCCGACACCTTCCCAGTTTAAAGCAGGAATCCAGTCGCCGCATCCTTCTAGGTCCAGCCACTTTAGACAATAGGTCACGCGCGAAAGCCTCCGGAGGATACCTGCCGCTTCGGCCCAGTTATTTTCCATGGCGGAATACGAGTCTGTACCGCCATATGCAAAGGTCATAGATCGTTGAATGGGATTTCGAATCCGGCTCTGCATAGCGTTGGGGGTAACGGTTGGAACGGGCCAATGAGCTAAAGAAAGGTGGGTGATTGTTGAAAGACGAGATAGGAGGTTTATGAGGGAGTTCCAATTCACAGAGGCTGGGTTCGGGTGTGCTAGAGAAAGGTATTGTAGGTTTTGAAAGCGCAATCCCTGGGGTGATTTCGGTATGCTACTTCGACCAATTGAGGTGCTGGTGGTGGCGGTGGTAGTATTAGCGCCATCATTATATTCGTCCTCCCACGAGGTGGGAATGGGTTTACTCGATCCACTCTGGACAGGATGAGGCTTTCTCGAGACAAACAGCTCGGAGGAGAGCTGTTTTAGAGTTATCCATCGGCCTATTGCGCCACTGAGATCTAGATGTGTAATCTCAGACTCGCCCCTAGGAGCATAGGGCTCTCCAAGGCCATCGTGATCAACACGAGGATGCTCGATAAGCGGCGAGAGACCTTGCATTGCTCTCCTCAGCGGCTGGTCTCGTGCGTAGACTGCAATATAACTAAACAACACAAGCTTGATATTGGTTGGTAGCAGGCCCAGGAACTGGCCGTCATATTCAACGTGCCATCTCCAATGTAGAGCCATCGACTTTAGCACTGTATGCAACAAGCTGTTTTTCCGCGGCAAGTTCCGACCAGGGAGCCGGTCAAGGCGATGGATGACCTTTTCTGTATTCGTAATATCCGCATCATCATCTTCATCGAAATCCAAATTTCCATCACGAGAAAACCAGCTCTCTGGTGGTGGAGGTCCAGGGGCTCTTCTCAATCCGCGTCCCGTAATCCCAACACGGCGAGAATCTGGGCGAGGTCGTGGAGGCGGTGTCTCGGGGAGCTCGAGTAGATTTCGCAAGGATGGGTGGACTGATCGCGGCGATACAAATCTAGATGGGCTTCTTCCATCGTCGGAGGCTTGAGTGCGACGCAGACGCTGAATCAGATCATTAACGGACGGTTGCTCCCCGCCCGAAGACGAGGAGGCTACCGATCGGAAACGATCATTCTGGGGGCCAGATGTGGCGAGCGTATGGTGAGCAGTACTGGATGGCTTGGAGAAAGCGGTTTTATGGTGCTTTTTGGGCATATGGGCTTGTGAGTATTTCACAGGGAAGAGAGGGGAAAAGTGGGGAGGAAGATGAAGAGGGGAAGTGAGGTGGGAGATCAGCTTTAAAGTCAGCCGCAATATGGATATTTTTGTGGAGCGCCAGGTCTCATTCCAATCAAGAACATCGAGCTTTGAGTCATAATTTCCGGCCCGATTTCTTTTTTATACTAATTTTGTCTATTCGGTATCCTATAATGTACAGTACAATTTACAAAATGGAGGTCTAGATATCCCGGACCCATGACTCATCCTCCATCTTACCCTCCCGATTCGGGCCCTCTTGGATCCAAGTTTCCACTAGACCCGCTTTGGGATCTTCATCTGACAGGCCTCTGGAGCGTCTGACGTCTAGAACGAGATCTCTGATTTTCTTAGTAACTTCTTTTCGAAGCTCAGCCGCCTCACTCCCGTACAGTAGCTCGTCGTTCAATGCGCCGAGAGGGAGATCAGCGGTCTCGGGAGCAGTCATCTCAGCCTTCGCTTTCAATTCCTGCCAGCGCTTCCTCACATCCCCAAATACAGTCTCCGTGTCCACCTTCTGTCCAAATGTAATACTCACGTCCTTTCCAGGTCGTGGGAGGAATCGTGGAAACTCACGGCTTTCATGCATGACCTGATCAAAACCTTCTAACCATATCGGTACAACATCTGGGCATTCGCTCGCTTCAAGAATAAGTCGGGCAACCCCCCACTTGAAGTAACGCATTGTTTTGTTCGGGGCTTGGTGGATTTTGCCCTCGGGGAAGATGTGGACCCATGAGAAAGAGTTGCAGGAGTAAGCCGAGGGTGCGAGGTGGGAGTCTTCACCATTAGTCGTAAATGCCGTGGGTATATCGGAAAAGGGGTCGACACAGACATTATGTGAGCTCCACGTTTGACGTTCGAGGGAGGCGAGATGGGGATCGGCGGGGAAAGGTCCTTTAGATAATAGTCTGATCGCCTGGGTCACAGCGGGCTGTGCGATTCCACCATATGGCGAATGGGCAAGTCGATGGGTAGGTAGAACCTGGCCCATGGCAAAGAACAGGGACAAGGGTCTGCGTAATAAATTTAACCAGTTAGTCCCCCAAAAGAAAAGAAAAACAGTGCTTTCTAGGCACTCGTTACAAAAATTTCTAGCCATACCGAGTCTGATAGCAGATATCATGGCTCCCAAAGCCCCATCTTTTGTTCGATGACGAAAGCCCAAAATTATATTTTAAGGGTAGAAACCCCCACATTAGAGGGTCATCCATACTGTTTGGAGTCAGCGATCTCTGCCGTCGGGAGGTTATTGAATTTGCCTCAGTCTTCAAGGCGCGATGTATAGACGTACACGCTGATGTGATTCGAGACTGCTCGTAATAGAATTTATGATTAGACACCATTTTTAGAAACAGTTTTCTCTCTCTCTCTTTTTTTTTTTTTTTTTTTTTTTCGTTTTTCGTCCATGAGACGCATACCTGTAAGCAAACCCTTCTTCCTTTGCGACGGATCCTTTCTCGAATCAAGAAGCTCTAGAAACGGCTCCAGGCCATTCATTTCCGGACGACTGCACATAAATAGAAATGACCGACATAGCGCCGCAACTCCAAATATCGTAGTGGAGGATAGAGCCCTCCAAGCAAAAGAGGGACATTCTCCCGTACCGCCGCCAGACTCCATCGGCCGCGACATGGTTGCTTTAATTCCTTTTTTTTTTTGTTCTTTTTGTGGTTTTTCTTTCTCTCGTAATACCTACAAGGTATCCATAGGGATCATTCCTCGAAAGAAAATTCAAATAATCTCGAGGGAATGAAAGAGGGACAGAAATCAGAGATTTCGCATGAAAAAGGAGCGTAAAGAGAGCGGCGTGAGGGCAATTTGAAACTTCATTGGCTTCTTTTATTTTCGTGGCCGCGGAGGTCAACCCGCGCACGGACCAAGTACCGCAACCTCCAAACGGGATTTTCCCTCCGATACGTGATGATTATTGCTGTTGAACATAATCCGTCACCACCACCTCTTTCCCTCTAGAGATACCCAGACCTTATCCAATCTCACATTATTAACATGTTCAAACCATCATCACCTCTTCTTTCAGGTCTTCTCTGGTAAGTCCCTCCTTAACCTCTCGTTTCCAGATCGCTCGCCTACCAAGTTTCGACTCTCACTCCTTCTTCCCTTCCAAACCTGTGCAAAGATTAGGGAAGGTCAATAATTAACTCGAACAACAGGAAAATTCCATGGCGTATCTCGCAACCTCAGAAAGCTCGCCAAAGGAAGCGTCTCCGCGCCGTTGACCGAGTTGTCGATACCGTCAGCGCAGCTCTATATCGCAATGGATACTCCGCCAAAGCCGTTAATCGCTGGTTCGCTGAGATGCCCCGTGAAGAGGAGATGCTGCCGAGAGACAAGTACACAATTTTCGATAAGAAGGAGAAGACGTATAGGAAGGGAATCCATAGTAAGCTTCCTCCTCTCCTATCCTGATGCGGTCGTTGTCACTGGTCCTCCCCCCTCCGAATAATTGAGACCGGACGGAAGCTAGTTTTGAGCATTGGACAATTGGCTAATTCTATGTCTAATAGAGCTACCGAAATGGACACGAGTCAGCCAGCGCGTGAATCCTCCTGGCTTTTAAACGCCATCTTACGTATCGTTGGGAACATTTCGAGCATCACATCACTATGGCCTGCAAGCATCTTTTGGGTCGCTACTGTACGATAAATCACTGTCCATATGGGGAATACCTGTTTTTATAAGGGAGCTTCAGGCTCAGAAAAATCATAGCAAAACAAAAAAGGGACCTACGAAAGATTTGACCGGAGTTCATGGGAACTGGGGGCTGTTGACCCCTTAACTACATTGGATTATGTTGCTATCTGTAATACGCATTGTTGAAGCTCAAAGGCGCTTATGCTATTATTATTGGTTTATGGTTGTTTACTTGGCCTTGTCTAGGAGCCTTACCACCCCTAAAGTAAGGATGGTAAACTTTGTTTAAAGAAATCTAAATTGTCACTTTTCAAGCACTCGAGACGCGCGGGATTAGGATGCCACTCAAGGCTCATGCAACCCCATTAATTATCCCACATATTCTTCAAGTTTATCGCCCAGACACCTATGATTAATACGGCCCCCAGTGGCAACTCCTTTCCATCTACCCCCACATGTCCTAACTATTAGCAACTTTCTTTGATGCTACCACTCGATAGTATTGACTTATTCCAAATGCGATTTCTTTGGCTCTATTCCGATTGACCCTGCCTTCAAAGATCGCCTTGCGAATCCGATAGCCCCACTGAACTTTCTGCCAGTCACTAAATTTCTCCTGCCAACCCGCACCCCCTTCATAGTAAGTGTCCTCCTGTCTAGCTGAAAGGCTAAATCCCTCGGGTGGCTTTCGAAGAATCCAACTCGCGGGGTCAACCTTTCCATCTGGCGGATCTTCAGCGGAGCTATCGTAAAGCTGAGTAGGCTTTATAAAATCTTTCAACCCAGAAGCTCTCCTGTTCTTATTCATGGCAATTCGCCAAGAATTTATCCTAGGGGTCTGAGCTTGTTGGCGATAGGTTTGAGGATATTTTGGCTTTTGTGCTAAACTAGGTTTGGGGTATGGAATATTGAACCGTGGATCCCCTAACTGTCTTCTTGCGTCAATAGAGACGCGCGATACGGGATCAAAAACAACCCAAGTCTCCCGGTTCAACCAATGGTTTGCAAGCAGAGCAAAATGAAATGGTCGTCTTCCTGGGCTTAATTGGTCGGAAAGCCACTGCAATTTCCGGTCTAGCCCATCTATAAGTCGTATTTCCCAGTGGCTCAAGTCCTTGATATGGATAATATACTGCGGGGATCTTTTCATTGCCTTCGAGCAATCGCCTAGCCTTTTTCTGTAATCTTGTGTCCGGTATTTAGTCAGCTCATTTTGCCCGTCATCTTGTGCTAAAACTTGATGCTCGTTGGTGGGTGGTGTGAGCGGTGTGAGAAATGAGGAGGTGTAATCAGTTGCAGAGCGAGGGGGGTGTTGTCCTTGAATACTCCAGCTCCCTACTTGTCTCACCGATAGTCTATGTCTTCCTGCATAGCAATTCTGCTGCATCCTAACTAGGGACAAGCTGAGGGAACCGGAGGCGGAGGGGCAAGTCTCATCGGATAATCTCTGAGCTTCATACGCAAGTCCGCAAGTACCGTTAGCCAGTGAGAGACTCCTGAGAAGGGTAGAATTTGGGCTTCCTGGAGGAGCTCCTGGGAGAGTATGACGGCTATACCCAATGTATTTTAACGTCTTAAGCCCCATCTGAGCGGACCAGATCTGGTATTTTCGTGAGTTCCTCAATGTTGTTAAGGAGCTTGATATAGCAGCCTCGCTGCTTCGACTCTTCACTTTTGCTTTTGCTGGATTGAAGTGCCATACCTCGGGTCGGGACCGAGACAGCAGGATACAGGGCAAAGAAATGCTGTGTGGAAGTGAGGCCTCGCGTCTCAAGAAGCTAGAAAACTCCCAGTTGGAACTAGCAGACATATTCAATGACATAACCTTTCGGCTGGTTTGGAACTTAAGATTTGAAGAGCTGTTAATTGAGAACTGAGGGCGCATCATACGACGATTTTTTTGACGTATTATAGCTGCCCATCCTTCAAGTTCATTGTCCATTGCCTGCAGTATAGTATGGTTATCTAACGTTGATTTTTGCCTCGCTACCACGGCCGCGCGCTCAGTGAGGTGGTGTGTAGAGTGCCCTGCTGTTACCGCAATAGAAGAGACCAGACTTCCATTAAGGAGTCGCTCGGGATTCCAGATCATATCCGCTGTTGGAGCGTTATAGCTCCTGATCCAGTGTGGCAGCCACTGCAGCGGCATTCGTTTCTCTTTGTATTGCTTCAATGCCTTCTGGTTGGGATCCCACCAGACCCAACGATAATCCTCTTTTGAAGTTCTCCAAGCAGTCAAGCTACAAAATTTTGCTCTACACTTCCGAAAAACATTCTTGTTTGCTTCGTGTTGTTGCAAGGGAATCCAACCGTACCAAGTCTTCGCGTAACGAGTCGTTCTGCTGTTCCCTCTTCGAAGGACTTTGTGTTGTGTGAAAGAGCGAAGAAACCGACCACTCTTCCAGAAGAGCACGGAAAGGATAAAGATGCAGACAGTGCCTGCAAATAGTTTGAGGAATAGACTGATACTTATATATTTTGCCGCCTTGTTAATGGGCTTCGTCGGTATGGTATTCTGGTGCTGTCGAAGAGTAAAGATGTGAAGAGAGCGTCGAGAAGGGACAGGTGCCATCTGTTGAAAATAGAATAATATGGTCAAGCAACCATTCTGATAACAATAGGCAATGAATTAGTGGTAGAATTCTGGCACATGAGCTCACACAGCCCACCTAGGATCGGGTCAGTTAGCCCTGTTGGGAGGGGGAGAGAACAGAATAAGATACATATATACTTGGAAGGAAGGAGTGGCTCAGTGAAGTTCTATACGTATTGTACACACCGGATCTTTCCCAAAGAGCCAATTCCCTAAATACCTACCAACTTATATTTTTGTTGGAGGCTCTTCTCTTCCTCTGAATCTTAATATATCGAAACGTACCTTGCAATCCTATTGCCACCTATTCTCGAGTGCGATTTACATGATGAATTCAAAATTCCAGACACCCACCTTACTGACCTCTAAGCGGCCCTTGCTGTGAATTCTTCATTTAAACATATGATAGAGTCCGTAAAAATAAGAATGAAAGTACTTTTTGACAGAATAACTCTGATTAATCTACCTGTTTTATGTTGATACTTTGCGGATAGGCAGTAGGTGAGCAGTCCCTGCCTGTTAGCGTCTTTATTCTTAGATGCGGTAGCTGTCATCTTTTCTCTCAAAACCTTCCTCGAATTTATGACGGATGTGAGGCAGTTTTGTGGGAAATAGGTATCTGGTTGGCATGAGGCAAGATCCCGCCCGCTCTGGTCGTCCCAGAGCCCGTCTTCGTCTGTACGCAAAGTACATAAGTTTTGCTGGACTTCTAATCTACAGGATCTTTCTTCAATAAAATTGATACTTCCAGGTTGTTGGAGCATATTCTTTAAAGTTTCATAGACACCAGAAATCCGAAGACGACTAGAACAGAAGAACTCAGGAAATTCTTGCGCAATGTGTTCTTTCAAGGGAGGGCGGGTAGTTCACAGCGGTGTCCTTTCGACTCGACCTCCTCCGCAAAGAAGCTTAGAGAACTGGTGTAGAGGATTGAAAAGAGGATTGGTGAGTAAAGTACCTTAGGTGTAGGTGTAGATGAAGGTGGGGTGGTCAGTGTTTTGCTGCAGGTGGTGTCCAGGTGGTGTCGACACAGAGGTGGTTGTAGTTGTTTTGAATGGTAATGCAAATACTGTATTATAACCTATATTACCAAAAGTAGAATGATGGATGAACTACCTTACTAACCCCGGTGTATTACCTAGTGAGGTGGTATTTCACTGCGTTTTGTAACCAACCAAGCTAATCCTATTACTTTAGGGGAGTTATTTCGCTAATCAAATGGTAGCTCGGCACTAATTACTCGTAATTAACCAAGCGTCAAAGGACGCGCCTGTCACATTTCGAGGGATGAGGCAACACTTGTCTTGTGAGCCAAGTTATCTATTCCACCTGTACCTACAATAATAATAATAATAATCCTGTTTCTATATTATAAAGAAGTGCGGTTCCGTATTAGGAAATCTAATGCGTTCCCTACCTCCCCTCTCTTTGGGTCTCCCGATGTACAATCCGTAACGCCCACATGCACGTTGCCTATTTAGTAAAGGGTAATGAGAGAGAGAGACAGCTAACTCACTAGGAGAGAATATGACCTAGTTTGCAGCCAACCAGCTGCGACCTAGATCTAGTTTATTAACATGAGTATTTATTCGGCTCTATGCCCCTCATCCCCATCACTGAATAATAGTGAAATCCAGGTCCTTTTTCCTTTCTCATTGTCCTTCCATCATGCTTTCAGTTTTAGGGCTTTCAGTTCGAGATCTAGCTTCTTCTTTAGCATGTATACTCCTCATAGTGAGTCCAGATTTTCTTTATTAACTTGCTTGGGTTTTACACTTTATCCCGCCTAATTTTGCTCCATATGTTATCTGCAAAACGCTAACCGAAGGGCGACCATCGTCGAAGGCGGCATGTGTTCCTATCTGTAAAGTTGTCTACAACATCTTTTTCCACCCTCTTAGCAAATTTCCGGGCCCCAAATTGGCGGCTGCTTCGAAGGCATATAGCTTGTATTGGACCACCGTAGGAGGCATACATTCCAAAACAAAACAGCTACATGACAAGTATGGCGATATCGTCCGATTAAGCCCGAATACCCTAATCTACCGAAGTCCGGCAGCATGGAAGGACATTTATGGCCACCGGAAAGCAGGCGCAGGGCCTTTTTCCAAAGATAGGGAGTTTTATATTGAGATGCCAACCGGCCCTAATATTCTCACAGCAAATGGTGCTGATCATTCAAGAATGCGACGCCTTCTATCGCATGCGTTCTCCGAAAAGGCACTGCGCGATCAGGAACCCCTCCTGCAATCCTACGTAGACCTGCTTGTGGAGAGGCTCCAGGGTCAGGTTACCGCTTCGAACAACACCGTTGATATGACCAAATGGTATAACTATACCACTTTTGACATCGTCGGAGATCTAGCGTTTGGGGAGCCATTTGATTGTCTGAAAGATAGCAATTACCATCCCTGGGTGACGGCTGTATTTCGGAGTGTGAAGGCCGGTGTCTTTATGCGCCCTCTTCTTTGGGTCCTGCCACTATGGCTTGTCAGACAAATGATCCCCAGTAAAATGAAGAAGATGAGGAATGATCACTATTTTATGAGCAAGGACAAGGTCAATCGTCGGCTTGCCCTCCAGACTAGCAGACCGGATTTTATGACTTACGTTCTCCGGGCTAGCGATGAAAAGGCGATGACCCAGAGGGAGATCGAGTCCAATGCCGGTCTTCTTATTCTTGCGGGTAGTGAGACAACTGCCTCGCTCTTATGTGGTCTCACTTTCTACCTCTTAACCCATAATGACAGTTACAAGAAGTTAGTTGATGAGATCAGAAAGAGCTTCAAGAAAAGTGAGGACATTACCTTTTCTTCGGTAACCGACCTTCCGTACTTGCATTGCGTTCTTGAAGAAAGTCTTAGGCTCTATCCACCGGTACCCGGGGTGATCCCAAGGGTTGTTCCTGATGGAGGCGCCGTTATCGATGATCAATTTGTTCCTGGGGGGGTATGATACATCTTTCTCATACCTAGGAAGGTCAATCTAACTATCTTTCACAGACTGCCGTATCGGTGGCATTATTCTCTGCCTTCCGATCCGAGACTAATTTTGTGGACCCCGACTCTTTCATTCCTGAGCGATGGCTCCCCAATAGAGATTCAAAATTTGCTTCTGATAATCGAGAAGCCATGCAGCCATTCTCAGTTGGACCACGGAATTGCTTGGGGAAAAAGTAAGTTTCGCTGAAAAATTTTTTTTCTTTTTCTTTTTCTTTTTATTTTTTTTTTACAAGCCTATGTACTGAAAATTCATTTCCATAGCCTTGCGTACGCAGAAATGCGCTTGATTGTCGCAAAACTCCTATGGAATTTTGATATGAGACTTGAGAAAGAGTCGTATAACTGGGACAACCAGAAGTCATACATTATTTGGCAAAAGCCTCCGATGATGGTCAAATTGACTCCAGTGAGCCGCAACTAGGCAGGTTTTATTCGGTGATTCAAAAGAAGCAGCCACCAAATGGAGTTGTTAATACATGCCTCATTGTACTATTCCAAAATTAGCTGAAGGTAGGGGTTATTCGCTGATGCTGTGTAACATCTTTGTCCTTTTTGTTGTTATTGTTGTTGCTCCTACTCTTGTTGCGTTTTGCTTGTCTCCTCCCCACAGCTTCAAGCATTTGAATTTTTGTCTCCATGGAGGAATCAAAAAGCATCTCAATAGTGATAGTTAATTATGATGATGCTTACCACATAATGCGATATTCGCGAATAGGTGTCTTTTTTTTCCCGCCTCACTCTTCCGCCTCATTTCTCTCCTTTCTTTTCTTTTTGACCCAGTATCCAGGAACTAATTCTTGATACTATTTCAAATCTCATTACTGAGGACGAGATCCTATTTGCTCCTTTCTTCCCGAAGACCTGGTAATCCCGTAAGGTCCGTCCCTAGTTTTGACTATCATCGTCATCTTGGGATCGAAATACCGATAAGAGACAACTCAAATAAATTCTATAGGGCAGAGACGGAGAATATTAGTGGCACGAACTGTAGATCCAGGAATTCTGGTAAACAAATTTGCTGTCTTCTCTTGGGGGTGCTGCTCAGACCTCATCGACCGATGATGTCTCCCCTTTCGCGGCCCCCCTGTGGCTTAGGTTGTAGGTGGGTAGATCTTGACTGTGCTGAGACCATCATTTGATAGAAATAGTAATGATCTGCGTCATTCGGCTAACCCTCCCTTGACTTGACGAAAGTTCCACCTTGCATCACCACCTAGCTATCTCGATCTCCCACCATGAATGACATTCGTCATCCAAGGCCTGTGCACACCTCTCCCGGATTCCGAGGACAACTAATAAAGTACAGTTACAGTGCATACGCTCACCATGTGCATGTGGTAGATTTGCCAAGCGTGTCCAGCCCAACCAAACCCAGTCCGCGATTGAATTAGAGCTTTCAGGGTTGGGGTGCATGAGGCCTAATTGATCCCGTCACTCATCAGCCCAGGTTGGCATTATACTTCCAGGTAGAGTGGTTCGTGAACTCGGAACTTCTGCTCCTTTGGGGCAGCGCACCGTTCACCCCCCGTCCTTTACTATCTTTTTTTGGTCTCCTTTTCTCTCTTTCTTTTTTTTTTTTTCTTCTTTTCTTTTTCCTTCCCCTCTCCCCCACCCCCACTTTGGTTAAACTTTAGCCTTTTCGCGGCTGATTTCGTACCCCCGAGGTCAAATACGGAGTGTATACAGGGAATTAGAGTCATCATATGTGTTACACAGATTTGCAGCTAGAGTGAGTGGCACTCACATCGAGGGAACTAGACCTCCTCAATCTCAATTAGCGTCTTTTTTTTTCCTTTCTTCTAATTTACTCTGTCCTTTTATTTAACTTTTTACTTTTTACTTGCACACACATGAGAGAGAGAGAGAGAGAGAGAGAATGTCTTCTTTTCACCCCTCCAGGAATAAAGCTTGATATCACATCACCACAATATACAACTCAGTACTTTTTTACTACATGCACCTCTATCACTAAAAAATAAGTACCGAGGTACGTAACTTTACTCCCCTCCCCTCCTCCTCCCCAAGCAGAAATAACCCAAAATAAAAATCCTCAACCCCTCTCCCCCTAATACAAACTGCAAAGATGACAAATTATTAATAGCAATAAAGGTAAGTAGGTAGGTACGTCAGTAGTATCTCCTTCCCAATGTCACACAAGTAGAATTGGAATGAGAAATCCACTTGCATAGTAGGTATCTAGGCACATGTACATAGCCCACTACATAGGTCTAATGTATGTAGGTAGGTAGGTATGTACTATACATATATATACATCAACCCTCCGAAAAGCAAACCTGCCTACCTACCTAAGGTACCTACCTACCTATCTAAGTAGTATGTATTATTGGAATCTGAAACTGCTTAGTGGCTAAGTAGTTGGTTGATTGGTTGGTTGGTTGGACGAACGAGGAAAATAGAAAGAAACGCCACATTCGATCATAGATCGCACCAAATACACAAAAGTAAGTAGGGCTTCGGCCGAGCTTTCGCATTATTTCTGTAACAATAATAATAACAACTAACTACTAGTTAAGAAGTTTTGAATTCCTAAACACTTATTTTACCTAAGATGGGATAAGTTTCCCCCCTCTCTTCGTCTCTTTATTAGGTAAGAGATCTGCGTAAGCTACAGTGAGTAGTAGGTATCTACTTACCTCGGTCGCCTAGGCACTATCATTGATGAGTCCATGGAGGTATAGATACCTACCTAGTTATGTGGAATATTTCAATACCGTTAATTAATTGATGAAAATAAATCCGGTAAATAGTTAAGTATCAATAAATCAATAAATATCCATCCTAGAATAGTCATTATTGTTATCGTTATTGTTATTTTTCAAGGGAAGATTTTACCGCTGCACAAGGACAGCGCCACAAGCCACAATTGAAGGGAAGGCACCAGCATACTTAGGTGGGTAGGTATACTGGTATTACACACCCGCACCACACCTTCCAGCGGCAAAGAAGCCAAAGAGTGGAGGGAAACAAAAAATTTTAAAAAAAAAAAGAGAGGACAAAAGCCTTGGCCTAAAGAGAGATTGGCTGACAGTTTAAACAGTTGTAGTTCTGACTTGATCTTGTGCCTCTCCCCATTTTTTGTTTTATTTTATTTTTTTATTCCCTTGTTGCCTTTTTGTTAAAGAAAAATAATAAATAATACCAAGATAATATATAAATATGACGAGTCACTGACGGAGATCGATCTAAGGGAAGAGATCTCCACTCAATCTCTCAGAGAACCCCAGAAACTACCTAGGTTCACAAGATCTAGAAATCTCTCTCAGATTAACATACCCTGCTAGTAGATATGACCTTTTCATCATGTAGGGTAAATTAAAGTGGGCCTAGAATTTGAACTACTTTCCATAGATACCAATAGATAGTAGATGGATGTGTTGGTGAGGTTCGGGGGCTAGCTAGGAGTATTGAGAGATTTTTTATTTCACACAAAATATAGATAAATAAATAAATAAAAATAAAAAAAAAAAAAATCTGATCAATGCCACTTGGACCACTCTTTCTACTAGTAAAATATGAAAAAAGGATTATTCCCTCAAAACATTGGCCCTTGATTGATTGCAAATGCGGGATGACCCTTCAAGACACATACATTTTAGAACAATGTTCATCTGGCAGAAATTTTGTTGTTTGTTTTTCTTCTGCACAGCCTTTTTTTTATTGAATCTTTAGTAATTAAGGAAAGTAGGAAAGCCAAAAAACCCCTCAAACATCTATCACAAATATGAATTCAAACTGGCCTGGCCGTGTGTCTACATGGTTTGCGAGTCGAAGTGGGAAGTTAAGATTTTCACCGCCACATCAAATCTGGCCGTTAGGCTGGCACCGCCACTGTGGCTAGTGACGCAATCTCGGGCTCATATATAGCCAATCATACTCTGGGATTGCCGGTAAAACAGTGCTTAGTGCAGATCGATCGTGCATTGCATTACACGCCAGAATCAATAAACAAAAATTTTCAATTACATAGGCCTGCCTGTGGCTGTTAGGAAAAGAAAAGAAAAAAAAAAGTTGTTGAAAATTAAAGTTCTGTTATTGCCGCGCGCAAACTTTCCTAAGATAGAGTCCTTCCTTTCTCTTATCCCCCCACCCCACTCTTGGTTATTTTCTAGGTCAGCTCTCGTTCAAGGATTAGGAGGATTTTGCTGTGACAGGATAGATTCGAGGTACATAAGTTAGCTCTTCATGAGCAGAAAGCAATGCAACATTTCTGATATCTGAGGATGTACCCTCGTATCACTAAGGTATCACAAGACAGAACCCCTGTCAGTACGTTTGCAATCGGGGTCCGATCTTGGATTTACGGAGATATGTGGAGTGGAATCTTAAAGAGAAGAAAAAGGTAAAGTAAAAAAAAAAAAGTCATGTCATGAATGATGACAACTACCAGTACTTACCACTAGATTGCCGCGCTGTTATAAAAATGGGCCGGCGAACTACTCCGACATTCTAGGGAATATTATTGGCCAGGAGTTGAACAATATGTAGATCAATCATTGTTTCCAAGTGACAAAAGAACTCTACCTACCTAGTAGACAGTGGATCTCGTGGAAACCAGGGAAGAGGCATCGGATCCACAGGAATAGAGTCTTACTGAAATTAGGAAAAGGGTTACTCAACCTGAACTGGAAGGCAGCAGCATTGTCGGTATATAATGTTTACTTTTTTCTTTCCCATTATTTGCTTTTTTTTGTTCAAGTCATGAGCCACACCACAGTACTGGGGCTGAGGTGGAGCCGGAATTGGAAATACGTACTAATTTGTGGCTAGAGATGTCCATGCGTGTTGTTTGTGGCGTTCTCCACTTCTAGACAGGGGAAGCCCCTGTTCAGATCGCCCCACCTATATCCCTTTTAGGAGAATACCGCTCCTTCTTAGTTTCCACTGACATCGTTGGGACCGAATTCGGTTTTCTCATTGATCATCAATATTTACTATGGCCTTTGCATTCTATTGGATAGAAGCGCGGTAAAGTCCAGGCCCGAGGAGGCCAAGGAATGTTCTCGCGGAGCAAAAACCTAAGTTCTGACCGCTGTACTCCGCTCGCTTCCCATACCCGAAAGGACGAAACAAACTCAGTAATCAATGCGAATTGGTTAGTCGGATCCCACCCGTCATCCACAAAGAGGAAGAAGGAAAAGAACAATAATAATAATAATAATAAAAGTTTATTTGATATTTTTCTCAAAACGTTTGGAAGGTACAGTCCATTTTCGCCTGTTTAAGCACGCAAAGTAAAATAGACCCCTGGGTAATCATCTAAATGTCCTAAGAAAAAGGCCGACAGGAGAGGGCTCAGGACGAATGAAGATGGCACGTTCGTTGTCAATAACGTGGTCAGAAATACTTACAGCCTGGACCTTCGGTTCTTCCAGCAACGGGGTTCAGACTCTAACTTCTCTGGGTCTCTTTTCTTTTTTATTTTTTGGGGCTAGCGTATGTAGGCGATCCGCTAACCTGGATACCGACTCATTATATCCCGGATCCGAATCATTAGTGCTTCGATGGAGGGGCTCCTAATGCAAGGGGACAAGATAGGATAATTGTAACCCATCCTCGCACTTGCTTTCCTGAAATAAAGTACCTAAGTAAGGAAATTGTGGAAGGAGGGTAATAGGTAATAAGGAAAACAAAAGGGGGGTTAGACAACACCACACGCACTTCCCAAAAGAAACAAATTTTTTTAAGGATAACGAACTAAAGTAAATGAAAGAAGAAAAAAGTGCATTGAGCCACGGTTCGCTTGGTATCCTAAGTTACCATGAATACAAGGATCAGGGTTAAGCTTCTAAATCTGTGGTTAGATCTGACATATCATCCTAACCCTTACAAGTCCCACCCCCACTTAGATTTAAAGGCACAGGTAGGTAGCTACAATACCTAAGGTACTAGTGCTTAGATCGTGAGTAAACCTACAAAAAAAGAAACCCGAATTTTTTTTTTTTAAAAAAAAAAAAAAGAAAAAGAAAAAGGTAAAAAGGGAGAAATAAGAAAAAAAGAAAAAGTAAAAAAAAGTAAAAAAGTAAAAAGCATGAGATCGTAACACAATCTATGTGGGAGCTCCTTTCAATCCTGCAGCTTATTGTTCTACTTCTTATTGACCATCCAATATTTTCATCCTATCCTCTACTTTACATAGTCGATCTCCAATCGAATCTCAGGTAGCCGTTAGTTACGGTGGCGACGACCTATAGATGCCTATTTTTCGTTTATTGGATTTATGTGATCGTTTTTGAGTAAGCTTCAGTCTTGAGCTAAAAAAAAAAAAAAAAAAAAAAAGAGAGAGGGGGGGAGAGAGAAAGAGAGAAAGAGAAAAAGAAATCATCCTTCCTTATCGAGAAATTATCGACTCAACATATCTTAAAAGAGTCAACTCAACGCCCGTTTCGTCTATATAATACCTCATCATCCTCATCCTAGTTATCTTTACCAACAGCAGAAAACGTCCAGCTTCTCACCGAGTTCGCAACTATCATTGCTTCTATATCTAGAATCAATCTTCTAAACAATTACAGCCCTCAATTCCATCTCCTCTCAGTCTCATATTCAATCATATCAAGCAATCATGGTCCAAGGCGGTTCAAGAGATTCAGGTAGCTCGAGCCGTGAGTATGGCCTCACGTTCGAGATTGCACCTCCAGCCGCTGTTCGACCAGGTGTGCCGTTTACTCTACCAGTCGTGATTGCTGTGAGACCAGTAGGTCCCACCAGAAATAGCTCCGTCCAGCAGCTGGTTGCAAATGCATCTCTCCGAGATGAAACAGGAACGAGGCCTCTTCCAGGCCTTGCAGGAACTGTTACATCAAGCGTGCGCAGTCGCAGCGGGAACACAACCAGCGGATATGCCCGCTTCGGGCCTTTAACAATCCCTAATCCCGGACGGTATAAGCTGCGAGTGATGCTGGGTGCAGCTTCCCCCAATGGGGTTACAACAAGAGAATATGTCGAATCATCTGTCATTAGTGTTCATGCAGAGGCAGCAGCCTCCCAATCTCCAAGTATGTGATCAAATAGTTTATGACGACATATTACCTACATTTGTCCGGATTTGACTTTTATGTTACATCATGGCTGACTTGCTTTTCATTTGTAGCCCCGTCGCAGGTTTCCAAACTTCAAAGCCTAGTTCCTGAAAACATTGATATTTCAGCTGCCGATATTGCTGCATGGCAACAGGCTTAGGACAGTCTGTTATTTATTTATTTTTTATTTTTTTTTTTTTTTTTTGGTATTTACCTTACCTATTCTACTGGAAGTTATTATCATATTCTCTAAAGTTTCTTCCACATATCTCATTATCTTATGTTACTATTGACGCTTATGTCTTTCTTTCCTCTTTATTGTTGTTTCCTTTTTTCTATTTTTTTTTTTTTTTTTTTTTTTTATAATTTCTCTTACAGGTGTTGAGATGGAGTAGGAGTCTAGTCTGGGTCCAAGTCAATCGTTTGTCTCTGTTCCTCTCTCTTTTTTTTTTTTTTTTTTTTTTTTTTTTTTTCCTTTCTACCTGCTCTGGTTTTTGGGAATAGTGGGGCGTTCAGCTCGTAAGTGTCTTGGTTATGTCTTCTTTTATTACTAGATGGGATCGAGAAGTTCAGTCCGTCTTGTGGCAATAACCCGGTGAGGCCGAAAGGATTCAAAGCTTTAATTGCCATAGACGAGTGGCTAAACGCTATCAGTCCTTATATACATTGGTCGACTTTTTCTTCTTATATTTAGTCTATCTGATAGATAATGGATAAATACTTTATATAGAAATTTATATATTTTTTTCTAAACAAAATAAAAGAAAGAAAGATAAATAGAGATGGTTTGTAAAGAATTAGTTCCTCGACACAACCAATCCCCAATAGGATTTACTATGTTAAACTTTGAAATTTTTAACTAGAAAGGAAAATATAATTTACCAATTTATCTAGAAATTAAAGTATTTATATTTAATGAGTTTACTCTTAATTTTAGGTAGATGCCTGCCTGAGCTTCACTATAGAGTACCTATAGAGATATATCAATTAACTATATATATTTACATTACCGCACATTCCATCCACCAAACAGATAGGAAATAACCTCGAAGAAAAAGTTTCGTTTTAGATATTGAAGAATCACACACCCCAGCTACATACCATAACAAAAGTACCTCTTATACCGATATAAAACTTGTGCAATTAGCATTAACGAGACCCAATCCGAAATCAATGTCAATCAATCTACATGTCATCGCAACACGAGAAGGGTGGGTATGGAGTGTGAGTAAATAATTTTCTTTTTTTTATTTTATTTTATTTATTTTTTTCTTTTCCTAGTCCCCGAAAATAGTGGAAAATAGAATAAGAATAATTGGAAAAAAAAAAAAAAAAAAAAAAAAAAAAAGGTGAAGAAATGAAAACTCCATAAAGATTCTTAGATCATTCCACGATCTTCAGTTCAACTCTCACCTACCTACCTAGTACCTAGTACCTTACCTAACCTACCTACTCCGGAGTAAATAATAGACATTAATTAATTATCATATACCATTCATTATTGGCTAGGCTGACAGGTAAAAATAAACCCGCCTTACCGCCTATCTATTATCAATTTTTATCTCCGCTAGGTCCCCGTCAGACCCCACACGAGGGAAAATGTATACAGTGCCTGGGCCTACCTTGGTACGTACTAGTTAGGTTGATCACGGATACTCGGTAGGTACCCTGTTGTTTGACAGTTGTGGACCGTGGGACAAAGTTTTTTTTTAGGGAGGGGGGCAGAGTGGAAAAAAGTATGTCATTGCGGCTTGTCAAGGGTATAAATATTTATATTAAACTTCATGATATTATTTTTTTTTAAAAAAAAAAAAAAAATACTGTTTATGTATACATTATTGGGTACATTTAAAGGATTGTCAAGCATGCTCACAATAATTTTGGAGTTGTCCTGCCTGCGGACATCGCGTTATGATCGCCTCTTTTGGGGTAAAAAATTGGGGGGGGGGAAGGACAAAGGAGTAGCTGAAAGTACTTGGAAGAAGGTAGATAGTACTTTCTGGAGAAGAATGGACCTACGGATTAGCGCGCACAGTTTCTCCGTAAGGAAGCCTGATAGCTCTAATGAAGATCTATAAAACAGAATACCATTTAAAAGCAGCGGGATGGCTTTGATAGCGCAATATATAGGTATATCTCTTTAAGAGCTATAACGTCTTTGTGGGGACATGTCATTTTCACTAGATATATTCATTGTGATGAAATTTTACCGTAACGGAGACAACGTTTAGGTAACAAAGAAATCGTTATTTTCGTTAAATACCAAGCGGCTCGAGAATCCTTCAAGGAAAAATCGATTTTCCTAAAAAAAAAAATAAAAACAAGGTATAGGAGGTATATACACTTCACGAGTCCCAAGTCAATAGCCTAAAAATAGGGCAGAAATAAAAAAATAAAAAATATCCATATTAAAATAATTCCGTCAAGGAAAAGGGAAAGGAACAAAAAAAGTCCACAATGGAGGAGGGTATTGTACGAGGTCTGTAAATTGACTCTCTAAATTAACCCACGCATGTCGCCGGGCGGAAAATTGTTTCGCATGATAGCCACGTTCTGCCAAAGTGACTTTTCGGCTTGGGCGATGGATTTTTGGGGTGTAAGAGTTGTTCACCATTCGTAGTTGGAACAACATATTTAGCGTGCGATGACATATGAGTTCGAAGCCGTGGTATTATTTTCATTGTTCTTGGCAAGCGGGGAATAGAGCCTCAGCTGTTCTTCCCATGGTGGCGGACCCAGTCAACACCATCACGAACAGTATCGCGCACGCTAAACCCGCCGAAGAGCCAGTAATTTGAGTGCCGGCCATAGTACTGGACTGTGTTGTTGTAGCGACGATGTTCGTCGTTGCTTCTCTTGGAGCTATGGGTGTCTGAGCGACCTTTAGAAATGTGAGGGTTGCTAGCGGGAGAGCTTGGAGACATCGTGATCGGGCTTGCAGTACCCGTGGGGGAGAGAGGGAACGAATCCTCCCGAGAAATAGAGGTATCGATGCTAGCGGGCTGTGACTGCCGGGAAATGGTTGTATGCATGTTTGCAGAAGGCTTTCTGGTATTGATTTGATGATGAAAGTTGACTTGAGTTTGAGTAAGCCTGTTATTCATTGGCGGGGGTGGTGTTTGTTAATTGGACAAGGCAGTGTATATTGTCAATTAGGTAGAGATTGGGGAGATAGGACTGAACATTCAAGATGTCGAGAGAAACCTAGCTATGCGAATGTATTTATGTTCAGCTCCCTTCATGTTCCAAAGATAAGAGGAGCCTCACATCGTCATTGCTCCTTGTTCCATGTGAACCTGACTGGGCAAGATGCAGACCGTCACTTCGGGAATTGAGCCTGTAAGGCAGGCACTAGTATTATCGCCAACCCATGACCCTATCAGCGGTCTCTGGGGCAGCAGGGAAGACATGTTTAACTTCCCCACATAAGCAAATCGGAGGATGCCAACACGCACTCGAGGATCCGTTGATAGGGTCTAGTGCCAGTCCTTGTTTCCTTGGCTGATTGATTGGCCAATGATACGGCTTAGTGCCCCGTTGCCTTTCCCGCCTAGTCCCAACTTAGTCTTTTTGGCCCCGTATCTGCGAAAGTTGACCGCTGCTGCCTGATGAACTACGGGTATTTTACCCATATTTTACCCATAGTTTTCCATATTCTCCCATACTTATTCTAACCAGGATGTATCGGTGAAGGTTTCAAAAGCAATCAGGGAGTGAAGACAACGAAACAGAAACCTATTGCAAGAAATAACGGCAATCAGGTTTTCCTGATTAGGAAGTACGGAGAGAGATCGTGGATTAGCGTCAGTGTAAGGCAGTCACAGGGAATTGTTCTAGAAGAGTTGCCGAGAAAGTAACTCATTTAGAGAGTGAGTCATGTGTTCATCTGACCATAACTCGCCTAGACTAGCTAGCGCCGAGCAATCTCGCACTTTGCTCTTAGTGGAGTAGAATCTAAGACATTTAATGCATTCGCTCTTCGCCGAAGACAAGTGACTTCATAGATGCTCAAACAACCCCTGCAACGACGGCATCCCCTTCCGGAGCCTCAGTCATTTTGAGCTCGTAATGTTTGATTTTCTGTCATAATGGCTGTTGCATTAATCTTTCAATAAAATCAGTTTGAAATAGACTCAGTAAGTCTCTTCTATTCCAGAACAAGTCGGCACAAACAATGACCAGTATCAAGATCTTGAAAATAATGTGTCTAAAGCCGAAAATACTACGGGAATTTTTTTTTTTTGGTAGTTCACGAAAAAGAAGACAGGGTTATTGCTGAAATTTTTCCCATTGAAGTCATTTATCCTAGCTTCTTGCTGTAGTCATCTTTATGGAAGGGAAGACAATGCCAGATCGAATCTGCATTTGGTTCTAAGTCATTTTACCATTTTTACTCTTTTGTCAGGACATCTAACCGAGGGAAAATATTGTAGCACAGAAACCATGGGAGTAGAAACCATAAGAAGTGGGGAGATTGGAGAGAATATACCAAAAAAGGTATGAATGAAGTCCTTGGCTTTTAAAGGCAAAAAGAATATTAGCTAAAAAACCAACCCGTTAGACACATTTGTTTCCACTTCTATTCCTTCCCCCCTCTATATGCTCTAACAAATATCGGCTTATTCTGAGGACCTGAGACTACTTTGCTGATCATGATTCTGGTAATGATGCTGGTAGTGATACCTAATATACCACACGCAACCCTCGCATGAATCGGGTTACTTACAGGTATATGAGGCCCGGTATACTACTAGCATGCTAGTAATTGTGAGAATATATTTCAAGCATACAATACCACGCATTATACGATACAAGATTGTGGAGGTCTGACTATCTGTCTTATCTCTTGTAACCTTTAGACCTCGGCCGCTACCTTCGGACCTCATCGGCAAACGTATATTTGCCTTATTGGATTGTGTCACGAACCCCTCTAAATGGGTACTAGTAAGTAGGTGAGTATAGAAGGTCGACGGTGACGCCAAAACCAATAGTAATGTGCACGAAGTGGATCATCATTGCCTGGCTACACGTGGTAGTAAATAATAGCTATTCGTGCAAACGCCCAGTTGGACCGGAAGCCCGGCAATCCAACATGACATTCCAAGTTGGAATACCTTTGTGCTACATCGCTTGCCTTGTTTTAGTGATCGATCGATCGAGGTGATGGATCGCCAATTGAGCCTGATCGAACCCTTTGTGGCATTTTGTGGCGTACTCCACCACGACTCTAAGAGCTACTTATCGCAAAAGGTACCCCTGCTTTAGGCTTTTACAGCTTTGGCCAGCCTTGCAATTTCCCTTTATTCGACCGGTACTTGGCAGGTCATACAGCAGGGTGATCTTCCACTAACTATTCTTAGCACGCCGAGGTGAGGTATACCGAAATAGAACAACCTTTTTATTGGGTTCAGGCCTTGTCAGCTTACATTAAAAACACCCGAGAGTGTAATATTTGGCTAGTGCCTTTAAACAAAGGCCGAAGCACCGGCCGAAAGCTGCTGATCATATCATCTAGTTCAAAAGCATGCATGAGCATACCACTTTTGGTTTCACAGGCTGACTCTGTTCATGGTTGATGCTAACTCAAAGGAGCACTCGAGTTACCTTTTCAAACGAGAACTCAATACATTAGCAATTTGCTAGACTCTACGCTTGATATTCTATAGGCTTATTAAATTAACCACTAGTATAATTTGTCTTTTTCTATTTACCGTTTATCCGGTCACTAACAGTACTAAGGTATCGCTCTTTCTTGAAGCTTGATTCAGAGAATGAGACAAAAAATTCAGGATCATGGCTATAATTAAAATTCCTCTTTATTTATGAGATGGTAATGCTATTTCCATGCTGAACGCCAAGTATGCACATATCTATCGAGCTAATTTCCAAAACGCCGTTCATCCGACAATTCGACCTGTGTATATGCTTTTCCAGATTATGCATAAGCCATTCAGTAAGTTGAGTCTTCTCAAGGTGAAAGAAAGTTATTAATAGACAAGTGTTTAACGAATAGTATAAACGAGGGAAGTCCCAGAAAATAAAGCAAGGAGAGCACATATATCACTCTTCCTCAAGAGTCCAAAGAGTCAAACTGGGCTCTTTCCATGAGCGCGGTCGCTCCGAATGACATCGCCGGTGGTTTCTTTCAATTGCCAAATGTCCACGCTGCCCCGGTGGAGCTCTCCCTCGTCCATGAGCTAAGCCAGAGTGGGCTGACAGCCGTTGCATCCAGTAAGATATCATCATATTCTTTTCCACCGAGTGTGTCGTTGGTGCAACAAAAAGAGATCGGGCTCTATCTAGGGGTGGTTGGATCATTCTTCGAAGAGACCCCGATCCCACACTTTGTTGTTGATACTCAGCCGGAAGCTCCTTCGATGAAGACCAAATCCGGTGGTGGGATCGAACAGGCTCAGTCCGAATGATGCCTGCAGAAGCTGCATCGTCTTCAAGCAAATCGGCAGATAGCACAGGTGTTAGGAACTGAGATTTAAGTTGTGCTTCATTTTGATCCTGATCCTCCTCCGGCTCTGTGACAGTGATTATAGGCAAGTTTCGGCGTTCACGCAGGTTCATACCTGGTCCACAGTATGGCCAGGAATGACGTCTTTTATGGTGATGTAAGTGCGGCATTTTGATGATAGAGGACAGTAGTGAAAAGGCCAAAAAAGATCAGAGTAGGTTACTTGGTCCTTTAAATAGATGTCATCCCCTATAGGAGTTGGAAAGACAAGTTCCAGGCAGAAGGGTTTGCAAGTCACGGAAAACTCCGTCCCCGACTATCCTCAGTATAGGCAGCAGGGCTCATAAAACAGGGCAACATATGCCCGAAGTGGAGGCGGGGAAAGGGGGGGAGAAAAAAAAAAAAAAAAAAGAAAGAAAGAGAGGTTTTTCAAGTAAGTTGAGGCAAAAAAGGCAGGAAGCTCTAGTTATAAGGAGCTCAGCCTCATTGTATGAGTTATGTTGTCTACACGTGAAGGGCGCACGCGCCCTAAGATGATACACAGAAAGTATACCCAGGTGACGATTCAGGGCACAAGTAAAGGCTGTAAATTGCGCAAAAGACCACCTTCATAATCATATAGGAAACAAAAAAAAAAGAAAAGAGAGAGAAAGTCCTCAATGAGGTCGTTAGGTTGAGTCATAGAAAATATAGAAAATGATCGAAATGCTGACTGATGACGACAAAGGCATAAGCGCATGGCCTATGACTACCAAAATAGGTAGATAGTTATAAACAGCTTACAGTGTAAGAATGCCTACCTAGTTATGAGGAGCTTTACTAAAATAAAAAACTGAATAAAACCGGGAAAGGGGAGGGTGGGCGGAGGGAGAGTTTTGTTAATCTCACACATTTGAGTGTTGATTTATCATCCTCTCTGAGATGATATATAATTTTGGTCACCCTACATGACACTTTCCCCCCTCCTTCCCCCAGATTTTTATTTATTTATTTTAACATTTCTTATTTTTGACTTTCTCTCACGCAAGATCAAGGCCTTGCTCTAGTGTGGTCAGGCCTTAGTACCTGTAGCTGTGCAATATAAGAATAATTTCTCCTCTATAGCTTCACGGTCCTGAACAAAGCAACAAGATTTTCTAACTGCTACTTATTTACAAATTTAGGTTTCGCTTTCAACAAGAAACAGTCACGTGGTCTAATGGTTATGATATCTCGTTCACATCAGCTGGACTCAATTCCGAGATGGTTCCCGGTTCGATCCCGGGCGTGACTATTTTTGTTCCTCCAATCCTGACCCATTCTAACGGATGGATTACGTTTTTGATTTCCCCAGACTGCCTGCCCTCTGTCAGTTGGTTAAATCATGAGTTCGGCTGAGTGACTTGCGGCTTGTACCAGATTGACTGGTATTTTTGCATTAGATCATTAGATCATAAGACAAGTGTGAGATAATGGAGCTTTCCCCGGGCAGAGAATTCTTCAAAATGACCCTTAATTGTCGCCCAAACTCTGGCTTGTGAACATTATGTATGTACTGACGTTTCGCATAGTATGTAATTGTTTCCGCGTCCAGACTTGTCCCTGCAATATCACATAACCAGGCCCCCCATTTGGAGAAGAGTACGTTTAACGACTAAAAGTTTTATTTCTTTTGGGATTTAGGACCCGCGCTGGTCATAAGAGCCATGTCTACGTTCCTCGATTATAGCAGCTACAAATTGCTCCCGGTCTAAATTTAACGTTAGGTACAGGTAATTCAGCTAAGGAAATGACGCATACCTTTGCTCCTTGAAAAATTAATACTGATAGGGCCGCTACGACGAGCCATTTTTGGGTCTTTTGGTGCGCTTGAAGTTATGTTCGCTAGATTGAGAGCGGTTCCGCGTGAAAAGGGCATGACAGGAAATTCAACACGGTTCCCATCTCGAGAAAAAGGCTGGCTTCCTGAAGGTATGGTTAACGTAAGCCACTTATCCACTACGTGGCTACTCCAGCGGGACGCAAGTTGGATGGAATTTCCCCTCCGCCATAATTGCACCTCTGTATCGCCTTTGGTTGACCGGCTTGACCCAAGGATGGATCTCGCCTTTGTCATTATGGAATCGGCACGCTGAGAAAAACAGAGGACGTAGTTGGATGCGAGGGAGCTTAAAAAATCACGTTGTTTGCTTTCATCATTGAATTCAACAGTTAAGCTTCCAAACTTCTTCTCGCACCGGGCAAAGAAAACAGGGGTGTCAGCTCGGTACAGCTGGTCTACGTGTGACGATATGTAGTCAATGTGGATAATCTTGGGGAATCGGACATGCAAGTTCGAGGAATCATAGATGTAATCGGTATCTCGGTAGAGATAATGAAGGGTATTATATCTCCAGGATAATCGAGCGTGGATTTGCATGATTGCTTTGTATTCTTTTTGATCCACATTATCTACGACGTCATAAACCCGAATAGAGTTATTGGATTGAGTCGAAGAAAAACTTGGGTTATAGGTAAGGCCGAGGATGGCATTTTCGAATTGGGCGGCCTCATCTTCGGATCGGAATTTGATTTGCATACCGATGTTGGGGCTATTATCGTCGTAGACGTAGGAAAAGAGAGGATTGTAGTTTCCGTCTGTTTTATCTGATCTCTCTTGACACGTGTCTGACCATTTGACCTGGACCCTGCGGGAATCTTCGAGACGACTGACTTGTACCCGGCTCATTGGCATGAAAAATTCAAGACACCGTGGAGGTTTATCGGCCAAGGAAGAGCTGATCACCATACGTCTAAAAGACTGCCACGCTTCTCCAGGTGTTCGCTCGAGAATACGAATTTCGCATGAATGAATAATAACAGCCGGATTCATCGAATTCATAATAGGTGCCCTTAATTGCTCATACTCTTCGACGGATACTTTGAATAGGATAGTTTCTGAAAACTTATCGGAATCCACAGGTTCACGTTGCCAAACAGCATCAAAGTATGCCTTGGGTATATTTATGAGCTGTCCTAAATCGGACGAGTACTGGAAAGAAACAGATACCAATAAAGAGTCGAATTTTAGGGCTACCGGTTCAGAGAACCTAGCCCCAGGAACGCCAGTAAGGGAGGCATGTGAGAGTCTTATTAATTGTGCCAAATCATCTGGTAAAACTGTGTCTCATCAGTAAGACTAGTACAGCGACTTTCAAGAATAGGTTACAGCAAGAAAAAGTTGAGACTTGTTCTTACAATCTCTTTGTAAACAGAGCGAGCCGCTCTGGTTGCAGATAGTTATTTTCGGCTCACTCTCTCCTTCAATAGTCGACAAAAGGAGCATATATGGAGCACCTTTCGTTCTCATGCGAAGCTTTTTGCCTCCAATACCAGCATTCACAAAGGTTCTGAAAAGAACTTGCTCCTCTTCAGCACCTGCATCTTCTAGCTCTACGGTTGTATAACGGACATTCTCTAAGCCATTCAGAGAATCGCTATTGCTCGTCGAGGTTTCGTCTGGTTGTAACTGCTCCCAGATATCAAGATTCTGTGAAAGGATAGAAGCAGAGTCAGGAATTTCAGCGGAGTTAAATTGTAAAAAGTCTTCTTTAATGCCCTACTTTAATTTTAGCTTTCTGATACTAGCCGGGGAAGATTTGGATACTCACCTCTGAAAGGTCGGAGATCAGCTTCCTATTTTCATCAATTAGTAAGGATGGTGAGCTTTGTTTTTCCAAAACGATATCATATAGAATGTAGGACGCCTTTAATAAGTCCACATAGGCTTGATGGTTTGTAGACCACGAGGTTGCTGATGCGCATAGACTACCTCGAGGATTGACATGATTTTGTTTCTCACAGTTGGCAAGAGATATCCGGGCCTTTCACTTCTGTTAATATCTGTAATGGATAGATTAAATGGAGTGAGAGCGTACCTACCTTTAAAAGCCACCAGACTGCCACTCGTAGCCAGTCTCGAGTAGATAGACGCCTGATATGTTCCTCGTTGTTCGCTAGTTCTTCGAACTTCTTAGTAAGGTCAGCATCTGGCTGATGGATTTTGTCCCGTGGCTCGTAGCGAAGAGGACGTAGTAATTGTTCTCGCAGGTGGATTTGATGAAGTTGTTGCATCACGTTCGCAACCGCGTCCTTGACATGGGTATTTCCAGGTTCCGTTTTTAGAGTAGCACGCTTATTTTCAACTGATCCTGGGCTATAGACTTCGTTTGCACTTTCAAAACGTGAGTTGTAAGGGATAGAAGTGTTAACCCTAGAAACAGGGAATGTGGCATCGCGAGACATAGGGCTTCGATTATTCGGTGGATTGGGGAGCGAGTTCACTGGTAAAAGGGTTGAGCTAGACCCTTCAGAATGAACAGAGGCCATGGACTCCGAGGAGGTTGAGCCGCGGTGATGTATACCCGAGACAGACATGTCCTGGCCGCGATTCCGGGATCTGTAAGGGTCAGTGTTTTTTGACACCTTAGTTTCAGGAGCCTCATGGCTCGTCGCCATTATCACCTCCATTGCTATTCCTGCTGCGTGGCTGGTTTGTTGAGTCGGGGTCTGTGATGAGTCTGCTGAGTCAAGAAAGGTGTCTCGTTCGAGCGCATCCGACATTAAATCCTCGAGTTTTTTCAAAGATGAGCTAAACAGATTAAACGGTGGTCAGCTAATTAATTATTTAATGTAAGGCTTTTAGAGATAAAATAAGATAAATAGAAATCAAAAGACTGGTAGATAAAACGATATGTGATACTCACTTGCCAATCGAGCTCATACATAAGCTGAGCTTGCAAGTGTGAACCATGATTCTGGATTTTAAGTCTTCAATTTGTCCTCTTTGAGTAACCCATTTAATCTTTTGCCAGATTTGTCTCCCATCACCAACCCCTAAGTTTCGGTATTTGGCAATGAGATCCTTCAGTTGGTGCAAGGTTTTTAGGCAGCCGAGCAGACATCTTTGCAAAGTATGTTTGCGATCATCTGCAAGGTCTTCAAAGAAAGAAGAATTTGAGTTCACATCATCTTGCAGAGCTCGCAGAATGCCTTGCAAGGAAGCTAGCTCGCTAACGAGTTGTCGAAATCCATCCGGGGCATCTCTTGAAACCAAATTACAGCTGTGATACAAATCCCAAGCCATCTTAGTGAGGGTGAGAATGTCAGCCATTTCAAAGTTGGATGCCATGGTGAGAAAGTATTCTCTGCCGAAGCAGTAACATCCGCAAATTATGGATCGGAACTCAAGTAGGTCAACATGGGAACAGGCAATTTCTCCTAGTCCTCATATTAGCTCCGGAATAACTACGCGCAGCGACAAAAGCCGCGATCAGTATGCGCCAGCTTTAGGTAAACGGGTGTGGGTGTTTTCAGGGCTTGCTAGATGAAGTGTACTGATATTTAAAAAAAAAAAAAAATCAAGAAGATTAGTTTGAGGCTGACGAGTGGGAAAGAAAGGCCCGGAAACGAGGGGTTTTGCGTCATAAGATTGGTAAAAAGAAAAGAGAAAGGTGGGGGAGAAAAAGCAAAACTGAATAAAGCAATAGAGTGAGAGAAAGAATTAAAAAAGAGACAGAGGACAAGAAGCTAGCTAGTTGACAGGGTCGTGTGAGTGGATGGATGACAACGCTGACGATGGGGACCAGCTGCGAACTAGGTGCCTGGAGAAAATGAGGTGGGCGTCAGGAGGGGAGGAACCTACCTAGGTATATCAGGCGAAACCCCCATGTTGAGGCGCAGTATGACATGGCAAGAATCGCAGGTCAAATGAAGGTGGTGCATTGGCTAGACTGCCTCGGATTCCAAGGACCGCGAATCACAACGCAGAGTCAAATAGAGCCTCCCCGTATTGTGTGTGGCTCATCTATCTTAGCTATCATGGGAATGGCTCTCCTGTAATGTGCCTTAACGGGGCTAATATATTAAATTCTTCCAGGGCATACAAGCCGCCTCGGGGCTCCCAACAGGAGCATCTAATGTTTTTCTAACAATAAAAAGCATCTGGAACAGTACTGGATACAATAGCTAATAAAGACATTTCAAGTCCTCTTAACTGCGGAACTGGATTCATTCATCCTAACTAATGTTTGAGGTTTGTTCTTCCTATTTGCCATCTGGGGTAGCGTAGTGGGCCTAATACGCTAGTCCTTCGGTTGAGGATCAACTGTCGCAGTGGGCAGCGAGCGGGGAGGGGGCGTTTTTGGTGACCAGTTGGAATAGTAATATTGAAAGAGGGCTTTGGGGAATCTAATCTCCATTTAATATGAGGTCATTTCGCAAGAAATCGATAAGAAAATTGGTAGATTGGAGGAAAGGAGTAAAGAATAAAGATACTCTTAAAAAAGACCTTATTAACCAGATTAGACGTTATTGCTGGTCCTGGATATCCAGAAAGATACCTACCTACCTATATTTAGAATGTCTTTGATAGATAAACAAAGTAGGATTTGTAACTGCATTAAAAAGCAATGAGTTTCCTCTTTCTTTGACAATTTTCTTTGATGAATATCAGACAGCTGCCGGAATAACAAAGAAGTTGGAGTGGACCAGTGGTAGCCGCTGATCACTGGGTAGAAGTGGATTATTAGTGCCTGAGGCAAGGCTGTAAACACCACGTTTTTTAAGACCAAAACCACAAAGATCTGAAAGGCGACGCGTCGCAGATGCCAACTCTGTATTATATGTCCCTTCAATGCTAAATTTTCTTTTCTTTTAATCTTACAATTATAATCATCCCAATTATATATTGACTACAACTAAATATTATACGCATGCCAAATTGTCGCCCTCCCCTCTCAATATGGCACCCGCTCCTTTCACCCTTGATATAGCGACGTCGCTATGCATCGTCTTTGCTCTCTCATTTATGCCAATTGCATACTTTCTGGGCAAATCACTGATACCCTCTACACAATATCGCAATCGACTTCTTTTCTTCTGGCACGCCTACGATGCTATGACTCACATTTTTATCGAAGGATCCTTTCTCTACGAATGTTTCTTCAGCTATACCGATCTTGCAGCCGGCTTCATCAGTTGCCCGCCCTACTTTCTCGGCTATAATAATCGTGCCTACGGAGCTACATATGGAACGAGACCAAGCGCCCGATTATGGCAAGAATATGCTAAGGCAGACCACCGATGGGCCACCGCGGATGCAACCGTGATTTCGCTAGAGCTCTTAACTGTTTTCCTCGGGGGTCCGGCTGCAATCTACATCTGTTATCTTTTATACGTTACGTCACATCGTCGATCTTCTGCGCAGATCAAAGCTGCTGCGAAAGGCAAACTCTGGCTGGTGGCAACGGCGTTGGCCACGGCAGAACTATATGGTGGATTTATGACATTTGCGCCGGAGTGGCTCACCGGTAGCACGCAGTTAGAGACGGGGAATTTGGTCTATCTATTGTTTTACTTATTCTTTTTCAATACTCTCTGGGTGTTTATCCCGATCTGGGTGCTCTGGGAAGCCTGGAAAGAACTACGGACTGTTTTCTATAAGGCCGAGGGCGTATCTTCTTCACGGAAAACCAAATAGGATTATTTATTCTCGGGAAAATCTATGCGCGAATAAGATTGATGAATCGGAGGGTGGTATGAATAAGGTCTTATGGTTCCTTTACATATTGGTATAGACACTGTGCATAATTCATCTCATTTCCTCTATCATTTAATACATAAGGTGGCAAATTCTAATACTGATTAAACACACCAATTTTTGGGTGAAAATTTGACCTATAAACACACTAGCCATTCATGGCCATTCAAGGAACTGACGGAATAGAGCTTGTTGTAGTATCACATGTCAGTGTGCACGGACCATATATCAATGACGTTTCTCACCACCACCTCGGCCTCCTCTATACTACAGAATTCTTTATCGTAGGTTTTGCTTTGATTTACATATTGAATATACCCGACACTTTGCTATCATTTAAAAAGAAAATCTTTCTTTTTGTCATCTTAAGCTACAATACCTAACCCCAAACAGCGACTGAAGGGAAGCAAAGAAATTCAAACTCCCGTAGCTGAGAACTACTTAGGTGAAATGCCGAGTTACAAGGACACCCATGACGCTGAGTTAGTAAGTTATAGTCCTGTTCACTTTTGGAGATTACAGCCACGTATTTCGATACCTCTAACCTATTTATCATGTGCAGGACTCTTTTCAGCTGTATAATCGATATGAAACCCTTCCCCCAAAAGAAGATTGGAGGAAAGCCGCTCTTAGTGGTCCTTCACTTCCTACATTAGGCAACGCTGTTGCTGGTGCTGTCGGCGCAGCAGTATCTAACATCGCTACGTATCCACTTAGTCTCATAATTGCGAGGTTACAGGTCCAAAAAAGGAGTGGCGGTAGTTCTAAAGGCACAAAATCAGAACAGGATAAACGGGATCCGGAAGACGATGAAGACTACGCAAGCGTTGCGGATGCAGCCCATAAAATATATAAAAAAGGAGGAATTGGGAACTTTTACACCGGTCTTGCACAAGATACGGCAAAGACAATGCTAGACTCCTTCCTTTTCTTCCTTGCATACGAATTTTTGAGGCAACGACGGATTATAACCCGCTATGGGCTTAGAAGGCGATCGAAACACACCGTACTACCGATCTTGGATGAGCTAGCGATTGGTGTGTTAGCGGGAGCCTTTGCAAAGCTTTTTACAACTCCGTTGGCCAATATTGTGGCGCGGAAACAGACGTCAAAGAACCCGTCACGTTCAGGCGATATCGTGTCGCAAATCCGGTCCGAGAAAGGCCTCCGGGGATTCTGGTCTGGATACTCTGCGTCGCTTATTTTGGCTCTGAACCCCTCTATAACTTTCTTCCTAAATGAATTTATGAGATATTCCCTTCTCCGCCGCGAGAAGAGACAAAAGCCCTCGCCAGCCATCACTTTTCTCCTAGCTGCCATTAGCAAGTCGGTCGCATCCTCGATCACTTATCCCTTTTCGATGGCTAAAACCCGTTCACAAGTTTCTTACAGCACTTACTCCGATACTGCGAATCAACATGAAAAGTCTGGTCGAGGAGAGGAACTAGATGAACTCCCCTTGGTGCCACCAATAGTCTCTACTGTTCTCGCGATAGCCCGAACAGAAGGCATCTCTGCCCTGTATGCAGGCCTTTTAGGAGAAGTTGTCAAAGGGTTTTTCTCTCATGGATTCACTATGCTTGCGAAGGATGCAGTATATTCCGTTATCGTTAAAAGCTATTATCTCCTCCTTATCATGACAAGACGCTACCCTTCCCCAGAGGAGCTGCTTGAACGGGCACGTGAACAAGCCGAGGAATATGCAGAGACTGCTCGAGAGGGTGCTAAAGATTTGGCTGAAAAGGCTAGGAGTGGCGCTGAAAGCATTTTGGATAGCCATACAGGAAATGTCTCAGTTGACATGACATCCTATAGCACGCCTAGTGATCTTGACAATTTGGACTCCAATGAAACAGCAGAGATGGTGGGGGATTATGTCGAAGATGAGGCAAATGAATGGAGGAGTTTATATCACTGGTTCTGGGAGAAGGAGAAGTATGGGAAAAGCTGAGTTGAGAGCTCTTCTTTCACCCCTTCTTTTTTATTTTACCTCCTGAAGTAGACATATCACTAGGATTGTTGGTGTTAGATAGTTATTTGATAATACGCAATATTATTTAAAAGAAAGCATATTATGATGAATAATATTTAAATTATTCCTAGCACAAAATCACAATTAAAATTAATCAAAATATGAAAAAAGTTTTTTTTCCCATATCGGGGTATAAATATGTTTGCTGATGGCAAATGTTCACCGACTCTTCAGCTGTCATCTCTCACCTTTTCTCAGACCCGTCGAGTCTGCATCATCGTTGTGGAGTGGACCCGATCGAAAGGAATATTGATCCGCGGGTCTCTTCGATCCTTGCCCGACCCTCATCCACGGTTGACTTCTTCAACCACCCATCTCCCCCCTCTCTCCTTATTCTCCTCGAATTTAGCTTCTCTCATGTCGACAGAGCCACGACCTGGCCCTGGATTCGGGGACCTTGAAAAGGAACTCACATGTTCGGTAGGCTTAACTCAAATTTCCTTTTCCCTCCCTCCCGATAGGGGACGAGTCAAACGCGGGGACACATTCTAGATTGATGTTATCTTGCAGTAAATGTTGTCCCTTGCATCAGCTGCATCAATAAGGAAACCAGGAACAGAAAAAAAAAATATATCAATATACTGGACATAATAATAACATATTCTGAGAGATTATTTTGCTTTATTGCCGACAGTTTCCCTTGCTGACTGATTACTCAGATCTGTACAGAATTACTATACCAGCCTCTCACCCTTCTCGACTGTCTACATACATTTTGTGGCTCATGCTTAAAAGAATGGTTTGCAACTCAGGCTGCTCGTAGATCATCCTCCGTTCGATTTACTTGTCCGTCTTGTCGCGCGAATGTCCGCGAAACTCGTCCCAATGCCACCGTTACAACCTTGTTGGATATGGTCCTGACGGCCAACCCTGACCGTGCCAAACCTGCTGAAGAAAAGGCAGAAATAGAACAGCGATACAAACATGGGGATTCAATTTTCCCCCCTCTCTTGTCTCCCGATGATAGTTCCGCGGAATCGGATGAGACTGATCGCAGGCTACTGGAAGGTGTTCGAGAACTTAGTCTCCAGGAAAGCCGAACTCGGTCAAGGACAACCGCACATCGCTCACAGCAGTCATCACGGAGTCATCGAATAGAAAATACAGATTCTGATGGACAGAGAGATGATGGCCGCTCCCGAAGGCGGAGGGAGGAGGAACGTGCAGCACGGCGACAGCGAACAACTCGACCAACAACCACTGTACGGTCGGAGGATATTTCAGAGCGCACAAGAAGGATTGAGCACCAGTCAAGTCTACGATCACTGTTGAGTCTATCAGATACAGAGACTATGGAAGAGGAAATTCTCCGACAGATCTTTGAGGAAGGGCTATTGGACGATATTGATTTGGATAATTTGGGTCCTGGACAGGAGGAGGAGTTGAGCGAGCGAATTGCTGATGCGTATCGTCGGAGGCATAGGTTACGTTCACGCTCTCAGCAACGCCAGGTGGAGACATCGCAGGCAAGGTCAAGTACCCAAGTACGTTCCCGATCACTACAGCGGCTAGAGACAAATTCTGCAACTTCGGGCGCACCAAGAGGATCTTTGCTTGAGCCTCCAACAGCCAGCACAGGACAACCGGGTCACCAGAGGCGTCTCTCAGAGCAGGGAACCAACCGTAGAAGGAGAACATCTCCAGTACCTACCAACCCAGCGTCCTCATCAGATGTTACACTGAGAGCTACAGGAAGATCATCAAGTGACATGATTGCAGATCGCCCGCGAAACTCCCACATCCGGTCTCAGAGAGTGAACCCTACAACACCACGGACACGAAGCACAACCTCATCAGAAACCGGAGCCCATGATATTCTGGTCGGAGAAGCCGCGCAACGAACATCTGGTCGTAGGCGCGCCCGATCGTCAACTGATTCTCCGAGAGCCGCACCGTCATCATTAAGAAGTCCCCAGGAGGCCTCTAGTTCATCACGCTCACGGAATGAGGCCTTGAGGCCTGACAATAGCTCTTTGATCGTTGAGGGTGGCTCTATGAGGCCAGATGGAAATACCGGATCTTCATCTTCCCGAGCTAGCGCATCATCGCAACCCGCCAATTTATATGCAGAGCCGTCCATAACATGCGATCGATGTGGAAGGCTGGGTATACAATACGAGCTCCATAAGAAATGTCCGCAATGTAAAGACGGGGATTACCATCTATGCCTCAGGTGCTATCGTCAAGGACGCGGTTGTTTGGACTGGAAAGGGTTCGGGCCTTCCGCAGAGGCGGGTTTTGAGCGAATCCGCGCATCAGCTAATGGATATCCCAACTTACCTCCAGAAGCTCAGCATGTTCTCCAGTCTTTCAAATACGCCCCCCCACCTAACACAGCCCAACGGCTTGTAAGGGATGGTAAAGAGATGACTAGTGATAACCCAATGCGCAGATTACAGCAAGGACTTTTTTGCGACCGATGCCAGTCCCCCGCTAACGACTGCTTCTGGAAATGTAGTCAGTGCAACGAAGGGGATTGGGGATTTTGTAATAGATGCGTGAATCAAGGAAAGTGTTGTACTCATGCCCTCCTCCCTATTTGTCGCATCGGACCTCGTAGTCATCTTCCTACCAACGGGTCGTCCGACGGTGATGAAGGAGAAGCTTTCAAAATCCTTTCGTTTTCCATCAACTGTGATATTTGCACTTCTCCAATCCCCGCTTTATCGCATCGCTTCCACTGCCTCAAATGTAACAACGGTGATTATGATGTGTGCTGGAATTGCTACTTGACATTATGCGCGAAGTCCAAAATTCGCAAAGAAGACGGGCACAGCGGCTGGCGTCGCTGTCTCAAGGGCCACCGCATGGTCGTTGTTGGATTTGAAAATCACGAAGAAGGTCAACGACGACTTATTGCGAATGATCTCGTGGGTGGTCGTGCCGTTAAAGACGACCATCTTCCGGCAACCGCCCCAACATCCTCATCTACTACCTCATCCCCTACTACCCCCGGATTCTCATCTCCAGTGAAAGGAAAGGGTGACTGGAGCTGGAAAGAGGGATCTGAACGGCGAAAGAAAGCTTCCCGTATACGAGCATCCTGGTCTGTTGAACGTGAGCGCGAGCGCGAGCGCGATCGTACATCCGCATCTACTGACCCCAATTCCAACCCTTCCTCATCCACTTCGGCACCTCCTAGTGTATCCCCCCGCCGCTTCCCTCCGGATGGTGGAGTTGGTCTCATCGTCTACGCTATATGGTCCTGGTACCCAGAAGATGGTGTCCAGGATGAATTAATGTTCCCACGTGGTGCGGAGATCACAGAGGTAGAGAATATCAATGATGATTGGTTTTGGGGGTGTTATGCGGGGCAGACAGGCCTTTTCCCAGGAAAGCATGTTGAAATTGTGGGAGAAATTGTCTAAACTTGTTCTTCATTAGTTGGGGGGGGGGGGGGGGTTTCTCTTTTACCCCTCCCTGATTCTTAAATACTTCTTTTTCTCTTACATTCCTTTTTCTTTTCGCTCTTTTTTTTGTTCCTTATCTAGCTTTTTCCCTCTCTCTGTTTTTTCACGCCGGGTAATGACGATGATTACGATTACGATTATGACTATGACTATGACTAACTACGATGAGTGTGAGAATTACCTAGGTATGCAGATAGTAACTTTATTTTTTTTATATAGCGCTCAAATGTATCTACTCTTTCTCTTTGATTCTAATTCCATCTATTCTTCTTGGAGGGACAAAAAAAAAAGTTATTTTATCGTCAAGATTCTCCTACAAATATTTGGTTTTATCTATCTTCTATACTATCGTCGTGTTTGTTGTTTTTCTTTAGAGTTCTGTGTAATAGAGTAGAAATAATATTCTTACCTAGGTAAGAAGCCTCGACTCCCTATTTGTGTACACCTAAAATAGCAATTTACATAGAAAAATGTGGACACATTATGCCACTTTGTTTTATGTTTCTTTCTTTCTTTCTTTCTTTTTCTTTTTCTTTTTCTTTTTCTTTTTCTTTTTCTTTTTCTTTTTCTTTTTCTTTTTCTTTTTCTTTTTCTTTTTCTTTTTCTTTTTTTTTCAGTGTGAAATTATTTGGTCCTTATAACTATACTAATTGAAACATTTGGTATCTTGTTATTATTAGGGCAATCTCTTATCAGTTAACGCCCAGAAGAAGGGGCAATAAAACTAATCAAACAGAGGAGGGAAAGGTTGTAAAAGTACACAATAGAAGCAATGACAAAAATAGAAAAGGGTCAAATAAGAGGTAAGAAAATTACTAATAAGAATGATTTGAAATTACTCTAGTAGAGCTATCATTAACTTTTGATAATCTCCACTTGTCTCTCCTCTTACCCTCTGAATAAGATCCTGTTTATATCGGAATCGATAGGCCTGCTTTACACGATCCAGATGTTGTCGGTTCCAATGTACACGGACCGCGCGGATGACTAACTTCTCATCCTTTGTGCCCATACCCTTCATGCACTCCTCCAGGAGTACGGCATCGCGCATAGCCGGGTCGAGCGCGGTACGAAGCATATGTAGGAGGGCGTCTTCCATGTGGCCCGAGAACTCCTTTTCGATAAAAGTTTCAAGGGAAGTGTGGTATCTTTCGCTGAAGACCTGATTTATAGCGCGAATTTCGGCGTCCGAGGAGCGAGCAAAAATGCTGCACACCTCGTCAGCGTTGTTGATAACGCGTGCGGAGACGGCATTATGGATAGTTTGGGCCTCTGCCTGGATAGCGCGGTAGTCGACGGGGGCACTTTCTTCGTGACGGTTCGCACGAAGGACAACGGTGAAGAGGTTCTTAGTCTTGAAGGACAGATCATCTTCGACGTCACGTTGGAGGGATCGATTGAAGGTGCGTTCATAAGAGGTCTTTATTGCCATGAGGTCAGCGTTGGAACGACCGAGAAGGACATCGTTGAGTAGCCATTCTTTCGTGCCGATGCCTTGAACCGCATCGCGAGCAGAGCTCACATCGTGAGCAAGAGGCCCATCAATGACAGCAAGGAGACCCTGACGGAAATATCCACCCGTTTCAGATTTGACGTCATTGTATAGATTACGACGGATGTAGCTTGTGTAGGCCGACCGCACAGCTACCATCTGGAGAGGGTCTAGTTTACTGAGGACTTGAATCAGGGTGCGTTCGTCCGTTCCGAAACCCTTCATCGCCTTCCGGAGAGCTTCAGCTTCACGGCGGAAATCTCCATGAGCCATTTGCCCTGGGCTATAGCCTAGTGAAGGGAGGGAAGGTGGAGGAGCTGGAGCCCCGTATGGCTGTTGTTGTTGTTGCTGAGTGGGGGGATGATATTGCGGGGACTGTGAAGGTGGTGGGTAATTTCCATAGGGCCCTTGAGATGGCGGTGGTGGCCCAGATGGCCCTCCATGGGGACCGCCATACTGCGGACCGGGGGGGGGGCCTGGAGGTGCGGCGTATCCCGGACCAGCTGGTGGTGGATAGGAAGTTTGGGAGGGAGGAGGTCCACCGTAGTGCCCTGGGGGTCCAGTGGGCGGAGGCTGATAATGACCCGGCTGGCCATATGGAGGTTGGCCAGGGGGAGGTGGAGGAGGTCTATTATAATTGTATTGGTCCTGTGGTGGAGGAGCATTTGAATAGTAGCCGCCCTGCGGCGGGGGATAGTGGGGTTCTGGAAAGATTGTCAGCATGCAAGCAACAGTCTGGTAGAAGCGCGAGGGGAAACCCACGATTTGGGTATTGATAAGACATAATGAAAATGGGCAAGATGAGATGAAGGAGCCGTGAGTGAAGGATGGAGTTGACAGAAAAGAAACGTTAGAAATGATCCTCTTATAGGAACAAGCAGGAACCGTGGATTCTTCGGAATTTTAGCCGGCCAAAATTGCCCTTACGACATTACATGGGGAACGCCTCCAGTGGCTTAGTGATATCTCAGCCAATAGAATTGCGCCAAAGAGAACACGACGTAAGGCTGACTGACATTCATCATGCAAAAACCAACGTGCACCGCCACCCTGGTGGTTTTCTGCCTCGTTTTGACGCATCTTGCTAATTAAAGATTCCAGGAATATCATCGTCTATTCCAGCCATGTGCAGTGGGATTAAATAACCCGCAAATATCAAGGCATTTTTATGAGAGAATTAAATAAACTGAAAATACTAGAGATGGCTTCTCAGAAAAGCAGCGCCCTTGTCACTTCTCATGCAGCATACGGAACTTCCCCCAGAAGCGGGGTATAGGTATTCAACGCGCAAAATACCAAGACAAGCCATCTAAAAAACGATATTTAACTTACGATATTAAAATCACCGCTAGGCTCAGCTAAGTCAACAGACCCACCCTTTGTATCGAACGACTCGGTTATTTTAAAGGAATTTATGGCGCCTGTCCGACATTAAATGCAGAGGGAACATGTCTTCATTGCTATTCATCAGTCTAACTTATGTAAGGTTAAAGCCAATAAATAATTTCAACGCAAGTCTTGCTCTCCCGAAAATACATTTTCATTTGATCCATATGAAGCCATCCTGACCGAAAAGAAATAGCAAAAAAATTACCGAACCCTACCCTTCCAAACCCCATATACCTAATAAATGTGGACTGTGTAAAAGACGAAAGAGGGAAAAAAAAAAAAAAAAAAAAAAAAAAAAAAAGGAAAAAGAAAAAGAATTTCAATATCGATAAAAAGAGAGCGATAACGAGACATCGCATTGTTGTAGAGCGCTCATCATAAAATTAAAGTGAAACACCCCCATTCAGGAACAAATATGCCAACCGCAATCGCCCGGTCGCAATAGGGTAGGTTTTTGCGTCTTATAATTGAAGGGCGAGATAGAATCGGGAAGCGCAAAACTGACAGCCAGTAACAGTACGAGTGATTTAACCACCGAAACCGTAAAGGGTGCGGCCCTGGCGCTTGAGGGCGTAGACGACATCTAGGGAGGTAACAGTCTTGCGTTTGGCGTGCTCAGTGTAAGTGACGGCGTCACGGATGACAGATTCAAGGAAAGACTTGAGAACACCACGAGTCTCCTCGTAGATCATGGCGGAGATACGCTTGACACCGCCACGGCGAGCAAGACGGCGAATAGCGGGCTTGGTGATACCCTGGATGTTGTCACGCAAGATCTTACGGTGGCGCTTGGCACCACCTTTTCCAAGACCCTTGCCACCTTTACCACCTGTACAAGTAATACATATGTTAGTCAACCGAAGTTTTAGGTCAAGACAAATAATAAAATAGTAGAAAGTAAGGAAGTTGTAGGGAGGTCTGAATGAGTACGGCCTGAGGCACACGTGTGAATCACGTGGCTCCGGTGCCCGCATCATCATCCATCATCCCTAAGGAAAAAAAAAAAATCGAAATAAAAGACAATATGTCATGATGGAAAGGCTATGTAGAGATAAGTGATAGTACTTACGTCCAGACATATTGTATATGTATTACAAAGACTAAGTCGTCCAATAAAAGATGAAAAATTGATGAAGAATGAGGTTTATTGGATGGAGGGACAAGCTAGGATGCTGAAATAAGTGAAGGTTCGGCAAGGAAAAGAGGGGAAAAGAGAAAATAATCAAAATCGCTGGAAAGACGGAAGAGGAGCCAGTGGTTTAAATAGGTGGGCGGAGCACGGCAGGGAGATGATTTGGTCCCCTTTGCTATTTTGTTGAATGACTAAGCCTAGGTAGAAATTTGAGGTGGTGTGCTGGAGGGAAAGGAGTCAAAAGGATGGCAGACGTTGATTGGCGGGTGGGGACTGGCAAAAGGGACGTTATGAAAGGCCGCTTTCAAGATCGAGTTTGGGGAGGTTTCCAGTTGCCGCCAGAAGGCAGAACGGAGTGCCGGGCCAAACATGCGGGTATCACCGTCACGTGGGGCTCCCGGCAGCCCACCACCCGCGTGCCCGCATCGGCTTCTCTTGTTGTTTACATAACTCATCCACTATGGTGGAGGCTCTTTACTTCAACGAAGAATTCGTAATAAGGGGGCAAGTAGGTAAAATATAACTGCACTTAAGTACTAGATAACTATAAAGGTGATGAGAAACGAGGATAGAACGAGCTACCGTTCAAAATAAATAAAATAAAAAGGATAGCTTGAGTCACTCTTGTTGTTAATCGTGATGGATTGATTTCGCGTTAGCTACCTAGATACCTAATTCCTCCCTTTCCCCAATGATCATCCCCCAAACTCCCATGACATGATGACATGATACCTAATTAAGAAAAAGAAAAGAAAAAAAAAAAGGCAATAGAAAGAGACACAAGGCAAATAACCCCATACAAAAACATAGCCGCTGCTGACCGAAGAAAATAGAAAATGCAAAGGCTACCTAAATAGAAAATTTACCACCCCAGAAGAAACGCCATGCATAAAACTTAACATTCTCAACATTAGTTGAGTACAAAGACTGGAACACTAAACACTGACTTTTGCAGTTTGAAATCGATCTCCCATACAATATCCATCAAATGCCGTCGAGGAAAAGCATATAAGAACTGTCCCTGACCAATTATAAAAAAAAAAAAAAAAAAAAAGGAAAAAGTGAACACACGTAACGTCGTAGCCTTGGGGGAAATTAATCCACTAGGCAAAGCTCATCGGCAATATCGAGACAAATAATATATGTGGGAAAAGACTTGCTTGCTGCTAGCCCTTCATCACGTACTGAACAAATATACAACAAAGGTGTCGAGTAGAGCCCTTGCGGTTTATGACACATCGCAAAGGCCGCGCACTCGATGCCCGAATATAATTGCAAATCAAAGCGTGAGAGGGAACAAAATTGAACCAGAAATAAGCTATAGCCTGATTTAAAAATAACGGCCATAGGATAAACTCCACCGTGAGGTTTCAGGGTGGCAAAAAAAGGAATCGTCCTCGTGTAGTATCACGCTAAAAATATCTTAACAAAGCTGAGATGCCCTGGTAGTTGAAAGGCGGTCTTCGCCAAAAACGATATATCAGTATTGAACAACACAGTTGTTTAGTGTTTAAGATAACGACTAGAATCATATTAAAACTTAACTACCCTCGGATGCTGGGCAGGGCTTGAGTTTCCTTAAAACGGCTGTCTTGCATCGGCTCAAGGTATTTATATCCAAGGGTAGGTGAAGTCGATGCTCTAGGAAGATTCCGGGGTTCTTCACCGACGGTAAAATTCCGGTTGGGTGGTGTAGATGGAGGTGATATGGAATTCTTCGCTTTGGGGCTCTTCATCATTAAAGGGCGATTAAGGTCGGGAGATAAATTGGGAGAGCCGTAGAAACAGTATCGGTCCACGAGCTCCTTATACACCGATGACTCTCGATTTGGCTTGCTTGAAACAAGCAAAGAGGGCTTTTCATGACTTGAGTGGTGTGCATGTGAGCCATGGTGATTGAGTGTGGCTGCACCCTTGGGGCCTCGTTGATTGTTAGGTCTAGGCTCGGAAGACTCGGATTTTGCTCGGGTGGTCAAGGTTGTGCGATCATGTTCTGGTTTCGTCTGTTTTAAGGCAGACAATGACGACTCAAAATCGTAGCGGTTGCCGAATACTTGGTGGGCCTGTTTATCTCGACGGATAGGTACTGGTGCTTCAGCGTCATGGTCATGAGACAGGTCATCGTCGTCGCGTTTCTCTTTCCGATCATTGAGTGGAGGGCCAAACGAGATGTAACGATGCATAGTGGAGAATTCACTGAGCGACGAAGGCATCGAGTGAGGACGGCCAGCGAAGCTCCTGCTTCGAGGTAGGTTTATGCGAGGCCGAGCGTTAGGGATGCCTGAAGAATTGGATTTGGCTTTCGGGGTCTTTGTAAAATTGACTTGATAGTTCATCGAGTTATTGTTATCCCAAAACTCCTGCCCATTTACGTTGTAACGGACACAGACAAACATGGTTTTTCTCTCCAAATTTGTCTGCTCATCCAGTCTGATGTTAAACGAGAAGCGGTCAAATCCCTCTTGTGACTGCTTCCTTGGCATATCCGCGCTATATTCGGCGGACACTTCGGAAGTTGTCTTCCAGCAGTCAAACGTGAAACGAGCAGCAACATGCTTGTGGAAAGCCAAGTTAGCAACTGCTACAACTCCAACTAGTGCGTTTCGATCAGGGGAAAGAAAGAGGCGCTCGAGACGGACACGCTGGCGACCTCTCGAGGGCGAATCCAGGGGAAAATTCGCAAGGCGAAGATCCCATTCATAAGATGGAGTATCCGAGTCCTCACTCCCAAACGGGTACTCTCCATCTGCTGTGTAGTCTTCCACAGGGGACGATCCAGCACTGACGGCTTGGGGTTTATCCAACTGCATGAAATGGCGAATGTGCTCTAGTTGAGAATCAAAATGCACTGCCTTGGAGAATGTGGGAGTTCCAGGCATGCTGGAGGGGCGCCGCCGAGCAGAGGGAGGGCGTAGTGCCGGCCGTACAAGCTCTCCTGACTTCTTGCGTACCATTGGATGCCTGACCGGGAGCTCATCATCGCGATCACTATCCTCTGGGGAGCTTGTCAAAGCCTCCTCCTGTTTGCGTTCGATTGAACTTGCGACAAATGATCGGGAATGTGAAACTTTACGTGCATCCTTCGTTAGAGAGGGTCGAGCTAGTCTTTCGCTATTAGAATTATTCGTATCCGGTTCGTCGCTCAACGACGGTCCAACGTGAACTGGTTGCCTCTCTGGCGAGGACATCCGTTTCTGCTCAATTGACCTCACAGCAGCCTCCAATTCCTCTAGCTCAAATCCTGACCTTTCCGACCTACCCCGGTGTCCTGATTCTTCATCGCTAGAGTTCTGCGCGGATTCTGGAGGGGAAAGCAAGGCTCCAGGAGGGATGGCACCCTCACTCACAGGAGGCGGTGACTGCCTAATACTAGCATGAGGATCACTTATATTGTTTGCTTTCCAGCTGTTATCTGGAGCTGGAAATATAAATTTCTTGCTGCTTGATGGACAACGTCGGTGTCGACGTAGGTATGATGTAGAATTATAGGATCGAGAGCTATTCACACGTCTAGCATGGGAATCAACTTCTGTGGGAGAGCTTGGCGATGGTGGTGTTGTAGGGTCGGAGTGTTTATTGTGCTGTGTGGAAGACGTCTTTAGTGGAGCAGTGTATGGCATCCGGCCGGTCTTGTGTGGCTCAACACAAGAAGCGGGCGATGACATTAAAGGCAGAATGAAGGAGAGTGGTGAGGGTGCTAGTTGGACGTTTCACGGGTGCAGTTAAAGAAGTAAAGTCGTGGAAATTTGTTGTCTATAGGTATGGCCTTGCTCTGTGAGTTAGTAGGCGGCTTCAAGTTTGAATTGAGATAGGCTATAAGCAGCGCCAGGAAATGCAAGCCTGTATGTTTAGAAAAGACGTGCTTAAACAATAGAGAAAGGAGAGGAAAAAAAGAAAAAAAAAAAAAGAAAAAGAGATAGAGATAGAGAGAGAGAAAAGGGAATATATCTCGGGTTCAAGGAGGAGGACGAAGGAAGCCACAATTTTATCAGAAGGAGCGTTGGAGGCAAATTCGGATAGCAAAGGAGGTATCACAGCATATGGCGGTAAGACAAGAGAAAGAGTATCATAATTCAATTTGGAGAGAAAAGTCACCGGTAATCTAGCTATGGTGGAACGATAGAAGTAATTGTCTAGAAAAATTAAGCCTTCTACATACCTTTAAGATTCGACATCTAGTGTATGGTCGGCAAGGACGGGAAAGGTAGTGGGGAGGAGGGTGATTAAAAAGAGAGCGGAGTAGAATTGAAAAGTGAAGATTAAAATTTAAGAATTGGAAAGGAGCAGTCCAGGTTTAGATATTAAGAGGTAGGAGAAGTAGAGTTTCCAGATGGTGTGAGATATAAGGATTAGGGAGGGGGAAGAAGGAGGTGGAAAACCCTGGTGGGCGAGATATAAGATCACTGGTGGGTAAGATATAGTACTAAAATGGAGTAGTAAGTTTTATAGCCCCCATGCATGCTATTTACTGATGTTGATAAGGCGGATCCGAAGATGATCTTGACCGAAGGCAAGGTTTGATTTAATTTTTTATTCTTTTTTTTTTATTAGAAGTAGTATTATTATTATTATTTCCTAGGATTTTAAACGTTGTGAGGGGCAAATCCACTTTTTTCTTCGCATAGACCCCTTTGTCGATTTTAAATTAAATTTCCAAATTAACTACAACTTGCTCGTCTTTGTTGATTCTTACCGACCGATCATCTTTTTTATTTTATCCTTGAATCATCTTGATATTTTTCTCAGGAAGTGTGTCGAGTGAATAAATATTTGTATTTCTATTTTTTTGTTTTTTTTTTGCCATGTATCATATTAATAAAACTAAATCATCTACTAAGAATACTAAAAAAATGATAATAATGATGATAGTACTAATAATATTCGATTGGGTAATTGAATTTGATTCGAAGACACTAGGTCGTTGCCGCCAGACCCGTCCCGGGAGGTTGCGAGGAGAAAGAGGCTGCGCGATGGCAAGAATGATGATGAAAAGTGTAGTATTTTACATATTGGTAAATACTAGTACCAGACCACACCAACTTAAAATAGGCGATCGAACGGTCTGGGACGGTGGGACGATCCCTACAGTCAACCAGTCAGACTGGCCTGTCATGATGGGTCCATGGATACCAAGAAAAGGTATGACTGTATGACTGCCATTTGATTTCGCCTCTCGATCGCACGATTTTACGACAGCCTCTGGTCGAGATTACACCATTATTCGCCAAAGAGAAAAGTTTGATATACTAGTCATCTTCGACCATATCCTCGGAATATTAGCTATTCGCTAGGCTAGCCAACAGTTATGCTCATTCAACACATTCTACCTCTCAGTCAATAATTCGGCGGTGAAGGCTCAAAACTGTAATCTCCACTTAAAAGAGAGATAACCATCATCTCTTCTTTTTTTTTTTTTTTTTTACTTTTTACTTTGATTACCCTTTCTTTTTCTTTTTACAACTCTCCCCTTCTCTAGTTTGATAGCCCTGGTCACCTTTCTCCTCTCTTCACTCCAGCACATGGGGCGTCAGGGAGAATGGGGAGGCAGGTGATCTTCAAGGCTGCATCTCCGGAGTATTCTGGTCCACTCTGGATGCATGTCTGGAAATAATAAATTACTAACCTGGTAGGTACTAGAGGGCGGGTGTCCTAGGCCACCATGACAAGGAATCAAGGCAGTCGTGCATAACTCCGGTTTCTTGTCTATCTTTTATGTACCCATTTCAGGTTTTTTTTTTTTCTTTTTCCTTTTTTTTTGCTATGCGCGGTCTTTGTTTTAATTAAATTCCGTACGTATATATATGATATAAATTTCCCCCAATAATTCTTTCCTCCTTATATTTGTGTACATTTTTCTATCTTTAACCCCTTAGATAAATTATGCCGAAAACAGATAAATGAAAAAGTATATTTACTGGTACAAGAATTGAATGGGGGTTCCGACTGTCATCGTTGTTGACACTAGATAAGGAGAACCGTGGGAGAGAGATGCTCGCCGGGCTTGGGAGCTCCGGATTCTGAAGCAATTTCTAGGGGAAAAGGAAAAAGAAAAAAAAAAGGTCTGCGTTCAGATAACCATGTTGGCCTGTCTTGGAGGTGTTGTCTCCACCCCTGACCCACTTCTGTCTTCTACCCGGGCTTCCAGGCTCTTCGTGAGTTCCCTTGCCACCCAACCAGAAGCCACCATTTCACGCCATGAAAATTGTTGAGGCGCCCAGAACATCGAGCCCTTTATTTATTTATCTACCAATGTTTATTTATTTATATAGGAGCCGAAGCCTTAGTTATTTATTATTATTATTATCAATAATAATGTTTCTGACAATTTCCATCAAAATTTCATCAAGTTAGCCACAGAGCAATACAATTAGGGAATTTCACTTTTAAAATCTGCATGGAAGGAGGGGCTAGATAAGCAGGTAGGTAGGTAGAATGTATTATTTCTCCATTATTGATAAATCTTCCATCAAACTTTTTATTCCCCGCCGTGCACGTTTTGTAAGTAAGACCTTGGCAATATCATACAATATCAATAATATACTTTACCCCTTCTCTCTCACCCTAATGTGTCACAGACTTAGAATATATTGCTTAGATTCCTGTCACAGGCTATCAAGTGATCTACACCTCTTCCCACTACTTTAGCTTCAAAGCAATTACAGGAGAGCTTTGAGTCTGTTATGGGGTCTCATATACCACCCTGGTCTACCTACGGCCCAATCCTGGCCGCGCCGCCCACATGAACTGTGACAACTAAATAAAAGAGAGACAAAAAGAGAGTGAGTGAGAACTAACTCCTCCCCACATTAGAAATTGACTTGTAATGATAACATATTTACTTGGTGGGGTTACCTTTTACTGTTCTCCATCGCTTGTATCAAGGTTTTTAGTCCAGGTACTGGGTGTCTCCCCCCAGAACACGATGTTGTTGTTCGCTCCATTCCGCTTAACCGAGTTTCCTTGGAATAATACAAGTATGACATCATTAACTTAATCCTCACTATCCAAGAAAATTCCATCCTCGAGATCCTGTTTTATCGCTTCCATGAGAGTCTTCTCTTGTTATTTTACGGATGCCGACACAGACCATGGGGCAGTTGGAAAACCCACTGCAGCGCATCCTGGATAGGAGCCAATTGTTCTAAGGGGGAAAAACTGACTATCCTTCCTTGATTAGCAATTGATAGACGACCTTCCTAGGTGTTGCACATAATTCTTGGCTCTCAACTGAGTGGCCTGAGTGGACCTCGCCGATTCCGGATTTTTTCTGGATACTGCAAATAATGGGAAGGACATTACATGACATCTGAGATGATAATGTACGGCGTCTGTATGTGCGTAAACTCGTTATTGGGTTAATTGCCGCAGGCAAGAGCGTTATTCTACCTCCTAATAAGGGAATGCCGGTGATTCTCTTCTGCAGACGAATATCCAGTCAAAATGGATAAAAGGTAAAGAAAAGAAATCGTACCATGAGGCGTACTTGGCTGTAGGAACTCAAAATAGACCGTTAACCTATTAGGTTCAATATGCTGTGTAACCAGAGTTGATTCTCTAGATAATGTAACTAACCACTAACTAATCATTCTTCTTATTTTGATCCTTATTTTTACTTTTTTTTTTCTTTTCTTTTTCTTTCTTTTTGTTTTTTCCCGCCTTTCTTTTCGCTTGTAGAAATCCTAGTTGATAATCTGGGCTCTGACCGCGTATACAGGAGCTAGGAAGTATATCCAAGTCCCCCCCTCGTCCCCCTCTTTCCAATTTCCAATTGAGCGACAAAAGCCACCCTACTCCTACACTATGAAGTCAATACATCCGGAACTCGGAGCGATAAACAAGGTAAATTGATATTTGTATCCATCTCGTGTTTCACCATAGTGTCTGCACGACTACAATAGCTCGGGCGCTTGTCTCACTCATGCAGTCTTATCATTGACATTGTTTCGACACTCACCGATCCCGTATACGAACAAGATGTCCAAGCTCCCCCCTCTGTGCGCAACATCTCGGGTGGCTAATGGGATATAGGTTTTATTTGCCACTTTTTTCTTCCCCCTCCCCCTTCCTTCATTAAATTTTAATTTATTTCAATAGAAAAGAGGCGGGAAAAAGGAAAGAAAAGTCTATTTAAATGTCATCAACCTAGTAGTGACTTTGTGTGTCCCGGCACACAACCTATTCGACAACTAATTATAACTTTGAGCTCATAACAGAATGCAGATGTGGAATACGATTGATTCTAAGCCCTTCCATCAACCGTCGGAAAATCTAGTTAGCCATCTCTCTTTGCCTAGCACCAATCAGTGTTTCCGCAAGGGCCTCTGATTCTTAGAGAAGCAGGGGAGCGAGCCTCCCACAGGGATTGCTTTGCCCCTTAGCACCATTGCTATTGCAGTGCACTGGTGCCTAGGCCATCATGCAAAGGACAGGAAAAAAAAATAAAAAGACCCATAATATTGCATAAGAGACCTTAATTAATATGGTCCTGTAACCTTACGGTGGTCTACGAGGCCTGCTGCACAAACTTTAAAATGAGAAGAGGGGTATAGTGGAATGGAGAGAAGAATAATAATGAGAATAATAACAAAAATAAAAATTACTAACTGAAAGAAACAACCAAATAGGAAGGAGTCGACTAGGTACTCCTTGAAACTCATTATTTAGTCCGAGCGCATCAAATTGGATGATCCCATCCGAAGGAAATTTTACGAGTTTAACATTCTTGTTGCCTTAGGCACTGTGACCAGTTAGTTATCTCGCAGACGCCCAACCCGACTGAGTAACTAAACTCCTATGAATCAATCGATCGACGTGAACGGCTTGCTTTACTTGACTTTAGTTACTTTACAGTCAACTCTTTTATTTTGATTACTTTTTCCTCCTTCTTCGGAATATCCCCTTCGAGGCTTTCTTTCCGAACCTGAATCAATATTGTCTTGGCACTCCAAATTTGTATACCCCAGCCTTGCAGTGAAGGCATTTTCCTGCACGGTCGCCATATGTAAATTCATCCCCACGAGTTTCTGTTACTATTAATATTATTTTTTTTTTTTTTTTAATTCTCTCTCTCTCTCTCTATATATACATATTTGGCTTAAGAGACGAGATTTTGAATGGTGCCGATTAACCCAACAACGGAACGAAGAACCATGCAATGAACGACCTGTATCCGAAGCCGTTATCTTCCCTCTCTTTCCGAAGCACTGCCGAAGCTTGCCCCAGACTTGATACTAAGGCGTCTAACACTGAGAATCAGTGCGCGAGACCAAAGTAGCCAATAGTACCGCAACCAACCGAGATGAATCTCCTGAATGTTATCTGAGAAAGGGCCGTTCCGCTCAGATTTCGGTTGGTGTAGCAACTCTGGCTTTGGTTTGTGTCCACAACTCTCCATTCATGGTGGGTTCGAGATCCCCATGGGGGCAATTTCGCATGCAGCATTGGAACTCGCTGGCCTTTTCTCCAAAATTCAATTCCCCCTCCTCCTGACTCTCCACATTCCACCGTCTCGCACTATCGAGATTACTTGACCAACTCAACTAGTGATAGCTTTACGACTAGTTATTCCGCTAAACATATCCTGCAAGTGCTCTTCTACACTGCTCACAAGAAGTAAGAAAATCGTATTTGCGCCCATGTTACCAGCCACCAAGTAGGGTTGATGTGTACATGATTGTATAGCAGCCACTAATTGCTAGCAACACTTACCAGAGCCTGCAAGGCGGGCATATGATAGCTCGGTCTACTGCTTTAGATAGTTGCCGGATCGTCAAAGCTCGGATTCCTCGCAGAAATCTGCACTTCCTGGGGTTCAGACAGTCACTTGGCCACATGACTTCTGGATGATGAATCCGTAGAAAATATTCTAGTAGGTATGGACGAACAAACACTCGTTAACTTCCGCTTGCAGTCCCTGAAGTGAACGGGCCTCGAAGGCTGGTCGCTGGCCGAGCTCCTGCATACCCTGTCCAGTCGACAAATGCAAATGAAAAGGGTTTGGAGAAAGCCTATTGTCCACGAAAGCTGGTAGCAACGCCCCACTGCTATCTGTCCAGACCAGGCCGTGCATCGCTTGATGGCGCGGTTGTGGTGGGGCTCCAAGCTTACGGGCTGATTTAGTGTCGCGAACTGACATTTTCCTATGCAAGTCCTGCAGTAGGCTGGGGCCAATGCTCGATAACGGTATTGTCGCGAAAATTTAGAGCTTGAGCCAGACCTGTTGGGATGGAAGCATGGACCTATGAAAGAAAGGATTGCAAAGACTCGAATAGTAAGCTACAGTGGTTGTTATTACTGGGTTAATGGGGTTGTTACGGGGGCTTAGCTACATCCCCTCTGAGGAATATCATAGCAGACGATCCTAGCAAGAAGCGCATATTCATCGCGGATCGTCCGGATTAACATATCGTTTGCATTGCAAATCCAGCCAGACCGCAGCGCATCATTGGGCGACTAATACAACTCTATGGTCCTTTATGATATGCATGCATATTTTTGAGAGGGTGAATTATCGCCACCCGATCCCGATGTTGGGATGACTCTCAACAAATAATAGTGTGAAGTCTTCCTAGCTTAAATTTTTATCCCGACCTTATCAACTTTCCCAAACACAATCCAAGCGCTGCGAGACTTCTTTCCCCTGGATACTTTCCCTCGACCTCAGGGGACGGAATCTCCCCGCTCGAAATCGTCTACCCTGGAACACCTCCTATTAGCTCGGCGCTTGAAACTTTGCTCTTGAAATAAAAAGTGAAAATTTCATCGTATAGTGCTGACTGGTTAGGTGATGTCTGAGAATCGTGGGTAGCGCCCGGGGGGAAGTAACACACAGATCCGAGCGCGATCAGCTCCCCCCCCTTCTCCCTCCTCCCCAGCACTTTCTCCCACTGTGTCCCCTGCTAGGACAAATAACGAAGCACATGTCAAAAACATTACAGGACTGCTAAAGTTCACTGGGATTAATATGCCCTCATAAGATGGTTTTCATCCATACCGAGAGGGTTAACTCTACCTGATGAAACGGTTGTGGGGTACATCCACCGTCCTCCCTGCAACTGCCAACTCACCACCTATCCCCCCATCCCTCGAGTATGTATCCGGAGAAGAGATAGGTAAATGGCGTATTAATTTGCTTGCGGGGTAGAGGACAGCTGACAACTGGCATGACTCTTTGTCCCCTCCACAATGTCTGACAGCCTTCCTTTTCCGAATGCAGTACATCAACGAGGCAAAATTATTTGTATCTCGGATTAAACTTCCAAGGTGGTATTGAATGGGAGTGTTATGTATCCTGTCCGTGCTCCTTTCCTCGCTGATCTTACCTCTCCTTGCTCTAAGTTACGACATAGCCATTTGAACTCGAAAAAATGGCTGTAAAGAAAGAGAGGTGCTCAGTTTCCAGCCAGTTTGACAAAGGGAAGAGTCAAAGGCATACTTCGAAAAAAGAACAGAAAAAAAACAAAAAAGGGGGGAATTGGCATTGGCATTGGCATTGTATATATATATTTTTTTCTAATGGGACGAAGTATGAGGACAGGAATGAGCCACCACTTCTCTGCCTTGCCTTTCCTAACTGCTGCACATTTGCTGCTTGACACATACACCACCACTTTTATTTTGTCAACTAGAGACTTACCCTGAACTGTGATCACTCTAGTCAGCGTTAGCTGCAATGTCATCCACTATCCAGAAGTAAAAACATGGAGCTGACGCAGCCAGCAACTGTATTATAAGATTGTAGATTGATTATTTTCTTTTAAGTTAACTTATTATTATTATTTTTTGTAATGCTATCTCGATCATCTTCAACTGGTAGGAGACTTAAATTCAACGCTGTTATTATGTTGCAGACATTCTTTGATATTATTTATATACTGGGTGTTGGGGAACAATATTGTCAACAGGTTAGAAGAAGGGCAAACACATGGGCAAAGGAGATAATACAAGAAGAACATCAGGGAAATAAAATCAAGATTATACCAATAATATGAAGAAAATACTACTTTGGTTAATTTTGCATTAACTTTATAATCTGCTCACCCTTTCCAAGAATATTCATAATATTTCCATTCCCATAATCACATCAAAAATTCCCTATAATTCTAATCATATTTTCTCACACATTCAACTGTTTTTAATTCACTCTGTCAATCTATATTAAATAATCTAGGATTGGTCACTTAGAGCCCATTGATCTTCCAGATTCCTAAAAAAAAAAATTTTCTTTCTTTTCTCATTCCCCACCTAGAGACCTACCTACTTCTTCTACCTACTTCTTTGGCACAAGGAGGTGACTGCGGCGATGATTTATGGGAGCCTTCATTCAACTGGTACGATAATCAACAATAATGCCTTGAATCTATAATATGATTTCAAAAATTTGGATGGGCGCATTTTGCAATTCTATCTCAACATCATTTCATCCATTTTTATTATTGAAACCACATATGGGCATTTACGTCCACGACTTCCTCAACTTGAATTTCAGCCTATGATTATCTTATATACGACGCTACCACTGCTATTTCTCCTATCATACCAGTGGCTCAAACGACAAGGCATAAAGATTAAGAAGAAGAAGAACAAGAAAGCGAGCAAAATTCCAAATAAATAGAATATATTTGGATTGAAGATATGGAGTCAGAGGCCTTCAAGCATACCTAGCGGTCATCCAGGCACCAAATATATATACCCCAAAGCGAAAACTATATTTCTTTGTGTTGTCAATATTATAAGATTAAAGATGAAGTGATGAGATTGGTTCTTTAAAACATTCATGGTCTTTCAGATATCTACCTCGTGATACATATACAATATTTTGTGTGTCTCAACAACAACAAAATTGACCGCGCAAGTCGATGAGCAAAACCTAAGGTGGAGCAGCCAACATGAAATGCAAAAACCAACAATAAGAACAAATTGTGTCTACATATATGACTGCGGATTTGACAAGGATTGTACGTTTTCCCAGTTCCCAATATTCTCCTCCACCTATTTCCGCCCCCATATGCGAGTTCTTTTCGGCTAACCAGAGCCCTTGATTAGGTTTACCGGTTTGAACGCCCTACTTCAACAAATACAGAGATAAAAACCAGGTTCTCTCAAGTTCTCCAGCCCAATATTACCTATCTTAATGAAATCGTTTCTCGAACGGAAGGTCTTCCCCCTCAAATGCAACAACAAAAATAAACCTCGAGGAAGAAATGGTTGCATCTCGGCTGTTTCCAGGATCACAACGCCGGATAACCAAACCCACGGTCGACAACGCCATAATCCAGTCTGCGGTGGGTGCATCAGAGAGGAAATCCAGTGCCGTCATGGCGCAGATTTATCTGCAGCCATGGCCCCTCTCATAGACAGGCAGCGGAAATGGATCATGGATATACATCTCTACCTACCTGCATCTTAAAAGTAGGCATCGATTTCGCTGCTGCCTTGATAGAATTCGTTGCTTCATACTCCATCATCCCCCATCATCCATCCATCTCATTGCCGATGACATCCTCCTCATCGTCATCATCAAGCGGCGTTATCTAAAGGAGGATGACATGAGTAACTTCAAGATGTCTATATATTTCCTTTCGAGATATAAGCCACTTATCAAGTTAGAGGGGGTACCTACCTAAATACCATACCTAACCTACTGGACCCAAATAGAACAAAAACTCCTTGCTCCCCTATCTTATTTCGGTATATAACCAATATGTATGTATAGATAGATACATATGATATGAAAATACATACATATCAATGAGGTTAGAAACAACTTTAACCCCGCATCCACACATATATACCTCAACAATAAGATACAAGCATAATGCGACCCAGATTTCCATTCCGATTTCGACAACGAAAAAAGTCCTTTTTTTTTTTCCCTTCTTTTCTGTTTTTTAATATGGTTCCTTTCTTGGTTTTGTTCCAATACAGAGCTTACTATAATTCTAGATACATTTATGTTTTCTTTATTTTTATTGTATTTCCATATTTTATACTTGTTTTTCTTGAAGAAGGGACAGAAGGGAAGAAGGACAGAGAAAACATTACAAGATCACAATATAATAATAATCTTAAACTTCATTTTTCCTTCATATCTTATTTAGAAATTCTATTTAATTTTATTTAATTAATTAATTTTAAAAATTTTTTGATTCTCGATTCCCCTACACCTCCCGTTTTGCACATTTTATGGGCGACAACAAATATGTTGTAGGTTAGTTACCCATATATTCTCATAATAGATAACCTTTGAGTTTAGCTCATTACCTATGTAAGTAGTCTCGACGTTAAGGAAGAGGAAGGAGGAAAGAAGATTACTAGTTATTCATTCATATAAAAGGGAGAGAAAAAAATCTGTACAATATTCTTTGATTCATTGTATTCATTCCGTATTAATCCTCGATCTCACTTAATGCCTTGCCATTGCTGGCTATATTCTTGGTCTTGCAAGAGATTGACGTATAAGAAGAAGAGAAAAAAAAAAAGAAAAAGAAAAGAAAAATAAATATCCACCTTAGAGACCAGCTTCATGATGGACAAGAATTGAAATACATAGTTCTTCATCACTCACTGGCAAAAACTCCGGCTAAATCATACAGCCACCCATTATGCTAGAAAAAAACAAGGGAATCAATACAAAGGTACAAAAACAAAGTTCCAACAAACAACAGAGGGGGAAAAAAGGTATAATGTGACTCAAAGAACTGGAGCAAGATTGTCATCATGTCAGTCTGCATATTCGTCATTATTAAGTGTTGTATATCTCATCAATCATAGTCATTATCATCATCGTGTAAAGTGGGAAAAAAAACGTAGAAAAACGGTTGTTTAAACACTTGCAGTTCTCCGCTTCTCACTTGGCTTCTGTGTATATGCAATCAATAGACGGAATCCAGTTCCTCGTTGTTGACATTCCCGGATGATCTTTTTATCGTTCCAGATGCTGAGGTCTACATCGCCATTGGGAAGTATCGGACTCTCGTAACATCGTGTGAACCACCAACGACCAACTCTCGCGACGATCTTTCGGATAGATTCGTCATTTGACGGTGATGGATCCGAGCTTGATAGTAAATCACCGAGTGATAAAACTGTATCATTAGAGGATGATTTCTCGTGTGTCTGGGATGGCAACCTTGTAGAGGAGCCTGAGGCTGCTGAGAGGGCAGTCGATGATGTGACTGCCGCAGTCATGGTGGACGGATTCGATGAAGATGTCGAGGAGGAAGAAGCTGATGAGCGAACAATCATGCCTGCCACAGGGATACGCACCATACATCGCCGCAAATTATCGAACCCGTGGCGCCCCAAGAGCTTCTGAAGATTATCGCTCGCAGGCTTCAAACTGATCTTGGCATCGGACAAATACATTGTTTCCTTCAACTTTCTCACTGCTTTGCGCGTGCGGTTTCCCATATTCACCATGTCGAGATCAAGTATGCTCATCTCCATATAACCCCCTGCGCGGAGTACACGTTTACATTCCGATACAATATTATCCTGGGCCTTCTCGGAGCAAGCAGCAGGAAATCGCAAAACAGTCACGGTAAAAAACCCTTTGGGAAATGGAACAGGATCTTCGAGCGACTCGTGGTGAATTGTATGGTAATTTGGTGGAGGTTTCCAGGCCGCTGGGTGTTTTGATCTTGTAGGAGTTGGCCCTTCATTCAAACAGTACACTTCAGCCTTCGGGTATGTCAAAGCGCAGTAAAAAGACCAGTCATCATTCCCCAGACCATCGACGACTAGGATCCTCTCCTGTTCCCCATTTTCAATGTGCTTATGTGCTGGGCTAAAAAGGACGCGACCAAAGGATAGCCAGCGGCTCGTCATGAGTGATCCAGATCGAATGTTTGTCTGTGCTGTGGGCCCTTCCCTGTCACGCTCAGCGATGTCGAATAGGATTGTATTGCGATGGCGGCAACTCTCAAAGCTTGGGGATGGGTTCAGAATTGGGGAGTTCAGATATCCCGAATGCTGCTTCTCTACCGATGGAGATGGTGTCAAGGTGTCTTCGCGTCTATTTTTGTCCACTGATTGCCTATTTTGATCTTCATAGTGCTGAGCAATCATATCACTGAAGGAGGTTTGAGAAGCAGGGCTAAGCGATGTATGTAGAGCTGTCGCAATTCGGGATCGCCGAAGTCGTAAAGAACTGCCACTAGATCGCGGTGATGCAGGTATAACTGCAACAGTAGGCTGTTCGAGATGCAAAGGGCCAATTGGTTGTCTTGTATTGTTGTTCAGTCCCGCTTGGAGTGCTCTACTAGCCAGGGTGGCCAACTCAAACTTTTCTCCCGACGCGTATCTGCTAGGAATCGGAAGCACTAAGGCATCCGGTGAGGTTACGCGATCAATAAAGTCGTCATACTCACCCCATATTTCATCTTCATTTAGCTCAGCTTCTGGGTCCGGGATCACAGCAGTAATCGCCGCAAGGCTGTCTGAACCACTCGAGGTAGTTGAAAACATTGAATCCTTGCGTGGTGAGAATGCCATAAACTCATTTTTGGAATAAGGACCAGCAATGAAGTCCAGGGCACTTTGCTTTAAAGGGTCACCAAATGGAGCTCTTGGGTCAAAACCAAATTGGGTCATGTTTCTGTGGAACCCGCCATAGAGGGCTGCCTGCTGGCGCGGCGAAATCTCCTGTAGACTACCGTTGACCAATGCGACTAACGAGGGAGCTTCAGCAACACTAAAGGGCCTTGAGAAAGATTGTAAAGCTGGCTTATGTTGCCTGTCCCGTCGAGAAACTACCCGGGGAATGCGTCCGACAGATGCCAGTCGACTTGGACGCTCATTTTCAGTGGTTGAATCCTGAGTGATAGTCGAGTTCTTCTGGAAGTAGACCTTTGGCGAAGATGGTCGGCCAGTATGAAAATCACCATAAAGCTTTGGGGGCGAAGGAAGGAGGATAGAGTGACTTGGCTTTCTGATGTTTAAACCGGCTGGAATCTCTACTGGTAATTCTGTCGATTCTGTTTCTTCCTCTTCTTCTTCGGTTGGCGGAGAGTCCTTTATGTTATGAATGATGTCTTCGAGGGGGTCTGAATCCGTATCTACTAGCGCGTAGTGCGCAACCGGTCGGTGGATACCCACACGTGCAACTTTAGCAGGTAGCACAGGAGCACCAATACTAGGGGCTTCTGGGCTTGTGATGCTCGACCCTTTTTGGAAGAATGGCCATTTTAGATTAAGCCCTTTCTTAGATGGTTTCTTCGTTTGAGCGTGTGCTTCCATATGGTGCGTTGAGCTGCCAGACACCTTGGCTTGAGGCAAGTTTTGGGAGGAAGAGCCGACGTTTAAGCGCTGTGTATGGGTTGGAGGGCCATTATCGCTGGGAATCTTAGGTTGGCTAACGCTTGGAAGCTGCCGCGGAGAGGCCACCGTAGCAGAGAGACCCCTCCGATGGAGTTCCCTAAAGTCACCAATTTTTGAAGAGGGGCTAGTGAGACTTTCGGATGCCTGGGACTTTGCGGCTTTTTGGGTCAAACCAGGGGCAGACATGGTGCTGAGACCGCTAGCGCTTTGTTCGCTCTGCGTCCTTGAAAGCATCCCGCCGTCCATTCCACCACCGTTGATAAACACTGGTTCCAGACGCTCAAGAAGGAAGTCATCAAGCTCCATTTCCGGGCGGCCTCGAGCACTTCCTTTGCTACTAGCAACAGATTTGGGCGTGCTCCTAGTCGTACTAGTTGACCTTGCTCTATCACTATTGCTGCTAATGCTTGACCTGCGGCCACGCTGACCATACTTTCCATAGCCTTCATGGCCAGTTCCAGCAGCCGGCCCTTTTCGGGTGGATCGACTCTCAACTAGGCGACTATCTAGCTCAGGTTTTGATTTCTTAGGGAAGAGACCGAATCTTCGAGTTTTTTCTGGGCTGAAGTCCTTGGGTGTTTTTGGAGGCTCTTTAGTCAAGGTTCGTGGCGACTTCCGGGATAGTTCTGGCGATGTTGGAGTACGTGTGCGAGTTCGAGACGACGTTCTAGAATGCAGAGAATCAACAGAGGCAGCAGCAGACCCATTAGATGCGATAGCAATAGAGCTCTCTGCAGAGGCTCGACGTTTGTGGCCTTTCACTGCACGGGGGGAAATGTTGGTTCTGACCACAGGTGATGGTTCGAGTTGCAATTCATCCGTGCCTTCTCTGCTTGGTCGAGAGGGTACTTGATTTGAGGAGATGTTTAGTATAATTGGGGCCTTTAGCTCGGTGATTTCTCCATTATTCACCGACAACGTATTTTGCGTCGCATCTGGGTCCACCCTTATCTGGCGGGGAATACTAGATTTGGTTGAGGGTTTTCGTGGTAGAAGACTAATAGATGGTGATCTTGTGAGGTCAGCCCGCCTAACGAGGTCCTCAGACTCATCACTAAGAAGCGATGTAGTTGATTCTGTGCCTTGGACCAATTTAGGGGACCTTCCAACTAGTTGGCCACCCTGTGAAGTAGACTTCTGTATTTGAGGTGAGAAGACTGGAAGTCGGGTAAAGGAGGGGCTTGGCTGTCTTAGGCGGGAACCAACCTTCAGGGGCTGCACAACTCCTGGAGAGCATGATGATAATGAGGCGGGAGTAGAGGTCCTGCTCCATACGCCGGGAGAGCCAGAGTATCTCGTTGACGGGGTACTGGCGGAGGGATACACCGGGGTTGGTGGTGGCAGGTTTTGTGTATTGACTGTAGTCCGAAGACTTGCTAGTTCCTTAGGCCCATTCTGTATTCGCTGTTCCAGTATATTCATTTGCCTGTCTTGACTAGCAATGTGGGATGTAATACTCTTAGACAAGTCGGTCTGGCTGGAGGAATATGATGCAGTTTGGGGATGGCTGGGACGGGCACTATTCGGAATAATCACGTTTAATCCACTTGGCCTCCCTGTCTCAGATCGTGAACTATTACTAAAAGCATGCTGTCCTATTGTTGGGGCTTTCCTCCGCAGAATGTTTCGTGGGCGACCCGGAGCTGGAGACCGGTCATCCGCACGGGGAGAAGTATGAGGTACAGTTGGTGTATGAAAAGTTTGTGGTAAATTTTGATCAGAAGTTGCGCTAAGAGGAGACTGGTGACGAAAAGGGCGAGTAGGTACTTGTGTAGGAATAAATGAGCGCATATCGCGACTAGACGGAGGTTCTGATCGTGCAAGAATAGGGCGAATTCCCTCTGCCTCAGACATAGAAGCCGCCCTTCTAGTCTTCATTGAAGGAGTCATCAACTTGGGGATCTGTGGTCTTGAGGTCAAAGAAGCATTCAACCCAGAAGGGCTAGGTTGTGTGGTAATTGTGGGCGATGAAACATTTCGAGCCTGGGGCGCAATATCCCTTAACCGGGGTATTCGTCCACCATCAGACCTGTACGACGCCATGGTGCAACCTAAATATAGTTGCCAGCTCCAGTCCGAAGACTAATGATCTGGGTAAGGGTTTGGAATAGGGTGGGGTGGAATTCATCCCGTCTTAAGGATATGGGCGTTGAAATGGCACTATAATCAATTGGTTCCTGTGAGATTAAAAGCTTGGGACTGTGGCAAAATATAGGGATCGGCACTTACGCTTCTAACACATGACAGGTAAGTCTGCGCAAGAAAAACCGGAGGAGCGATCCTGTCTAATGAATATATATAGAGAGATAGGAAAGAAAATCCTAAGGGTAAACCCGCGCGAGCGGAAGGGAATCTAAATGTAGGAAAGACCTGAAAGCACCAAGAAATGCAAAATGCAGAGAATATATGTTACAAGGAAAATGAAGAGTCCTAGAGCCCTTTTACAACAAACAAAAGGAACGTCTGTGATGTAATAATAGCAAGGACAACTAAATAAAATAATGAGGCTGTAGTTCTGTGGTGAAGAGATTGTAGAAGAAAAAGCAAAAAATAAAGATACCTGCCCAAGCAGTATACCTATGCACCTGCTCCGCCACACAATGGCAACTCCGGCTGTTGTGGCTAAAAAGGTAAAAAGATCCAAGCTGGGCTGCACGACCACGTCAGAGGTCGAGGGTACCTTAAAAACCACAAACTAGGATGAAAAAGGAATGGGCATACAGGAAAGTCAGCTGTACGGAGAAAAACGAAGGTAGAAAGACTTTGAGGAAGAAAGAGAGAGAAGAAAGAGAGAGAAGAAAGAGAAAGAGAAAAGAAATGGGCTCTCACTGTTTTTGACACTGGATAGATCTGGGCCTTTTCAACATCGAGGACATGTCTCGCGCTAATAGTAACCATGTTGGGGCGCCTGGGTTAAAGGGAGAAGTCGGATTTCTATTCGTAGGTTTACGATCCGTCTAAAGTCGACGATGAGGGATCCTGGCGCGATGAGAGCGATCGACGCCGGTTCCGGATTCGACACTTATGTGATGAGGAGGATCATTGGTTCAAAAAAAAATTTTCCTTTCCCTTCTTGCGTTATTGACCGTAACTACTTGGTAGGCTTGGATAATCCCGACTCGCCAAGGATGCGAGGTTTACGGCGCAGGGTAAATTATTGTTAGGGGAAGGGGCTCATGATCGGACCATGAATCTTTACAGGGCAAAGGGTAACAGGATTATGGGCAAAATTATGGTCAGAAAGTTGGCCCACTTGCGACCTCATTTCGCATGCAATGACTGGAGGGGATTTTAAGAATGCGCAGTATTACCGGCACTGAGACTGTTTAGCAGTACCAATTGACAGGTTGGGTTGTGATGGAGTCAAGTGGCGCAAGATAGTGCGAAGACGGTCGAAGGTACAATTAACCAGTTAGAACAACAGCAAGAATAGTTCTAGGAAAATTAAAAAATATAGAAAATAATACCAAGAACAGGAAATTTTTGATGGCACAATAGCTCCAACAGTCGATCCAAGCTCTATTTGGTCTGTGTGTCGAGAACAAGTTGTGTGATTTGATGCGAGTTCGGGCAATTTAGTTCCATCGTTAGCGCTCCCTGAAGATGGACAGAGTCACTGACTGACTGGTCAGGTGGTGGTCACTGACCAAGGCTGATCGTAACCGGGGAGGCCGAAGTAAATTGATGGAAATACCAAGAGGATTCCTATTTGGGGATTATGACAACTATGCCTAGCATGGTTTAAGAGGACAGAGTAGCTGCTTCGTTATTATTCTAGTCATTACTGCTCAAGCTGACTGTTAATTATCCTGAAAGAGAAAAAGAAACTATTGCTACTGCCCGCCCCTCCACACACACGCCCACCTTCCATAGTATGGCCTGGCATAACTTTGATCTTCCACAAGTATGTGTGGAAACTGAAACTTATGTCCTACAACCTCCTTTCTCCGGAAATTCTTCTCGGTCAGGAGTTTTGGCCCTTCCTTCGTAAAAGAAGGAAATTATAAGTAATGCCCAGTCGGGGATGCGTTATAGAACCAACATTACGAAGATATTAGCGGGGTAAAAAAAATGAGACGAGTAACGAGGACCCATAATAGATCATAACATTGATGGGTTGAACCTTGAAGGTATCTCCAATTCCCTTGCAACCAGTAATATGCCCTAGGGGGTACTTTGGACCCCAAAAGTGAGACCTCCGCTTGAAGTCTCTTGGGAACGGGCCGTGGACCAAAGAAGGGCACTCTCTGGTTCTGAACGGTTGGTATATTCTTAGTAACGAAACGATTGTTATAATGATGGGATTTTTTGGCTCGCATTGCTGAGACGTGGGTCCGGATCCGCCGCTAAGAGTGAACGACGAGCGAGAGACGGTTCATGATTGATGGAGACTGGAGTGACCAACAGACGCGGAACGAAGAGGCCCTATCCAACCCGGTCTAGTCTGACTGGCACCAAAACGACCACGAGAAAGGGATTCGTCAAGATTGGAAAGCTCAAAGTGATAATGAGGGATCGCAGGTGGAGATGGCGGGAAAATCGAACTGTCTCGACAGTAAGCAAAACAGGCAAGGTTCGTCCAACCTCACTGACCAACGCCAATCAGCAGTGTTAGGCCCGAAATTGTAGAAAGAGACGGTCCCAAGAAAAAAAGTAAAAATTTTGATTATACTCCTTAGTCAAATCTTCCCTCAATCTCACCCTTCTAGATATGGGGAAACCTCCGTCAGCACACGGAGACTCGATGTTTGTGGTGAGGGAAGCTGCACGAGAGGGTCATGATGCAGCAATTGCCGATCAGACTTTCTGCAGGAACCGACCGACGCAAGCCGCTGCATTATACATACATATTTTTCAGCTGGTGCTGTTGTTTCGTGTTGCCACCTCGTGACTCACTAGCTCTCTCCATCTCCATACAATCTGTTGCCAAAACCATCGATTCTCCTGAAAATGATATCATTTCACCAGTTAATCACAATACTGAGGTATTCATTGTTATCAGGATGAGAATACAGCTCCAAGGGGACAGGGGTAGAGCATAATTGAGACCAACCAGATATCAACGTCAACTCTTCGTTATCGCAGACGACTCGGTCTATCAGCCGAGTCTTATCAAGTCTACCGCACCTCTTATCATGAGGATTCTCATTTTATTATTCAGAAATACTCCTTTATCATGCTGTCTTTAAAGAATATTCATTATCAAATAATTATACAGCAAGGCGAACTACAATACATTATCTCATTATCTCACAGGACAGCCAATAGTAGACAGAGACGGATATTTTGAATTTCTTCCCCTAAACGCCGCGATAGACCAATAAATAAAGAACAGAAAAGAAAAGAAGATCAGGAAAAGTTGATATAGAGAATTATACCGAAAAAGAAAAGAATGTGTGAAAATATCATCCATGTCCCTTCCTAGAATTATGCACTTGCCCCAAATCGCTTCTTCCTAGCCTCCATCGCAGACCTATCCTTCTCACTTAAGCCATTGTTGTTGTTTCCTGCATTTCCGCCACGCTTCTGCCCCTGTGCCTGACCCTGGTTTCGGTTTCCACGTCCACGATGCCGGAAATTGGTTCGCCCATTGAAGTTGCGTCTCTTACCACCCCTGGATCCCTGTTCGTTATCGCCGCGGCCTCTCTTGCGCGTCTTCTCATCAGGTAGGGCCTGGTCCAGCCGACTAACACCGGCATTATCGTTTGATTCGGTACCCGATCCAAAGCGCTTAGCACGCTGGAGCTTCTTCTCAACCTCATCAATAGCAGTTTGCGAATCCTCTGTAATTCCAAATTTTTCAGCGCGAGCTTTGCGCTTCTTCAGCTCCTCCTCCATCTCAGTGATGGGAAGACCGATCGAGTAGTTAGGTGCTGGCTTCTCCTCAGGTTGGGATGTTGCCTCCGGTGCCGCTGTAATGGTTCCCTCGGATCCTTCCTCCTGACTTGCTGGTGCGCCCTTTGACTCGGCCTTCGATTCGTCCACTTTAGGGGCGGCATCGACAGCGGTCGCCTCACCCGCAGTTCCGGCTTCGGTGGAAGGCTTTGTCACGGTGGCATTCGCAGCTGGAGCATCTTCATCTTCCCAATCAATCACGTCATCTGCCACCGGTGCAGCCTTCTTATTGTCATCCTCCTGGAGACGTGCGACCAGCTCCGCCTTTTTACCAGTATGGGGAAGACCGCGGGATTTCAGGATTTCTATCAATTCAGCATTTGTCTTTTTGCCGTAGTCGTTTGCCATCTTTTATGTGTTGGTAAGGGCGTCAATGGAGGAGCGTGTTTGGATTGGGGTTACGGAGGAAATAGGTGGTCGGTCCTGGTCGGATGGGAAGATAATTGTAGCTAGGCGCGCTGCAAAATTTGACGTAACCGTAGATTGAAATCAATAAGGGCCCCGCACACTACACACCCCAGCAGTAAATTCGATGACGATGATGACGGTGATGGTGGGATAGAGGTAGGTAGGTTAGTAGGAAGGTAGAGCAACAATAGCACGGTCGCAGTACACAACTAGCTTAGTCGAGCACACTCGATCCGGACGCGTTGCTAGACGCGGGTAGGCTTCCGCTTTGGGAAAAAAAAACCAAGTCACGTGTAACACGTGACATTAAACAATAAATGACCCCAGCCACACTTTGAACGAACTCCTCTCCAAGCTGCACTCCAACGCCCTGCTGACATGATTGATACAAGTGCTAGTTACTCCAGGAGTGTATCCTGCGGTGACGGCGAATTACTGTATCCGGTATAGCGCTCCTAATCGGGGAAAGCGCTTCTCTGTCGCTTGGCATCGTGGTGCGTGGTCTATATAGATAGCCTTTCATCGTTGCTTTCCCATCCTTTGACGCCGTGTCGACTCAGACCCATTTGCCATTCAGCCGGTCTCTCCGTGTTCTGCACCTTGCTACCCCCTTTTACACTGCAGTGAGTCAGGATGATCTTCTGGTACAGCACTGCAGCTCAGATCCCTTCTAGAAGTAAACACTTGATTACACATGGGAAGAATGATGAAACTCGTTCGTAGAGATGGACTCATACTTTATGTAGCTTGGTTGCGGTCGCATAATAGTGTAATGAAGACATCACCTTCCTCCTGATGCTCTGTAGAATTTTCTACCAGTCAAACCCGTTCACTTCTCCCACTTACCTTCCCGAGGCTTACGGCAGACTCTCTTCACAATATTATACTGCGGGCTTTCCTTCCTTGCTACGTTCTTTCCATTTGGGCACGCGTTCTCAGAAGGCGACACCACACCATCGCAGCGATACCTTCCCAAGACGGTCTCAGCCTGCCTTCTTAGAGCGGTTCCAGCGTGCCTTCCCAAGAATTACCCATACATTCGTACTTAAGTGTCGGTAAGTGTCCGCGAAGGCCAACTCTTTCAGAGTACCCAGTTGTCAGCTTGAGAAATTGGACCAAATATCGACCTACGGCGGAAGTTGATGTCTAGATATCTCTTTTAGCTCAGTGGTCAAATTTCCGTATTTTTCACGGCCAATACTAGTCTTTTCCCACCCGACATGCCTCTTGCCTCAACCGAACTGCGTGTCTTCCACCATGCCTCTGAAGAAAGAATCAAAGACGGCTGCTGACGTGAAAATTTATAACGATGTCGATGCTAGGTCTACCACTGTGCTCGCAGCCAAGACCGACATAGCCTCAGAGTCTGACGTGATTGCCGGTGCGAAAAGGTCACTGGCTGAATGCCTTGATACTGACGAACTCTATTCGGAAGTCCTGTACGATAACATGTATACCGGCAACGACGAAGGTCCCGGAATAGTCAGGGAACACGCAAGAATATCTACACTAGAGACCAAGCTCGAAGTGTTGAAGAGACAGCTCAACAAGTCGGACGACAAGCTCAAGGAGATGATGGACGAACTCCACAACGCAATCAATCGGCAAGCGCAACAGACAGACGTGAGGCTCCTTCGTTGTACCGATATCAGGATCAGGAGCAGGTTTCTCTCTACATTCCGGAGAGATTTCATGGACGATGAGTCGAGGTAAAATCAAAAGGTAATCGACCAGGGAAACGTCGCCGCTCACCACGGATTCTTTATGGCGGACGCTATGCTATACCATCCAGAGGGCTTTATGGACGAACGTGGCCAGCAATTTCCACGCACTGATCGGGATACCTTCAAGCTTCTTTATGGTGTTGACCCTAGCCTTGCTGAGAAAATCGGTAAGCGTCATATTCTCCAGATCTGTATTAGTTTTGCTCAAAGGCTGACGCTACCTGTGTCCAGATTACACGCCGACAGTTCAGGTACTGGAGAGACATGCCACGGTCCGCGCTTCATCTAGATTTCAAATGACCGCCCTGTTCGAGGAGAAATTTCAAGCATTCATGCGCTCTTTGGAAGCCACAGACTACGCTGGTGATTACCTGAAGTTCCCATCAGATCAGGTTTCAAAGCTTCTATTCGCATCATACCAAGAGTTCTGGAGGGCTAGCAGACAGTGTTAGCCACTATGGTGATCCCAGGAGGCTGTTTTTATATGTACTATTTGGTAGTCTTCCTACGGAAAGGATAATGGAGACCACATGACCATTCTTAGTGCTTGTATGTCCATCACGCGTGAGGTATAGACGTTATAAGAAACACAATAGAAAGGAACACGAGGACATTATTGCTTCACGAATATATACATGATGACATCATTATTATTGTAGCCGCCCTGTTATCTCATGCCTATGCCCCATTCGCAAACGACACCCCTCCTGCCAGGCGATCAATCTCCATCTCCGTTGCAATCCCATCACATCGAAGAATTCCTTGGGATCCAGCCCTTGTGCCGCTGCATCATCCTTACCAGTCTCCATGAGATACTTGTAGGCCCGGCGAATGGTGTGCAAAAGGGGCTTTTCGGCCGCACCGGGGTAGATAGCCAGCTGTCTGTATTAGAGCCCAGAACTTACCTTGACTCCCCACTCTCCCAGCTGCTCCGGAGAGAACTATGGCGTCTTGCCGTTGAAAACTAGATTCACCATGAGCTGGCAGGTCAGTATCATCGAATTATGCATATGAATGGGACTGAATGTACAGGCATCGGCGCAAGAACCTTGACTGCGTTCTTAATCTGTTCCTCCGTTTCAATAGCCTCCAAGAAACCCATATCGGCACTGCATTCCTGTGCTGCTAGAAGCTGCAATATATTGTTAAACTGATCACACACACAAGCAGCTAGGAGTAGATATACCCTCTCTAAGGCCGTATCATAGCTCTCTATAGCGAGCGAGCCTGTCCTCGTAATAATGACAATATCACTCTCTCTATATAGAATCCCGCCTAATATCTTTTTTTTCGCCTCCTTGCCCTTTTTGCTTTACTTCCTGTATTCACTGTGTAGGCGCTAGTCTCATCTTAAGATGTTCACAGCACTAGGACAGACTGAGTAAGGTTGACTAATGCTCATAAAAGCGGCGATGCATAGCGTGGAAAGGCCAAAATTTCTAGCCTAAAGGCCACGCACAACCATGTCCTTTCCGTCGTCACCCAGATTTACTCCATAGGTACCTTACCTTTACTCCCTAACTACCTAACTATAGTGTCAACCACTACAGAATCGTTGAGCATTCAATAAACCTAACATAAGCTCTCCTCGAAAAACGCCCTTTTCTTTACACCTAATACGAGCTCAAGTCTCCACAATGTTGACTTGACCCAAGTCCTAAAAAAAGGTTGATCAATTAGGCCTCGACAGGTATTAATTATTCTTGCAAGGCAGACAGACTACCAATACGATTCAACCCGGGTCCAACACGAAAAATAAAAAAAAAAAAATGAATCGGTAACCCCGAGCCGCCGCTGACATATAGGCACCACTTACTACTTAGTCTCACCTCGCTTGCAAAGGGCGTCTAAATCTCTAGTTAGTGCAGGAACAGGATTCCAGGAAAACGTTGATCCCGGAAAATATCCTCGACGATCAGAGCTTAACGGACTTTCCGGGTGTTGACAGCTGAAAAAAAAAGACGGGAAGCTTTCTCTGATGTGGCAGAAGACGAGTGGTTGTGGCAACCCGCTCATAACATCACTGGACAGACACTGCCACAAGTCACGCCACTTACCCGGTGGCTCATGCCAACCTACCTAGTTAGTCATGTGATGGATATTCCAATTTTAGGAAACATTGTCCGCCAAGTTTGTAGTAGTATTCTCGAGCTAATTACTGTTTTCTGGGTTAGCGTTAATATTGTTAGCTATACCTGCCTAGGTATATTGAACATAAAGCATCAAGTAGAATGTATGTCTCGCGGGGTCTATGTAGGTAGGTACCTTATGAGTAAATGTGCCATTGAGTGTAGCTCGCACGCCTATAAGCGTGAGCAACTGTATACAGGTCTATTAGAGATCCCAGTAAATTAAGGCTTCTACGCCATCGGATAGTGGAAACAAGCAATACAGCATGATCTCCACCAACAACAGGCTCATTCTGAGAACACTCTAACTGGTAGAACATGTAGTATATCCATTCGAGACAAGTACTCTGGGCCGAGTTACCATACAAGTTTCAAGATTATTGTGACATTTGGAAACTGAAGCTTGAACAATAAACGGTGTTTATCTCACTTTTAGAATGGCAAAGTAAGGGGCTTCATTTGCAACCACAGACTTGTTCTCAGTGAACGGTGAGAATACTGTGTCACTCACACTATTGGGTGTGTCGGTCATACCTACCTATCGACCTCCAAACTTATTTTTCTGGGTCAAAAATAATTAATCTAGGAAGACTCGGATTTTTAAGAGGTCGGGCAGAAAACAAATGAGGCTGAGAGATCTCCAACACGGAATATCTTTTCATGACTCGGGTTCAGATTCATGAGCAATGTCTATCTTTTAGGTCTATCACCGACACAAAACAAATTTATTCAAGTGTTGCCTTGCCTCAACTTGCTAACGAATAATGAATACATCCCAAAACCATACAAGGAGTAAAAAATTAACCCAACCATACACGGCAGAGGAGTTAGTTGTGTCAGATATCTTCTTGTAACTTGGGTCGCGGGTGTTATACCACAGCTTTAGACCGTTGCAGAACTTGTGCTTTCGACTCTCTTGCTTTCTGTCTTTTGCCTTGCTTTAAGTGGATGGATGCCATGTTTGCCATGCAGGCAAGAATATCGGAATGGTCAGAACCGAGCACCCGTTGCAAGCAGGATCTGGACTATCTGTTGATGTCCCCGAGATGAAGCCGCTCGAAGGGCATTGCCAAACAGTCCACCCTGGGCATTAACATCAGCACCTGCTGCAAGCAGCATCTGGACTGTATTTTGATATCCTTCAGATGAAGCAGCCTGGAGGGCATTGCCATAGTATCCACCCTGGGCATTAACCTCAGCACCTGCTGCAAGCAGCATCTGGACTGTCCCTTGATATCCTCCAAATGAAGCAGCCTGGAGGGCACTGCCAAATAGTCCACCCTGGGCATTAACCTCAGCACCTGCTACAAGCAGCATCTGGACTATCTTAATATATCCTAGAAATGAAGCAGCCTGGAGGGCATTGCCATAGCATCCGCCCTGGGCATTGACCTCAGCACCTGCTGCAAGCAGCATCTGGACTATCTCTTGATGAATTTGAGATGAAGCAGCTTGGAGGGCATTGCCATGCTCTCCACCCTGGGCATTAACATTAGCACCTGCTGCAAGCAGTATCCGGGCTATCTCAATATATCCTTGAGATGAAGCAGCCTGGAGGGCACTGTGAAATAGCCCGCCCTGGGTATTAACCTCAGCACCTGCTGCAAGCAGCATCTGGACTATCTCTTGATGACCTTGAGATGAAGCAGCTTGGAGGGCATTACCATGCTTTCCACCCTGGGCACTAACATCAGCACCTGCTGCAAGTAGCATCTGGACTATCTCTTGATGACCTTGAGATGAAGCAGCTTGGAGGGCATTGCCATGCTCTCCACCCTGGGCATTAACCTCGGCACCTACTGCAAGCAGCATCTGGACTATCTCTTTATTACCTTGAGATGAAGCAGCCTGGAGGGCATTGCCATAGTATCCACCCTGGGCATTGACCTCAGCACCCGCTGCAAGCAGCATCTGGACTATCTCTTGATGACCTTGAGATGAAGCAGCCTGGAGGGCACTGCCATGCTCTTCACCCTGGGCATTGACATCAGCACCTACTGCAAGCAGCATCTGGACTGTCTCTTGATATCCTTGAAATGAAGCAGCTTGGAGGGCATTGCCATGCTCTCCACCCTGGGCATTAACATCAGCACCTGCTGTGAGCAGCATCTGGACTGTCTCTTGATATCCTTGAGATGAAGCAGCCTGGAGGGCACTGTTATGGTCTTCATCCTGGGCATTGACCTCAGCACCTACTGCAAGCAGGATCTGGACTATCTGTTGATGTCCTTGAGATGAAGCAGCTTGAAGGGCATTACCATGCTCTCCACCCTGGGCATTAACCTCAGCACCTGCTACAAGTAGCATCTGGACTATCTTGATATATCCTTGAGATGAAGCAGCCTGGAGGGCATTGCCATACTCTCCACCCTGAGCATTGACGTCAGCACCTGCTGCAAGCAGCATCTGGACTATCCCTTGATGACCTTGAGATGAAGCAGCCTGGAGGGCACTGCCATGCTCTTCACCCTGGGCATTGACATCAGCACCTGCTGCAAGCAGCATCTGGACTGTCTCTTGATATCCTTGAAATGAAGCCGCCTGGATGGCATCTGTTGATGGGTATTCTGGTAAATCTTGTGGGGGAACTGAGTGGCGAAGCGGTTCGTTTAAATCAGAGGCACTTCGTAGTTCGTGCAAAAAGCCATCAACCCTCGATATATGGTCCTCGCCATCAATAAATAGTTGGCTTAGAGCTTCAACCGTGAGCGAAGACCTTTGCTCTATCAAGCTGCTGGGTTCATAATCCTTCAGCACATCGAAACTCTGGTCATCGTCGCTCAGAGTCACTCTGGAGCTCTGAGAATCTCCTGGTTTCAAGGCAGCCTGGTTGGAGATATTACTACCTTCATCAAGTCCATCATGTCCAGTAAGCCGAGGCAGTGAGAAGCATGCTATTCTTTGCAAATGGGAGGCTATATGAAACGGGCTTGCACTTTGTTGTAGACAAATGGGACAATTCCTGGACGGTTTGGGCGTCAGCCTCTCAGCTTGCGTCACCTCAATACGCAAGCTATCATTCAGACACTCAAATATTTCAGGCTCGCTTTCATGAATAAATGCTTCATGATTGATCCAGTCAGTGAGGCTGTCATACATTTGGTCGGGTGTTTTACAATTTTCGTAAGTGCACACATATGGCCGCAGATCACGTAATACATGTGTTCTAGATAGATATCAGCCTTTATCCAATTTGCAAGACCAGAGATCGCAGTTGATCACTTACTCCCAAGCTCTTTGGGCCAAAAGCTTCCGAGGGCATATTGTGAAGCAGTATGGACATTCAAACTCTTTGTCCTCCTTCTCTTTTTTGGGAGGAGACGGTAGGAACACTGAGTCCCCGTCCCCGTTCCCGTCCTTATTGATATGGATATTTGAAGTTGTTGATGTTATAGAACCCGCGTCATCATCTAGCTCAATTTTTCCGACATTCAGCCAGGTTGCTGTTGATGGCTGAGAGTGTGCAACAGCGGGGAGTGCCTCAGGCGTCAGAAGTTTCCTTCGATCTTCCCCCCGCAGCACGAGAATTTCCGATTGATCAACAATTGTGCTTTTTGCCCGAGACAAATTTTCAAACTTCTCCCTCCGCTTCTTCCAGTATCGGAATTGTTGTCTCCGGCGGGTGTTTGCCTTTGCTAAGCGGTGGATAAGGTAATGGCCGTCTAGATGTGCAGGAGTGTAACTATGAAACAGATCACGAAGATATTGTTGATCTAATTCCGAAAGTTTATCGACTAGGTCGACTCCTGTAGTACTATCCACTTCGCGATGCGCAAAAGCCTTCGACGTTCCAATTCGCATAGCCGGATTCCGAATCTCGAAGGCGAAGCGGAGATCATTTACCCGACAACCAACGTCAGTCAGTGTCTCTTCGGAGTCTGAGTCCCTGGCCATAATCGAACAAGAGGGATGATAGAGGAACACCTAGGGTTTCGCCTTCGATAATTGTTGATGTTATGATAAACGTCGGTTAATACATAAGGCTTGCAATATCTCTATACCTCATCTATAAGGCAGGGTGGCGTTAAAAATAATAATGATGATGATGATGATTTAGTCTCCTCAAGAAGGAGGGGTAGATTGACCTCAGTCCAAGCTGCAGGCAGGCTACCCCGCAAAGAAAACCCACGTATGACACCCTGCACGCCAATTTCCCAACCCACCATCAAAATAACCTCCAAAGCCCCATTTAAAGCATTAAAGTTCAGGCACTCTATCACGTACGTCAGGATTTGAAGTCGTTGGGGTCCTGCTTGGTGTTGTTCCTGTGGTAATCTCTGCCCTAAACACCTACAAGGCGACCAAACAGCGGTACCTCTGGTTTGTGAGCAAGGAGCAATATGTCGACCGGTTAATCCAATTACTAAATGAACAACTCTTCTTTATCAAGACCGATGTTGATCTAGCTCTCAGGGCAGCGGATCTGAACGAGGATCAAATTGCAACGTGCCTTGCAGACCCAGACTTAGATCTCTTCCGCGATCTTGAGGTAGCGGAGGCAATCAGAGAATACCTTGGTGATGGCTTTAACTTATACATTGACGCCCTATCAGGATGTCGTCAGAATATTGAAGAGATCGTAAAAAATATCAGCGGCCTCGTACCAGAATCAAAAGTGGGTAAAAGGTGTACATTTGCAGGGTTCAAAGCTAATACCATATTCCCCTAGTTTGCCAGTAGTGATCTTTCTACAGTCCTGCAGGCCAATCCAAGGAAGAATGGGAAATTCGAGTTAACCAGGAAGATTAAATTCAGTCTCCGAAAAGACGACCTTGATGCGCAAATCAAGGAGCTCAAACGATCGACAGAAAGACTCAGCCGACTACAACACCAAAGTATACGAAGAGAGGCAGTCACCACCCAATCTACCTCAAGAACAATTACCAAATTCACGTCCAACCTAGCCACGGTCCGAGGACTTGCGTATCAATTATACTCCGCCGTCTCTTCAGGATATGTAGATAACTGTCATGAGCAGCACGAGGCAAAGCTGTACCTACAAACTCGCTTCTCCCTAATGCAGAAGGAGAAACAAAAAAGTCTCAAAGGCCTACCAGTCTCATTTGACTTGGCTTTCACTCCAGCCTCGGTTACATCAGATAGAGATAAATTAGATTTCAAAACTCAAGTCAAGGTCATATATGATGATGGACAGGACCATGTTGAGGACAGGTAAGAGCTCAAACCCAGATACTCCTGATGGCTTCTGGAGGTTACAGCCTATCGTTAACGCATTCTAAATGAATGAAAAGGAGTAAGCAAGAACTAAAAGGATCAGAGAATGAAAACCATCCAGTTGTCACGATCAAATTACCTAGTCCACTCCCCGCCATCAACGCTCCAACTAGCGAGATTGAAAATCTCTGCTTGTTGATACATTCAGTCCATGAACGAGGAGCATCTTTGGATTTGTTTCTTTCTAGACACGGATATCTCTGCACTTATGATTATGCAAAGAATGGCTCAATATCTATCAAACAGACCACTGCTGTCCAATATCCTGAATTTGTTACCCTTAAGGAAGTTTTTGACGATATTATGCCAGACGCCCCGAATTTGGCCTTAAATCAGAGACTAGCCCTCTCCTTTAATATCGCATCATCTATAATGCAACCACATTCAACGCCATGGCTAGCATGTCCCTTGACAAGCTCATCTATTTGTTTTACGCGAAGCGGTATCACTGATGATGAAACACGAAAAGCTACGCAACCTAACATAAAGCAGCCCTTTATCAGAGCCACGTTTGCCAGTTGCAAAGATGGGTGTACTAAGTACAACCATCATACGAGGGATTCAATGCTAGAACTTGGTATTCTGCTCCTAGAGCTCTGGCACACCCAGCCTATTGAAGTATTTGCGTTAAAGAATGGCCTGAAGCTCAATGATAGCTTCGGAATAAGATACGAAGCTGCTCGCAACTGGGCTGCTCAGAGTGAAGATGACGTGATGCCCTTCTACTTGGAAGTCGCAACGAGGTGCATTGAGTGCACATTTGCCACGTCCGGCCCACTTCCTGATTGGAATGATATTATATTCCGAAAGTCGGTCTGCGAATATGTCCTGAAGCCACTTTGGGACAATTGTCCCTCGCGATTGAGGTGATTTCACTGGAGGAGCTTGGGCTACAGAACTTTTTGTATGAAAGGGGTACGTGTAGCGAAATATGAGATGATCACCGTCGTCATCATCAGCGCCACAAATATTTCGAAGGTTGAAATCCTAACTCGTTAGTCAAGGAGCAAAGTTGAGACACTAGTAAGAAAATATATCCTTTCTAGGTTCATATCCGGGTGAAATGGTGGACTATCCGACATATTATTGAAAGTAACAACCTTAGCAAGGTCTCATTTCTTTCCCCTTTCGTTTCTTTCTTCAAGTAGGATCTTTCCCCCTCAAGACAAAATTATTCAAGTATTTCTCAAGACCGGAAAATAGACGAGTACCTGAAGTTGATATTCTTCCTCCATACACACTGATGTAATGCAACGTTACCTTACTCTTCCTTCTCTGCTCAACACCTGGCAACGAAGCGATTTCCTTCGAAATATCTTCTCGACCGAATAATTTCCGTCGCGACCATGTAGCCTACTTCATTTAATCCGTTAAACATAAAAAATTGAGAAACGACCGAGACATTATATATATGCACGTATGTTTGTTGTCTTCAACTTACACATTTTGGTTAGAAAAATCTATTCTTTTCTTACCTTTTCCTTTGATCGCTTTAATCACCATCTGACTCACTGAATCCATAATCCTCCTACCAAAAAAAGGAAAAGAAGAACTGTCTAAAGTAATCGTTCGACTACCACTAGCTGTTTGCCCGATCAGCGGCTGCAAGCACGGACCAGACGAGACAGATAGACGTGTTTCCTCCAACCGCCGCGCAGATCCCGCACGACAGTAGCCTCGAGTTCTGCAGTGGTTCCCAACGGGTGGGCCCAGTCCAGCGGGTAAACTAGTAGTAGTAACTAATCGGTAGTAATAGTTCTTAGTTAGGTCCCTATTTGAGCGATCGAACACAATAATGGGGCAAAATAATGTGATATTATTACCAAAAAGTGGCTGAGTCGGAGTTGAGTTGAGTGTGTCGCTCTTCACCTACACTTTCACCGCTCCTACTGTTGGTTGCTCTGGTATCATCGAACGGGATGTGCGAAAATATACCACACACGATGGAAATATGGAACTGGACGCGATAATATGATATGTGACTACCTATGACTATCTACGTATGGGATGGAGGGAGGTATGTATGTATGTATGTAGGCATGTAGGTATGTATGTATGTCACTGGGTATCTACATATGAGACAGACTACCGAACGATCGACTGGCGGGTGAAGAAGCTCAGGATGACCAACTCGCCTCACTCTCCCTCGTTGGTTGGTTAACTCACTGACTCACCACCTGCTACTAGGTATTACTTACTACCTCGGTGCCTTAGGTAGAATCTCATACAGAGTTAGGTAGTTACAGGTACAGAGTAGGCCATCAACAAATAATTAATTTAGAAATCACCACTTGGGTAGAATAATCAGGACGAATCAACTTGGGTAATACCCAAGGCCGGCGACTGGAAAGGACATGATCCCGTCCTATCCTGAGGTGTCGTGTATCCTGATACAAAACGGGAAAAAGCAATCTTGCTTTATTTTTATTTTTTTTCCCCCTGTTTTCTTTTTCTTTTCTCTTTCTTTCTCTCTCTCTCTCTCTCTAACCAACTTCACTTGCTTCATTTTTCTTTTTTACATCCTGAATTATGGTAATTGCTTCTCCTCCTCCCCCTTTCTATTTATTCTTTGATTCGCTGGACGAGTAAGAAACCAGTCATCGGGTTCCCTGATTTGCTTTCTTTTTCTGGGAAATGCAAGGTGGTGTAATAAACAGCGATATTGTTGTGCCAGCAGAACCAGAAACCCAAGTCAAACAAACAGCTGCAGCTGCAGGAGGGACATGAGTGGTGATCGAGGCTTCGTTGGGTGTCTAAGATTAGGAGAACCAACCCACGCATCATCCATTGACGTGTCCGACCAAGTCTCTCTCCTGGCCTATCCTAGCCACAAACAAAAAAGGAAAAGGAAAAAAAAAAATAAAAATAAAATAAAAAAAATTAAAGTGACTCTACCTAAGATGAGTTAAATAGACTCTTCATTTCATCAACAGGATGATTCTTTCTTTCCCTTCTTTTTCTTCTCTTTTCTTCTTTCTTCCTTTCCTGGAATAATTAATCTATCCATCCCATTGGGATTCCAATTCTATAATAAATAGCCCACAATGGAGCTAGGCTACTCCCAGCGCACCATCAGGTATGTCCCCATTGTGTACCAGGGTGATGTCGATCAATCTATATCGACGGCATCCAAATCTACCCTCTTCTCTCCCCGGCCTCCCCCCCCCCCCCCCCCCTTGTTCTTCCATCAATTTCTATTGAACTGCTGATGATATCACTCAAAATCATAATGGGGAGGGGGGACAAAAATAAAAATACATATCAATTATAATAACAATCATAATCATAATGGAACAGTCCGTACGCAAGTCCGCCCATCACACTTCTCCTGGGCCCACCATCAGATGCCCAAGCTCGTTACACAGTCCCGAGATCACTCTTAACAGCCTTTCCAACATCACAAGTCGTTCACAGCCATCATCCATGCGAGTCAATTCTCCCTCTCCCCGATGTCTCCCCAGATATTGGTCACACTCTTGTTCACTATCTTCACACCGGTCAATATGAAACACTTGCCATCCCATCTTCCTCCTCCTCCTCTTCCAACAGCCCCAGCTATAACTGTCACCTAGAATATCAACGTGCCATCCATACATACTCGACCGCTCACAAATACTCCCTCTCCGAACTCGCTTCTCTTGCACAGGGCCACGTGGTCCGCTTCTCTACCTTGCTTCCCGCACCGCAGATCCTCAATGTCGTACGCGAGGTCTACCCCACCCTCATTGACGACGCATGGTTCCGTGTCTACATGGAGAGCATTGTCATCAATGCCTGCCGAGACGATTCCGGATTCCTCGTTTCCGATGCCTTCCTGTCCGCGTTCGGAAAGGGCGAGGATATCCGCTTCGATCGGTTCATGATGCAGATTGCACTCGATGTGGCCGTGAAGATGGCCAGGGAGAAGGAAGAGAGCGGGGGAAAGGAAGGGAGTAATCGCTTTCGTTTTCGTGACTTTCGAGAGAATGGAAATAGCAATCAAAATCAGAATGGGTATTCTCATTCGGATTGGCATGGCGCTGGCCAAGAACAAGTTGAGGACGTCCCGGAGGAAACTCCTGGCCGACCTGACGAGGGTGTATGGGAGCATGTGGAGCAGCAAGAGCTTGATCATGAACTCCAAGACCATGACCAAAAGCAAGAGCTTATCCACGATTCCCAACAACCCGAGTCTGGACCCGACCCCGGATCTGTCCCCGGATCTGACGCCGGAACCAGCCCCGAGCTCGAGCCCGAGCCCGAACCCCAATACGAACTCCAACACCAGCAGCACGACCACGACCTGGGGCAAGATCAAGAGTCGGAGCCGGGGCAAGACCAAGAACAAGAGCAAGAATACGAATATGAACGAGATCCCGTTGACTGTTATGGACCCGTAAGGGAGCCTGTGAATGGCATTGTCCCCGAGGACAGACCGTTAGGTGAGATGGACAGACCTGTCCGTGAAGAACTAGTTCTATCTGATGCGGAACCGGAGCTGGATAAAGCACCGGAGTTTGATACTGAGCATGAGTTGCTGGACCGGTCCCCCGGGGTCGAGCCCGAGCTTGAACTTGAGCCCGAGCCAAAGCATGTGCGATGGCATGAGCATGAGTTCGAGCACGAGCAAGCTGAACCCGACCTATCGACCGCATCATATCCAGCAGCAGCAAAATCAGAACCAATCTCCAAGGCGGCGGAGGAGCACTACACAGGAGGAGCAGCCCTTCCAGCGGCATCTCCCGTGATTGAAGCAACACCGCCAGTAGAATCCAGTCCGGAGCCCGAATCAGGAACCGGTTTAACGATGGGAAGTCCGACTCTACCGGCCTCGCCAGCGTCAGGTGAAAAGAAGAAGAAGAAGAAGAACAAGAAGAAGAAGAAGAAGTCTGCCGCGGCGGGCGCGGTGGTGACGACTGAATCAGTGACAAATGGGATTCCTCTCAATCCAATTACTGTATAATGTACCATAATGACAAGTTTAAGAAAAGACATTATATACGCCGAATATGAAATGGAATCAAGCCAACCCAAACCCAGTTTCTAAAAAGGAAAATGAAAAAAAAAAAATAAAAAACGGAGAGAGCAAATTTCTCTCTCTCTCTCTCTCTCTTTCTCTATCTCTCTCTAACCCGCAACTAATTATGCATAAAACAGATACTGCGCCACATAATCCACCGTAAAGGATTCTGGCAGTCCCAAACAAGTAGCAGGAGGGGAACCACCTCCCGTCTCAACCCGATATACCTCCTACAAGCATATACTCGTCAGAACAAAGGGGTCATAAAGAAAGAACGAAAGAAAAAAAAAACACTAACCTGAAGACCCCCTTCCAAAGCACTCAATTTCAACCACGCCACATTCCCCGTAACCCCAAAACCAGGGGCCACCGGCGCATCCATACTAAGCTTATTCCCAGCACGCATCCAATCATGTCTTGAGCCAGTCAGTCTCAAGTCAAAGAACGGATAACCATCCGCGGTGAAATAATGATCCCCGACGATAATTTCCTGCTTGAAGAACTTCTGAATCAGATGGGCGAGTAGGATGCCGGCGCTCAGCGGCATACGTTTCAAGAGGTCGGGCAGCGTGTCCAGGATGGATCGATCATAGACTGCAATGCAAGATGCATCGAAGAGGGTGGCGGTTGCACCGACGGCTTCGGGGATGCTGGATTCGTTTGCAGATGCGCAGGTGTAGTTCTGGGTTCCTCGGCCGAGAGTGATGAATTGGAGTTGGAGGCCTGACTCGGGTTGTGGGAGAGTACATTTTGGGAGGGCGACGTTGGAAATCGTGCAGCCGGTTATTGGGATGGATTTGGTGAGGCTGTCAAGCCAGGAGAAGTGGAATAAGTTATGATAGAATGCATTGACTTGGAGGGAGAAGAGGAGGAGTATAGTGGTATGAATATTCCAGTGATGCATGGTGGTGAGTGAGTAGGTATGTTTTGTTGAGATTATTTTTTTTGGGGTTTTATTTTCTTTTCTCCCTTTTCTAACCTTCTATTGTTTGAGCTGGGAATGCTATATGTATATAAGAAAGAGAGAGGGGGAGAGAGAGAGAGAGCAAGAGCGAGGATAGAAGGATGGGATAAGATAAAAAAGTAGCTCGAACCGGTTCGTAGGCGTTTATTCCATTGAATTGAGACGGAAGAACATCTCCTCCTCTTTTTAATGTCTCTTATATATTAAAACTTAAGATAGATCGCTTGTCAGTTTCTATTATAGGACATTTTCTGCAGAGCAATATCGGCGGCGCTTAACCTCTCACTGTGTTGGTTTTATCTCCGTGTTAGTGTGGATACCCAGGCGATGCAATTAAACATGGGACTCTTTCCCAACGTTTATTTTAGTGGGGGCCAGAAATAGAAAGTGCTTTGAAAGGAATCAGAGTTCAAACTTTCATGTCTGTTTTCTTGACTCTTTGTTACTCCCAGGGAATGATTAGTTCTTCCTGATTTTCAGCCGCCGCCAACACCAACATTAATCAAAGCAGTTCCAACACTTGGGCGAATATGCCTTGCTCTGCCACATTGACAAACATTAAGGCATATAATTTATTCCTATTCTTTATTTCTTTTCTTTCACTTCTCAAAGGTCAAAGGAGGGGTCCACTGCCAAAAAATCGGTGCCGTACAAATAGGCAAAACCTAAGTATTCGTGCATATTTTCTCCATGTGATAAATACAATTGCCACTCCTTCCATAGAAACAAAAAAAAAAAAAAAAGCTAGATCAGAATGTCGCTTTCCCACCAGTCTTCGATGGCTCGGCCGTAGCTTTCTGGCTCCAAAAATAGGTGGTCTGCGAATTCCAGCGAAGGATCAGGAATCGTGCCAAATGGTTCGGTAGTTGGCACAACTGCGGTCGGGAGAGCTGTTGGTCCCACCACCGGCGGGGGTGTTGTCACTGTCTCCGGAGGGTACAAAGCAATCTCTCTTGCAACAGTTTTATGTCCTGAGATCCCTGCCGACCCCACAAGAGGAAAATTTGGATCAGGAGTCATGCGTGTAGCTGGTCGCCCTGACGAATCAGAGAGGGTTGCGCCGAACAAACGGACCGGTGATGGAGAGCGGCTAGCGCGATCGTAAACCAACAACTCCCAAAGAAGCTGCGCATTAGTAGTCCATGCCTGTCGAGAGTGTGAGGCTTGCGGGTCACCAGCAGAAACGTTTTCTCGTAGTCTGTTCAGCCTTTCAATCTAAAATCAATTCAATTCAGCGGCATTAGCCTCGACTAGCTCGTCCTTAGACAATAAAAACTGCACCAAAGATAGATAGAGTTCGATTAGTGCCCTACCATGTTCTGGATATGTGGCCATTGCTGTGCCAATGGATGTAGAAATCGAACGCACTTAGTGAAACCCCGCCGCGCCTTCTCTCGAAAGCCTGGGTCGTCCACAAAACTATGTTGGAGATGTATTGTCGCAACGATCAAAACACAGTGAGCGAGCGTAGGGTCACAGACCTCAAATCCTTTGTGCTCAATTAAATCAATCAAGTGTAGTATCCATGCGGTTTTGTTGGTAATGGTCTCAAATGACTGTCGAATAAAGGACTGCGGCATAGTATGTCGGAAACTGCGCAGCCTCCGTGACAACAAGAACGGGTGGTTCAGAAGGCATGGGATGGCAAGGTAGAGAAATTGCACAAACAACCACGGCCCCCAAAAATCACGGCGTTGGTTCAGCTCCTGGAGGCGATGCTCATGGAAGCGGTTAGCATCATATCGGTATTTCAGAGGCACACGACTGTCAAACTCCATGTGTCGATAGGTCACGATCGAATAGTCGGAACGCGGGGACCACGGGGGCGGTGCATCAGGTTCGACCCGGCTGGCCGCGTATTGCATGGCCAAAGACCACACTTCACCGGCCTGGATGGCATATGAAATGAGGCTGAGCTCCTCCTTAGCTGTACTCAGAGGTGCACACTCAGGCATAGAGGCTAGATCATATGTTGGCGAAAAACCTGAGCCAGTGTTGAAAGGAGTTTTCACGCCCGCAATGAGCCGAGCCGTTTGCAACCCATCTCCTTGGAGGCTCTGGAGAAGGTAGATACTCCAAAGACATCGGCGTTTCTCATCTGGGTCGGCGTGCAAAGCGCCCAAGATTTCACCGTCTGCATTAACGCTCTGAGCTAAATATACGGCCATGTTAAGATGCAAACCCGCTTGGGCAGTATTGCCGGCTTGAAGCGATCAGTATCTTCACTCATAATGACGAGGAGGCTATGAGGCAATCAAGTACCAGTGAAATCAAACATGGCCAGAAGACAGAGGGTCTGCAGGGTCGAAAGCTCCAAGGGACCACGGCCAGCACGCTCCATTACTAGAGCGCGGGAGCTGCGGGAGCATTCTTCAATATATGAACGAATGCCACTCCCATCTGGACTACTTGCAAATCGGAGGCTAACAGCGTAGATAGCCAGGAGAAGTTCCGGGTCGCGCGAATCAATAGTGTCGATGAAACCATCGGGATGAAATAACGGAAGCGGCTGGTAATTGCAGTAGCTAAGGAAGAGCCGGGCCGCGTTCACAGAGTCATCGTGCTGAAGATTTGGTTCTGAAGACGCCGGCGCAGTAGATGCACGAGGTATTGACGCCGGAGTCGACTGCGGTCTAGCCATGAAATAAGGATCATCTTGAATTCTTCAACAGCTACCCATGGAATGAGGTCCTGGATATTTACCTGAGAGTCCGTGTCAACTCCTCCAATTTCTCTTCGACACTCGATAATCGTTTAGCCTAGCACATCGTTAACCCGAGTCTTTCATAAGCTCATATCCACTCTGGAAGAATCGGATCCCAATCATACAATATCCGGGCCTGTAGTGTCGCTCTCTCCCTGCGAATACACACATTGCTGTCCCAATCGTTCACAATAAGAACAAACTGGCTTTTCCCCGGGACAGCGAGACTTTTTTCGTCTAATCAGATCAGCCATTTGATCATAGGATCTCAAAACGAGCATATAACACTAACCGGCAGGGATCACAGGCCTGTCGAATGCGTTTTGCGGGGCGATGCTCCTCGGACATTTTTTTTTATCGAGAGAAGAAGTAGAATGAATCACTATGGATGCATTTTTATCCCGCTGGTTACTGTTTTCAAGAAATGACAATTTCCTCTTTTCCCCTTTCCCCTTCCTTGCTAATTTCCTTTGTCCTCTCCTTTCTTTTCGCTCGGCTCTTTTGAGGAGACTGCAGGAGCAAGGAAGACGATAACGAATGACGAGGTGGGGTTAGAAGGCGGAAACTTCAAATAAGTGCCGCCAGTCATTCCCTTTCACTCACGGCTTTTCCAGCTGAATCCTGCCATAAAAAATAACCAAAACAATATGGTGTCAACCTCTCTTAGGCAAATCACAGAGGCAAATAAGGGATCCATATTAAGAAGCCTCTTAGGTATTTATTTTTCTTCTTCCTAAGAGCCTCCATATTTTCAGTGGCGATTGGCATGGTGCAAGATTCTCTATCAAGAGACCGTCCACACTGTATAGCGGAACGAAGGAAGAGTTCATCACGGAAGAAAAGTCGAGAACCGCGTTTTACTAAGATATAAATAGCAAACCCAAGTCTGAGTAATAAATCTGAGGGATACTTATACCCCTCTGACCAACAGTCAAGGGGGAAAAGCAGATGCAGACATTCTGCTATGTTGCATACGGGAAGAGAAAACGTTACAGTCTTTAAGTTGCCAGGGGAAGGGAAGAAGGAAATTGATATCGCATTCTGACTAAAGAAAAGGTACAGGAGCATTTAAAATAGTAAATAGGCACGTATATACTTTATTTAGTAAAAAAAGGTATCTATATACAAAATTTTAAATTGGTTAGGATTCACTGGACACAAGACTTTCTGATTATATCCTTAATTAACTCTTGTTGCCTTTTTCTTTTTTTTTTTTTGGTTCTTTTCTCTTATGAATCTGTATTAGACAATATGGTGTAAGGGTGGTAGCCACCATTGGTGACACACATATCCAGGCTCAGATAAATTCCAGTTAGAAACAAACCCACTAGTTTGCCAATTTTTGCTTCCAGGTGTCAAGCCCAGCTCTTTCAACAATTTGACCCTTCAATTAAAAGATGGGGAAATGCCAACTCCTTCCAGCCATGGGGTTGTGGCAAGAACTTAACTCCCATAAAATCAAAATAAACGCCATAAAATAGGGGAAAATAAAACTTAAGGAAATTAAAGAAAATCAAATGTCCTGATCAAAGTATCCAAAAATAAAATAAAAAAGAAAGAATGCCTGCTGGAGATATGATCCGGACCTCCACCAGAAAGCATGCCATGGAAAAAGAATAATTGGGGAAAGGTTAAAATGAAGACAAAATAAATCACAACCCAGTTGGTATCTGAAAAGAAGTTTGAATGTCCATACCATAAAATCAGAGAAATCAAAACCCAACACCTTATTCTAACGAGAGAAATGAAAGGAAATAAGAACCTCCAACTAGCAAAATAACCGGTGCCTCTATGGTCATTAACTCAAGGAATAATCAAAACGTCATGAGAGAATCCCTCCAGGTCCTTGCACTCTGTCCTGCTTATCCCAAAGCAGCAAATAATAGGAAATTTGAATCAAAGATCGAAAAAAATTAAAATAAGAGAGAAAAAAAAATAAGTTCAGGGTATCAATTCCCCGTCCATGGGACGGGAAGGAAGAAGGTAAAGAGAAATAGTCAAGGTAACGGAAGAAGAACGGAAGTTGTTGTACAAGGAATTAGACCCAAGAAGGGTGCGAGGATGGTGGCACTACCCCGCGCGTGGGTTTCGAAAAGAGGAAATTTGAAGTGAAAAGGAGCAGTGCAATGCGATTCTGAGGAAGCAAATTACTCCTCGTCTTCGCCAGAGCCACCCTCTTTTTCGCCCTTGTGAACCTTCTTGTGTCGGCGTAGGTTTGAAACAACGGAGAAGTGTCGACCGCAGCCCTCAACGTCACATGCAAATGCTAAACCCCCCAATATTAGTATCACACTACAAAATATAATGTTTAATTTCCCGGGGCACTCACGCTTCTCGCCAGTGTGACTATACATATGGGTTTGTAGAGAAGATGGTCGGGTGAAACGTTTGTCGCACACCTTGCACTTGTGTTTCTTCTGAGTGTTGGACGGCATTTTGGAGCTAAACTGACTCATCATAGATTGTGGTCCTGGAGGAGCGCTGCCGGTCAACAAATTTGATGGACGAGGAAGTGTCCGCGAAAGATGACCGTTCTCGTATGATTCCGAAGTTGTAGAGCTATAATCGGTTACGGATGATTCCACAGAAGCTACAGACGCGCTGTAGTATGGGTATGTAGCTCCAGAAGATATCGAAGATCCAGAGGAGTGGGCCAAAGGGAATCCATAAGAATCGCCAGATCCTCGTGAGTTCCGAGGAGCATAGACATTTCGGGGAGTTAGGTCCTGGCTGAGTGCAACCATGCCGCGACTGGCATCAAGAGCATCACCGTATGTTGGACCTGATGTAGGTCCAGATTGACCGACACGAGTAGCATCACTGGAGAGATTCAGAGTATTAGCTTAGGCTTTGAATTCATGCGTTCGGTGGGCATCTTACGCATGGGATATTCGTCGACTGTCCTGGTGATGGATCGGTGCTGCGTAGCTGATCGGCGCATAGCTCGCTGGTGTGAAGGTGCTCATTGATGAAGCAGTGGTATATGTTGGCGTCTGGTCAAAGGAAGTGCGGGGAACATCGTGGGCCATACCCATCATTTCTGGGGCCGGGTAAGTTGGCGCAGTTGCGGTTGAGTAGTTGTTGCTTGCGACCATTGATGGCGCAGACACTGGGATGCTTGAGTATGGCATTGAGATGGCGGGTGGTCGGCTAGCCTCCTCTTGCTTAACATGGCCGATTCCGATCTGGCTGTTTCCTATGGAAGTCGCATAAACAGGGGGTGTCGAGTGGGACGAGGTGTGTGCTGTAGTCCAAGGATCTGTGAATTGGGGCTGATTGTGTGGTACGCTATGTTGATAGACATTGTCAAAACCCATCCCGCCGTATTGGCGGTTCTGGTTCTCAATGACCATCGTCATGAGGAGTAATTGTTGCGTGAATTAGAAGGGATTTCTAGCTTGTAAACTAGCACGGTTGGAGCAACGCTCAAGGGTGCGGGAGAGATTAGCGGTGGAAAAAGCAGGTGCAACCGAATCAAAACAACAGTGGAGAAGACTCGTGAGACGCAAGATAGCTGAGTGTTGTTCAAGGTTAAACCTGATAAACAGTAATGCTGCTATCCACGTAGTCTAGTGGAAGGCAAAGGGATGATCAATCGACTAAATAAAGCTTTGAGCTGCGCAATGGTTTGGAAATGCGCGCGCAAGGGTGCAGTGGGTTTGTTAAGAAAGTAAGAAAGTTTAGAACGAGTTGGAAGTCAGGTACTGTAGGAGTAATAAACGCGACAATCCGCTTTTGAAGGTGAGTGACAGAAAAGGCTCTTTTGAAGCCGATGACCAGGAAGAAAAAAAAGACAGTCTGGGGAAGGGCGATCGGCGAAGCTTATGAACAAATACAGGATCTCAGCATGAGGATGGGCCGCAGGGACGAAGGAAAGCCCTGGCGTTGCCGTGTTGGTGATGGCCTAGTGCCACTGACGACGTCCCGTCGGGGACGGTTGCAGATCGTTTCTTTGGGCCGCTTAGGCTTCGAAACGGCGCCAGTGTTAAAAAAAAAAAATAATAATAATACTAATACTAATAATAATAATAATAATAATAATAATATAAATAAATAAATCACAAGGGGGGATAATTAAAAAATAAATAAATAATAAAATAAAAAAACAAGTGGGATTGCTTAGTGCCAGTGGAAATCTCCAAATGGGAACCAGTTCCTCGGGTGACCCTCAAGGTTTAGATGGGTCCTTTTTATTTAAATTACCTTTTTTTTGATTTTATTTTCCTTTCTTTTTCTTTTTTATTTTAATTTTTAATTTATTTCCTTTCTTTTTATTATTTATCTATTTCTTTTATTTCTTTTTATTTTTTTTTTGCTTTTCTACCTAGTGTCTGTTCTTTTCCCTGATTCTGATTCAAAATGTTTTTTCTTTAATAACCCTACATTATAATTAAATAATATTTACTTATAATTCGATATTATTCTAGTCTTGTTAATTTTGCTTGTTTTCTATTTTTGAATCGTCAGTTATCCATATTTTAAATGAAATAGTCGTCATAATAGCCAATACATGGAAGAAAAGAGTCAACCAAGCATTATCCATATTTGTTTTGGACCTTTCGTAGGAAGGAGTGGGTAAAGAAAAAATAAAAATAAAAAATAAAAACCCCTCCCCCAAGCAGGGGCAAGGAGGAAAAGGGGACATCTGAAACTCCGGGATCGGAACAATGTATGGGAAAAAACGGGGGACCACTGTGCAGCCTGTACGTAATCTGTAATTAGAATTGAAAAGGAAAGGTACTTAGAAGGGAAGTCAGATGTGAAAGAGGGTACGGAATCACCAAAAAAGAAGAATGCTCAATGCAATAATAATACTAATCTGAAGATAAACTATAATAATAAAAATAATAATGGGGACGGTGAGTATTTTTTTTTAATTCCCCCCCCCTCAAAAAAAAAAAAAAAGAGGGGCATGAAAAAAAGAAAAAGGACTATTGTGGGCTTGCACAAAAAGAGAGAAAGAAAGAGGCAAACACAGCCTAATTAACAAGCAAAATTAAAAAACAAAAAATGGAGCACTATTTTACAGTTCAGGGACAGATATTATTCACAAGTCAAAATGGAGTACGTATGTCTGCTATGTTCAGAATGGAGACACCAATCTTCATGCTATGTCCATATATGGGAAACAGTGCGGGAAAAGGTATCCTAAGGGGCGGTAGGCTCAAACCCGTCTAGGAAGGAAGATGAGGTACCTCGACTTTGGGAGGGTCGAATAGGGACTTCAAAAGGGACGCTAAATATTTCTGGGCTGACTTACTAGAACTTGGAGGCTATTAGTGGAAAGGGGGAGAGGAAGTGTGGGTGGGCGGTTTGCCGTGTCCAGTGTCCACACAAAGCAGAGGAACCAGAGCCAAAAAAGCAAAGTGCGGGAACCAGGAAGGGGAAGTGAGGAGAATGAAAAAAAAAAAAAAATTCAAACCCAAAAACAAAACATTTAAAATTAATATTAAAATAGTAGACACCCACAGAGAGAAAAGAGAGAGAGAGAGGAGAGGACAGCCAACGCCAAGAGCTAAGCTTAGATACAGTTACCAAGGTTCGTCTTGAGCCCTTCAGAGAGTGTTTCAAGGTAGCGGGGAAGTGGTAGATCACAAAGATACGTCAAAGGGTATACCCGTTCCGTGGGGGCTCTCATACTCTGTTAACATTCAGCACCTGAGATTGAAAAGTTTCCAGTGAGGAGTGGATCGACTCCACCTGCTAGGATTCATTGTTCTTCGATTTGTTATGTCTCAAATCATTCTATTGTTTTTATTTTGTTTTTTACCGGTCGGGGTGAAATACCCATGCCTCAGATTCCTTCCAATAACATGAAAATTAGGTATGTTGGCTAATTTTTACGCTACTGTGTGGAGGGGTGGGAAATTTTCGTCAGAGAACGTCTTCTTATAAAAATTGGAACCTAAGGCAGGTAGGATCAATAATAGCTACTGCTTGGGCAAGACAATCCCCGACTCCCAATGGTCTCTCTCGTTAGACATAACTCCTACCTAAGCTACTCTACATAAGAATAATACCTGTCTACTCCGTATTAGGCCATAAATAACATCCTGAGGAAGCAAAGAGGAGGGGGGCGGGGGAGGCTAAGATACTTACCTTACCTATAATGTATGGAATTTAAACCCCAGTCATTGGTCTCTTACACCCTCAGGTGGAAGACCCGCTGGCAGTGGCTACAGGGCCATGTATCATGGGTGTAGGTAGGTAGTAGGTATTATCGTTATAGCTGCTATCCAGTAGTGCTTTTACTTTTGCTATTATTACTTCTACTCTTTTTTTTTTTTTTTTTTTTTTCTTTTTGCCTAGGATATGTAACAAAACAATGTGACTCTAAGTCTTGGCTGTTCACTCCCTCCACCTATGGGAAAGGTATGCAATATATATAACTAACTCTCTCTCTCTGTCTCTCTCTCTCTCTCCGTATGTGTATGTATACAAAAACCATCATCGTCACCATTATTACTATCTGTATCTTTTTAATGGTGGTAGTGTTGAATTATAGCCAAAAAACGATTTGATGCATATGTAAAATACCGAACATACATTTGATTTGCTGTAGTCCATAACAAGGGCAATGATAGGCGAGATAAGAATCTGTAACTTCTAACTCCCTCTCTATGGTTGGTGCAAGGTCACTTACATCATACATGTTGTATGCAAGTGTGTCTAGAATTTATTAGTGAATTGATATCTAGGCCGCGTACACCTTTTTCTCTCTCCCCTTCTAATCTACACCCAAGTATTTACTAAGCATCTGCTTCTATCCCGTTATTGGATCTGAAACAGCCGTGCTAAGGGGGGGTCAAATGGAACCCCCAGTTAGAAAGGACACTGAGCGGTCTACTCACGGTCCACACCTGCTGCGCCTCAGCTAATCATAAGAGTCAATAATAATAGTAGTAACCTGGTATATAGTTGTGGACAGCTTAAACTCGCTATCCAGTACCCAAGACTAATGCTATTCAGGTGGAAGGGATATATTACACTGTAAAAGGCCACTGTTTCCCTGCAAGATGACGACATGATCAGGATACCTCATTTCTCCCCGGTCGCATTCTGCAGAGATCCTACCTTGCGGGTTGTAATAGCGTCATTGTTCTTTCCCTCCGAGGCCAACGTGACGTGATTGTTTTTTTTTTTCTTCCGAGGTAAGAGGGGAAATGATTCGATACTGTTTCAATCACGACACCACCCCGCTTGGAAATCCGAAATGGTCCATCATCGTCTTCGGGGACGTTCCGGGGAGTGATGACCAGGAGACGTAATTCATGTTCTTCAAAAAGGAGGAATAAGTTGTTGTCATGTGAATTGAACTGCAGTGATTTGACTTGATTCATCTATTTTGGCTGTTTGTTGTGTATTCTCTTCGGCTCCTTCCATCCGTTTATCGTGAGATTTCCACTTGTCGTTAAGGATAAGTTAACGGGAGTTTTTTCCATTGTTCTCGGATAAGGAAAACGATCGCAGTTCTCATGACTCCAGATCGCCGCCACGTTAGGAGGATTGCAGTCCTAGATGGGAAGAAAACCTCACCCGCGGGCCCTCGGCTCTGTTTGGCTGGTGACAGGCGACTAGAAGCCATCCGTGCATGAATCGTTTTGACATCGCTCCATATGACTAGCTGCCACTCCCACACTATTATTACTCGGTATACTGATTAATTTATTTAATTTTCCCATCCTCCTACCTATGTTCTATCTCTCTCTTTTTTTGGCCCCATTTGCTTCCTGATTTGTTACTGAGGAGCACTGTCGTGTTTTGGGGCCCTCCACCTACGTCAGTGGCACGAATATGACACTCTAGAGATTCCATGGAGCCACAGGTGCAAGCACCATCCAACACATCACACACACACACACAGACACACATATATTATCTCCCGCCTTGGGATATCTGGGTAGATTAATATTTAAATATTATCATAATAATACTATGCTATTAGCTAGGAAACGTCAAGGACTAACTGCAAGAGTCCTTGCAGACAGTTTTACCCAGTTAAAATGGATCACACAACATGCTATTGACTATTGATTATTCCTTGTTATTAAACATAACAATTAGTTGCCTAGGATCGCTGGTAAGATCGAGATTCAACACTAACTGCGATCAGCTTCTCTTGGAGTCGAAGATCATCCTGATCAGTATAAAACCTGAGGCTTGACTACCGATGGCCAAACCAAGCTATCGCTAGGGTGGTCCAGGCACCTGATAGCCTCTCTGGGGAGGAGAGAAAAGAAAATAAAAATTGGACCAACAAACAAAACAAGATGAAAATATTACCTATCGAGCAAGTAAAAAGCAAGAAACGTGTGTCAAAGCTAAAACTCTAGTCATTTCTCGGCGGGAACGCCTTCTCTGCATTGGCCTGAAGCCAGGAGTCGCAACAACGCCATGACCCACACGCATTAAATTATCTGAAGATGATAGGCACAGCTCATCATTCCTTAGGGACTAGCTTATCTTGAAAATTTCGGGGTTTGTTCCGATATGCTCTTCGATCATTCGATGATAGCCGCCTCTGAGATGATAAAGAGCGAGCGACAGGGGAAGTCTTGGAGAGGCTAAAAAGAGGTTATGGCTACTACCATCAACCATACTAGTGCTCTTGGTTTTTGTCTACCCAGAGTCTATGGTATTTTCTTCAAGGATGCTTTAGCTTACTTAATTCTATTTTATTTAACATTAGCAGTGGAAAACAGGGAAGTTTTTAATTGATAGATTCTCAAGAAAAACAAATGAAAATAAGATAATCCAGGGAACGAACAAGTTTGGACTTTGAAAATGAACTGCAGAATATGGGTGTCGCGTGGTGTATCGATTTAGAACTAAGAACCTAATTTACTTTCCTTTTATTTTTTTTTTTTTTTAAAAAAAAAAAAGAAGTGAAATGACAAACTAAAAAGAAAAAGGAAAAAAAAAATCAAATAAAGGAAAAGAACGAAGAGTTAATATTACTCTGTTGATGAATGGATGAAAGAAGAAAAAGCAATACTGGGAAGGGTGGGAAAAAAAAATATGGCTCCAGCAGAGTAGTTCCCTCATGCGCCAATCCGACATACCCAAAACAGCAGGTGCATAAAGGAGCCTGAAGCGCGGAGGCTGAAGCTTACTGGGCGTACCTCGAGTATGTAGTGGATCAGACTCAGTGTCGAGCCTAAGGGGGGTCGGGGATCCAATTAAACGAGCGGAGAACAAAAAAGCATCTGGCACAACTGAAGTGGGTCTGTCGACTGCCTAGTGCCACACAGGTCACAATCATTTTTAGCACGAGGGTAATGCGATGAGATTGGATTGTGATAGTGACAATGAATGCAGAGAGAAAGAGAGAGAGAGAGAGAAGGAGAGAAGGAGAGAGACAGAGGGACATATATTAAAATTCATTCATTTATTTTACTTTCTTTTTCGGTTTCCTCTGAGAATTTTCGAAACAGAGAACTTTGATAGTGGCCGTAACCATAACCAAAACAATACTAATAGCAAAGTAGTCTACGTTGGCCCATGGTAGGTAAGTTGTAGGGAAAAGCATCTTCAAATCCCCCCTCATCTGGTTTAGTTCTTCCAAGTGGCATGGGTACCTGGGTCTTACTCTTGACTTGACGCGGGGACGCCTATTGGGGGCTTTGAAAAAGCTGAGAGGAGGTGAGGAGTGAGGTTCGGAGAAGCCCCGTATGGAGGTTAGTTGGATTAGATGGGTATTAGGTTTAGTTAACTGCGCTTATGAAAATAGGTAATAATAATGATAATAATAATAATTATAATTACGGCCCTTGGGCAAGAGAAAATGAAAATAATAATAATAATAATAATATAATCTAATATAAAAAAGAAGAACGATTCGCAAGACTAACTCATAAAGGATATCATCGGAGGGCCAAGCTTCGCAATTCCACTCTTAATTCTTCAAACTAGTTTCTGTTGAAAGGGGGAAAGCATTAATCAGAATAACATAATTTAAATTTTGTGGAAGACCTTATTCCGGAAAATGGTCAATCAATAGTTAAATAATCACTGGCCTGGCATCTCCACAAGGTAAACTATCCGAGTCACTCAGGGTGGGAGAGACCAGGTACTTGGAGTCTTGGCCCGGATCGAAGGTCGGTAGATAGGTAGTCTAACTAACTAACTGACGGCCTCCCTACCCATAGTACCTTGTAATTAGTACCTTCCATGATGAACGATGAACTGTCCGGATACTCAGAAGAATATGACATCTTGATCCACTTTAGCCGGCTAATATGTAGTGGATCATGACACATGCTTTCTTCTCCTCTCCTCCACTCTCCCTGGTCTCCTTGGCGAGCTTTTCATGATAATGCAACACAATCGCAAAGGGAAGAGAACCTGAATGGTGTTGATGATTATTTTTATTATCATCATCATCATTATTATTATTATTGTTATTATGTATTTAATATTTGCTTTTAAATTGAGCCATTTTATCAATTCTCCTTCACTTCTAATCATAACTCCACCACTTTCATCCCGATATAGAAATATCTCACTGTAAGACTTATTAATCTAACTATGTTGGTATCTACTTTAAAAAAAATTAATAGTAGCTAGATAGGTAGTATTTTCTTACCACCCTACCCACTTTTGCTGCATGAGTTAAAAGTGTGGAAAGATACCAAGGCAAAGTGAGAAGAGGGGAAAGTTAGTTATTGAGATAGATAATTTGTGTGAGAGGAACAGAGAGAGAGGCGAGGGAGAGAGAGGGGGAGGGGGGCCTTTCCCTCCATCACTCAACAGTAGGTTCCTACCTACCTACCTGTAATTGTACCCACATTAGTCAGAATCAAGAGTAGTGTGAGAATAGAGGTTTCAATGTACACACACACATACATACCACATGTTCCCTGCATCTCATTTGAAATACTGATGGATGCTACTTGACCCTCCTATGATTGCTATCCAATTCTGAAAAAAGTTTTATGGAGTTCAATGTGACGGATGATATCTCCTCGCATGTAGCCAATCAGATTTAGGATCACATACCTGTTGTTGATTCCTTCGAACTCAGGCGATGACATTTGTTCCGCCCTCGGCACGGAATCTGAACAGGGCAACTCGAGTCCGAAGGTTTTTTTTTTTTTTAAAAAAAAAAAAAAAATAAAATAGCCCCTTCCACAACTCAGTAATCATGAGTCACATCACAGGCTTTTTTTTTTTTTTTTCTTAAGTTTTATTCATTTAAAAATTGGTGGTTCGAAGGCTTTACATTGGAAAATCGAAGTAGGTACCTAGTTGCTTGCTTAGAACACATTGGCTAACCTAACGAACTAGGTACTAGCACACTAGCACAAGATGATAAGGCATCAGATACTTTCGTAGATACCTACCATATGCCAACAAACCTCAAACTAGACGTTCCTTCGACATAGGTAGACAGCCAAGATGATTTGATTGTGTCTATTTAGTGTATCTTTGGTCTTGTGTGACTATTGAATTTATTCTTTTATTCGTTCACTAAATCTAATATTATCTCAATCCCATTGTTTTTGCGTTTCTTCTTTCGCCCCTTTGAGTAATACTAGATAGGAGAGACTGCATTCATGATGTAAGATCTCAAAATGATGCCCCAGGAAATATTTGCTCCGAAATCGCCCTCGAAAACAAGGCAGTGGACGAGGCCCAAGCGGGTGGTTTTACAACGCCATGGTTGGAAAATGAAAATGCTGGAGCGATACATTCCAGTTAAAAAAGTTAAAAAGAAAAAACAAACTCCTCAGAATAAATAAAAAAAGTACGATTTGAGAGTATGACGGCAGAAACAACCTAAGAACAAACATCAACATTATTAGGGAGTTATCCATCGCACTCCATCATCAAGAAATTAGAAGCAAAGGAAAAATAAAAAAAAAAAATAATAATTAAAGGAGAGGAAAGAAAAGCAAATGAAATAAAGTCAAGAAAACAAAATATAATTCTCAAGTTCCTTGGATTTGGCTGGGCGGACCCGCTTCACAGCGGAAATGCGCCTTAGAACATTTGGAACCTCCCACAATGAGAGAGGTGAGGTCCAACCGTGATGGTAGGTACCTAAGGTACCTATGGTACTCTGAGCACCAGCCATCTGGACAGGACCCTCACCGCTTTTCCCAGGTCGCGCGCCCTCATTTGCTGTCAGATCCACTTTTCCACATACCGTGCCTTACTGTTTTAACCCTTAAGGTTTTCCAGGCTGCAGGGATCTGGCCTAATCCCATCCTGGCAGCTCGTACATTGCAATTTTAGGGAAAAAGTGGAGCTGCGACACGGCACATCATCCTCAGAAACGCGTAATAGTGCCAAAGAGGTTGGCCAATCAGTGATGAAAATCCACCTACATCCCTGTTAGAACTAATCCTAAATGTACTGCGGGGTGATTGGATCAGGTAATTGAGTGGATAAGCCCAGTGCCTAGCTTTTCATTACCAACCCTCGTATCGAGATAGGTGCATTCGAGCCTGTCATTGCTTTCTTTCCTTGGGGGATCGGAGTCCAAGCTGAAGGTCTGAGGGCTACTGGTGGAGGGGAGCTAGACGAGGGGGCATATCTGAGATGCTAATGCTGACCCTGTTCTCGCTATCAAGAGGCGACACCTATGATGACCATGGCCAACTTAACCTCCACAGCCTCCATGGTGAGTGGGGGAGAGGGGGAGGGGGAGGGGGGGCAAATTTTTAGGCACCGTATCACAGCGAATTAAGAAAGAACAAAACAGTCTGCGGATGTCTTAATCCGAAGGTCTCCTTCGACATAGCTGTCCGATGACAAAATCGGGGTTTAATCTCGCTTCCTCTCCACGAGGTGGATAGGGATAGAGGAGCCCGGAGAATAGGTGATAACAATAATAAGTAGGCATGGTGGATTGAAGAAAAGCCGGTTTGGGAAAGAGAAAGATCCCAAGAGATTTATTACATCACGACAGCAATCTCAAAGATCCAACTAGGATCTAAATCCTGCTAAAATTTGAGCTTTGCTTACTGATCAATCCCACAGAGAGAAGTAAAAAAATAAAAAAAAATAAAAAAAACGAAAAAAAAAAGTGTTCTTTTTTCTTCCCATTTCTTTTTTCTCGGTCGCAATCGCTAGAGAACTGATATGCTGGCATATTTAGGTTCTCTAGCTTGGGGACTCTGAGGTAAACCAAAAGTGAGTAAGTAGAAGATATTTTTTTTGTCCTGCAATCTGACAACAGTAATGATTCTGGGGTAAATGTATATTAAGCATTAAAGATTGATATCGGCATTAGACGCAGGAAGAACACTTTGGGTTCAGCAAATCTTCAGGAACCTCGAAGATCCTCCCCTATACCATGGACCTTATTCGTGAATGAGGCCCAGGTGAAACAACAAGATTGATTAAACATAATTAAAAAAACCCTTATTCACTTTATTCACTGTCTGTCATCTGCACGGGGTCTTTCTTGGCAGATCCCACACACGGCAGATCGCCAGTGATTGGCATCTGACTTAACAAAAATATTTAGGGAAAAAAAAAATTACTGCTAACTTTTTATTTTCCCTTCCTTTACTGTAACAACTTTACAAAGATGTAAGAAACCGATAATATTATGGTGGGGTGAGGGGAAGGCGACATGGATGTTGCGGCATGTTCCGACAACATTTATTTCCCATTTTGAAGGTAAGAAAAATACACATAAAGGAAAAAAAAAAATAGTCTACTTTGCCTACCTTTTGGTACTTGGAGTCTACCACGGGCTCAAATTTCGTGTTCACATTGAAGAATCAAGATATATCTCAACTACCCTAAGGAACAGCCTAATCTGGATAATGCCAAGGTAATGGAATGATGAATGAAGCTTCTATGGATATTCTTTTTCGGTTTTAGGTGTAGCGTCAAAAGAGGGAAATTAGGTTCTTTTGTGGTGATGAATTACCATGGCTCAGGGTACACTCAGAATTATTTTTGACACTTCCACACTTCAGGAGTAAGTTCCAGGGCTAGTTATGACTATGGGCCAATAGCAAAATTGGACTAAAAGAAAGTAAAGCCAATATTATAAATATATATATAAAAAAAAAAAAAATGGGGGGGAATACTTTGTGGGCCGGAAAAAGCCACAATCTGGAAAAGAGGGGCGCGCTAAAAGCACGGCAAGCACTTCAGGAAGAAAAATGGATGATGGGACATAAAAACAAAGAAATAAGTAAAAAAAAAAAAAAAGGAAAAGAGAGAGAAAAGGAGATCCACATTTCGTAGGGTGTTCCTTAGCGCAAAGTTAGTGGCCCACTAGTAATGTGGAAGAGAAGGGAGGGGAAGCAAAAGGCGCGCTAAAAAAAAGCCTCCTGCGAAATTAACAGCCAAGTAAACTTACCGGCTTGTCAGTCCCATGCTATTGGCAAAGAACAACTGACATTTAATTTAAATCTCATCCCACTGATGCAGCTAGGAGAAGCCAGGGCCCAGGGAATACATTCCCCGGGGACGGCAGATAATCGATAGCCGACCTTGGCTCGGGGGTAGATTCTCCAATTAGAGGTTGGGACCCACAGGAGCTTACGCGTGCAACACCCATTATGACCCAAGAGCTTTACTTCTTCGAGACAACACTTTTCCTTATTTGGAATATAGCCTGTTGGACTGTTGTGGTTTGTCAGCAAGGGTTTGCCTCAGCCGTGGATGATGGCACTGCGACTGGTGCTGACATGGAATTTCCCTGACTTGAATCAAATGGGAGACTCTGTTTGAGATGAACTCTAAATGTTCTATGGTTATCATTTGGGTAGGACGGGTCAAGACAGCATGCTCCCAGGACTTTGGAACCCTTTTTTGCATATACATACATACTTTTTTCCGGATGGGTGGTAGTATTCTCCCTTTTTCACTTTGTATAGAATCGGTCCTCTCTTCTTCTTGCATGAATCATTTCCCTCTAATCCTTGTCCGCTCTTCAAACGAACCCCACAGGCCGTTAGCCATAAATCCCTGTGTGAGATCCTGGCGTCTCCACATCCTCACTGCCACTCTCAGAACATGAGGCTAGGAGGGACTTGAAACACGCCAATTCCTTGTGGCCACCCCCTCATCCTCCTCTCTTCCATGTTGTCAAGAACTGTACCTGAACAAAGGGCGTTGGATTGGTTAGTTGTGATATCATCCTTTGAAAATTCCAACCACAATCATTCTATCTAGAATCTATTCTTGGAAACAAGTCCAAGCAATTCTCACTTCTTTTCTTTTCTTTCTTTCTTCCTTTCTTTATCTTTTCATTTTCCCTATTCAGAGTAATTTCAGGGGTTAATCAAAACATACTTACAAAATTTTCAGGTAGGTACTTACTGTACCTGGGTGCCTGATCCTGGTTATATTATTTGATCCCTGAGCATTATCCGAGTATGTCGAATTCCAGTCACCTGATAGAATGTGTGTTCTTATGGATAAATCCATACGCAGTCTGTCTTGTAACATGGAAAGTGCACATCTTCCACACCCACACACTGCCACTAGAGTAGAAAAGGCATAAAAGTATTCCATCCAATGTCGCATTGACATTCATATCGCTGCAACTTTATACCATTAACAATGAAATCCCCTTCCTCTGTCATTCCCCCCCCCCTTTTTTTACCTCCCTTAAACAAAGGGGAACAATAAGGGATAGACAAGCCAAGCTCGAACACCCTTCATGCTCGACAGCTAGGTCCCTGAACAAGCTTCCCCTCAACAGTATGTCAAGGCATCCCAGTGGGAAAGGTGAGTCTAGTGTGCAGAAAGTGGAGTCGAACTGATCTTGGCAGTTATTAAGTCAGATTTTGACCCCTGCCTTTTTTTTTTTTTCTTTTTTTTCTGCCTCTTCAATGTGAAGAATAGCTTATATTCCTCTGTAGGTAATATACCTACATACTGCCTGTAGAGTCGCTGCAAAGCAAGACAGACATCTAGCTATCTAATATAATGACTGGAATGACATGTTATGTCCATCACCATCTACCTAATCCTCGTCATCTGTTGTTGTGGATTTACCTGGGTAGGTAATGACGGTTCCCCTACTACTAACTTATCTTAAGGTGGATAAGTCCCACCTGCCAAGTTACTTTTGGACACGAACTTATTGAGGTACCGAGTATTTAGGCACCAATACCTGAAATTGTGAAAGTCAATTGACGCGTGGACTTTGTTGAAATTGAAAACCCTTGGGTGGTGGAACTTGGACCCCCAATAACTAATATTTACTCCGTAGTAGTGGGAAGTGTGGCGGGGGGGCGTTGTCTTGATCACTGTCTATTGCTAATAGGGTTATTAAATTAGTACCAAGTGATCAACAGCAGTAGGTAGTTTTAGTCTTTTAGTCGTTAGTTAAGGTCGTGAACCTGGTGGGACATGGTCGAGCATTGCCTATTTTGGGTATTTAATTCCTTTCGAACAAAGGACACCAGATAGTCCCTGCAGTGGGACTAACTCTAAAGAGGAAACTGGTGTTCGTTCTTGAGTTATTATTATTATCATTATTATTATTATTATTATCTTGATTGAACCACTTGGGGGGAGGAAGGGGGGGCCAAGGAATAAGAATAAAATCAGAAGTAGTAAAAGGAAAGTGTGCCTGAATTTCATTAAGATATACATACTTATTTATGTATAGCATATTAACATTAGCTGTAAGTACATGCAAACTATATGTATTTTTATTTTCTTCTATTCTGCTCTCTCCTCCTCCCCCTCTCTCCCTCTCTCTCACACACGCATGCTACAAAGCACAAGTTATAGAATTTTAAAAAAAAATAATTAATTAATTAATCCTTGCTAACCCTGCAACGAATAAGCATTTGAAGACAATGGAGAGAGGGGGAAAAAAAGGAAAAGGAAAAGAAAGAAATAAAAAGAGGTACTAGTTAAACTACTGGGGATCAAAATTCATGGTCAAATTTTAAGTTCATGAAGGCGGCTCATAACCACCACTAACTAATATAAACATCTTTAAAAAGAAATAATAATAATAAGAGGAATTATAATAATAATATCATTTCTCCTCTCTTTCCTACCTTTTCATTTTTGGTCCCAACCTGCCATCTGCAATTTCATTCGATAGTAAGGAGGAAAATGTGTTGACTTTACAAGGCTAAGAAAGAAAGACGGGACGTGAACCATAGCCTATCCGGCCTAAGGGGGGGAGGGGAGAGCACGGAAGAGGAAGAGAGAGAGAAGGGGTGGGGTGGTTTGGTTGGATGAGAGAGTTGAAGAAAAGGAATGAGAAGTAAATACTAGCTAGTTAATTACCTGGTAGGTATGTACTTTGCCTTGCAACTCTCCAGGCGGCAGAAAACATAGCAAATAATAATCATAATGTCTAAGTAGGTATGTATGTATGTATGTATGTCTGTATAGACACCTTACTAGTAGTATATGGACATTTGTATTAGTACTTGTGCCTATGCGCCTATGTGCCGACTATCAGCTCACCACCAAACTTATTTAATTCCCTCGATGGGACTATTCCGTTTTTTCCCTTTTTTTTTATTGTTTAATTATTTTTCCGAATTAGAAAAGTGGATGTCTTTTCCCCTTGAGAACCTCCTATCATCATTGCCCCTGAGATCATCTTGGGTTAAATGCAAGCTGTGAGGTGTGGATGCAAGTTTCAGGGACCCCATGTGTATGGATGGATATCGTACACCTCGCATCGCCATCGTCGTCATCGCCATCATTAGGCCTTCTTTTTTTTATTTTTTATTTTTTTTTCTCTTTCTCTCTCTCCTTATTTCATTTACTATTCCAACGCAATCATTCAAGAGTAAAAAAAAAAAAATAAACTAAATAATACACTAATGATACTAATAAGATAAACCCCTCATCTCAGGAAGAGTATTATTGTGGCGTTCGATGAGAGCAGCTAGAGATTCCAACAAGACGGGAATATGTTGTACAAGACATGAGGTTCCATGGGACGTCTGATCTATCATCACTTCTACTAGCTAGCTGCCTACCAATTTACCCATGCAGAGTCCGTGCCCTTTTTATTTTTTTCGATTTTTTTTTGTTCCTTTTAAAAAAAGAAAAAATACTACAGAGTACCTTGTGGTAGTACTAGATACATAGGTACCTACTACTTTAGATCGCTATATGCAGATCCAAAAAGGGTAAAAGAAGGGTTTATCTGAACTCAGAAATTAGTAGAAAAAAAAGGTTAAAAAACAAGCTAAAAAGATATAGATTCACACAAATATCTACTCCTAAATCATATTGTTGAGATAGAGAGGGGGAAGGGCGAATGTACCAAACTCAAGTTGAACAAGAAAGAAAACTTCAGCTCCCAAGGTGGTTAGTTATCTGCGGTTATTATTTGTTATTAACTACTTTCCCAATTTCCAACTATATCCAGGAGCAAATGTCCAACATGGATTCATTTCCCATTCAAGGAAGCCGGACAATAACTCAACTAAGCAGGAGATATTATTTACCTAGTAACTATATCCGGAGTCTGTTTCAACAATCAACACTATTCCCCGAACTACTGAGCGGGTTAAATTCATTCAAGCAAGGTTTGAAGATGTAAAAAAAAAAAAATAATAATAATAATAATAATTATTATAATAATTATTTATCACTAGGAAAAATGGCTGGGTTGGTTTAAAATTATCTCTCAACCTCACCTCATCACTTCCCGTTTTACTTGGTAGGATCCAATGATATCTCCTCGAGGGAAAGGGCTGTACAGTGACGAAAGCCCTTCCCTGCCCCCCTCTCTCCTCCCCCCAAAAAAGAAAAAGAAGAGGCAGAGGATAGCTAGTTAGTCAATCGTGATACAAGAATGTTGGATGGAACAATGTCCCCAATCAGAAAGGGTCCTGATTGATTCTCCACACGGGCTTCCGCCAAGTCCGCACATGACAGGGGGCCAAATGGAGAAGGCTTACGCGGCCGTAACATTTCAGGGTATGCTTGGCAGAGGAAACTTGCCAGCACATGTGGCCGAGTGGTGGCAAAATCAAAAATGCTGTTTTTTTTTAAAAAAAAAATAAAAATAAATCAAATAAATAAATAATGAATAAAAAAAATAAAATAAAACAGGAAAAAAAAAAGAAAGAGAATACGCTCATATCTGGTCTCAGGTTGAATTATGATTGGCTAAGATGGTCGTTCTGTTCTTGGGTATGATTTTGGAGGTGAAGGAGGAAGGCAACCTGGAAGTCCCTCCCTAGGAAGAGGTATACACCAGACAATATTAGAGATTAGCCAGAGAGGAAAGATACCCTCCGGGGGAGGAGTAGTATGCTGCTAGGTACTCTCAAGCTATCCCCAGGTATCGAGGGCCAAGCAAGAGAAACAATGGATGACGTGCGCTTCCACCATGGGGAATGGAGACGACATCCATACCTGTGTATTGTCTTTCCTCTCCCATGAGACCTGACAAACATGCAAGTCAGAGCAAGGGCACGAGTAAAATAGTATTCCAGAGCAGGGGTTCTTGCAAGTTAGTTGTAGGGATACAGAGAGTTAATGCAAGAATTGATTTCTTATGACAGTCCCTGAACCATCATTTGCGACTAAGTTATCAAGAAAATGAAGATCATTACACGCTTCATCCATAGAAAAGAGAGAGAAGACACTGTCTAGTTTAGCTTGTAGCCTACGTCTTGAGAACCCATAAATGCTGGCTTCAAGTCCAACCATTTTGTAGATCCATGGAGATCAGGGACCAATGTCTGTGTGTTGTCACCATGCGGTCGTACGAGTTTGCAATCAGTTCCGTTGATCCTGGGGAGTCCCTGTGAATAAAATGGAAGCGTTAGCATCCTGTTGAGAGTAACGACAATCAACCCTTTTTCAAGGTGGTTTCTTTCCGATTCTTTACCGTGGTCTCCTTTCCCAAACCATAGGATATTTAGATCACAGGAACCCACCTGAGGTGGTGGTCGTGGATGGGCCTTTTGATTCCCTACTCTTATCTCTTGAATCACCAGAAATCCCTTCTCAACAGACAGACGAGGACAAAGACCCCGTTTCATCCCCTCCAACCACCTTTCCTGGCAATGACCTCCTGAAGGAGAGAATAAACGAAATTTGACAATCCCAGTGCAATGAGACAACAGAGCAGGAAATCAAGCCTCGCCCACAAACATTTTCTCCGAGCAAATAGCTAAGTGTGTTTAGCATGGGAAAATAACAATGGGGAAATAGAAGTTCCATCCACGACCGTCACCTCATTTGAGATTTTGAGCAAGGAGGTAAGTAGGTAGCGAGGTGTTGGGCCATTTCCACGGAGAAACCGAGGAGAACAATAGAGCTGCTAGGTCTCTATGAATCTAGGAGTCTAGTAGCGTTGTAGGCTTCTTTTTCTTCACTAAGTTAAAAACCTAGAAAGGTCTCGTCAGCAAAATCTGTGCTAATTCATCGAACATTTCATCCAGGTCATTGAATTGTCCATTTTCCTCCTTGATTGCTCTATCCATCGATCCCTTCTTCCTCCCTTCCTTTATGCCTACCTACCTACCTCATTTTCCTCTAACAGAAATATATAAATAACGCACGGGAGAAATAGAAGAATGGAACATACGGGCAATTTCGCGAAAGCTGCTCGTCTATACTGATCTAGGTCGCATGTAAACACCCTGACTTTGCGTTTTGCAACCCAAACGGAGAGCCTTTCATGAGGTGGCAAGCTTGACAGAGGAAACGGGTGGGGAATGTTAGAAACCTCATGCTCAGACGGCGGTAACCGCTGGACCTGTATGGATAGGACAGTCAACGGAGATGAAAGCTATCAAAAGTCGCTTGGGAAAACAAAAGGACCATGGGAAATGAAAGCTTACATCCTAGTCTCATATGGATTGCACATTATGGCCAGAATTACGTCTCATATGGCGATAGCTACATCTTAGGTAGGTGATGCCATGGTTGGAGACTACAGCCTGTTCATCACGTATTGGCAGAGCATAGAAATATATATAAAGCCGCCTGAGTTGTCGGGGGTTGGAATTCAAGCTGAATCGAAAGTGTTCTTCTGCAAACGAAAAGAGTCTCCGCGCGGGTCACATACCTAAAATTTGACTACAAGGGAAGAGTAAACTCCCAGAAACTGTGGGGCAAAAAAGGGGGGAATATTAGGATGTGAGTTGAAATATTGAGTAACTGTTATCGATCCAGTGACGTCAAGAATTTTGCACAGATGCCTAGGATATAGAAAAAACGGCCTTTATTTGCGCGAGAAAACCCCTATGATATACTATCTGCTTCAGCAATAATGGACACGCGCCAAATTCCCACCTCAAGAACACCATTTATGATGAAAAACATGCCCAAATTTGTGAAATATGAAGTAGCAACAGAAGAATCAGAATACAATAATATAAGAGCACGGGCTTTTGGTACCTTAGACAATGATCATTAACTCAGATCTGTCCAATCCATCATACTCTAGGTCGGGATAGTAAGGAACCATTGCATCCGCACTCTGTACATAGGCGTCATTGTATAGTCGCCAATACGGCGTGCGGACCTTACGCGCAGGATGGAACAGGCCAGCCCAGACATAGTTCATCACTACGCCGGTTCCAACAGCCATCCGGATAGCGTCGATGGCTTCAATCACACGATCAATAACGTGAGGGCTCGTTTCAAAGATATTAGGGAAGACGAGATTAAGAAGGTGAACCATCGCATCCTCACACCCAAGACCAACAACACCGAGCGCAATGTGCTTGACGACACTGGCAGCGGTCTGACGATGTACTTGATCCCGATCAATGAGAGCATCCTCAAGCAAAGGTGTAACAGCATAAACATAGTCCTTAGCCATCTCTCCAATGTATTCGAACAGGAAAGACATGGCCTTCAGAACGCCATTTTGAACGTTGAGCTCTGGCACACGATACTCGTTCATAAGTGCGGGGAGAACAGTAAACGGTGCACAAGTTTCAGCAACAATACCAATGGCGACAGCTGTACACACTCGGGACTGACGTTCTTGAACGCGAAGGTTGTTGAGAAGAGTTGCAAGGACATCTTGGGGACCAATGGCTTTAGCGATGAATCCGAAAGTATTGTTGGCGGCACGACGGATACCCTTCTTGTGAGCCTTGAGCATATCTAGTAGTTCAAAGCAGATACGCATCCACTCGCGAGCGTTGACGGATTCGGGTCCGCGATCAGCGATACGGCCAACAAGGTCGATTGTATTTTCCTGAACTTTTTCATGACGATTGCGTAGAATTGGGGTAAGACGAGGAAGTAGGTCTCGAATGGGGGGTTGCATCTGATTAATACCAACAACGGTAACGATAGAACGGAGAGCACCGAGAATCGAACCAAGCACTTCGGGATATTCTTCACCTAGATATTCGTATAGCACGATGCCGAGCTTGCCCATCAACGCGTCCTCTCCGCACTGCTTCATCACCATTGCAATGCGCGAGATGAGATCTGCTGCCTGCTGCCGGACGGTGGCAGACTTGTTATTCAAGCGCCACAAGATTGTACTCACAATCTGAGGGAGGTAGGGTTTGCAACGGGTGCCAAGGGCGTTCACCACGGTTCCGAAACCGTTCAAAATAACTATATCTTCAATACTTTGCTCCTGGAAGGCGTAAAGTACACCATCGATAAGTCTCTCCTCCAACCTTTCAGATATATCAGCGGCCCCGAGAGAGGCAATTAATTTCTCAACGGTCTCCACTGTCATCTTGCGATAAGGCTCACTTTCATCCTTGAGATTGTTGACAACCCGCTCCAATATTTCGCCCACGCCTACCTTCTGTCCTAGATCAACGGTGGTATCAACTACCTGGCGATAGTTCCTCCGATCAAGAGCCATACGTCGTACCCAGAAGCTTTTGAAAAAATCGGTCAAAACATGCTCCTTCAAGTAGCCAGCGGTAACACCATCTGTACTAGCACATTGAGATACCACTTTGAGAACTACTTTCTTCATCTCTTCGTCGGGTGAAGAAAATTCGCGGAGAAGAATCTCCATGATCTGGCTTGTATAGTAGTTGGCGTATTCCTCGTCCATGAGAGGGATGATGTATCCAACAGCCTTGAGAAATGCAGCAAGGCCCTTACCACGTTGCTTTCTGGCTCCGGTCCAAAGAGGGTTCAGAATTTCATCAAAACTTTCGATACCATAGGGATTGGCAGCCTCAGCTAAAGCTGCCACTGCCAAAGCGGTGACTGTTCTGACCTTGGCTTGTTCGTCGCTCAGGTTGTCAGCAATACAATCAACGAGGCCCTTCAGGTGTGGAAGGATAGCACAACCCATCAGAATGGGAATTTGCTGGACGATCTTGACACCAGTGTGCCTAGCCTGCCAAGACTTTTTGCTACGACACACAGCTCGGAGGAAAGGAAGAAGGGCAGGAATTCCTAGAGCAGAGGCGACAACTGCAAAGGCTCGAGCAGTTGTGTTCCGGACGTACTCGTCGACGTGGTCAATATCAGGACGCATGGTACTGATCATGGTAGCAAGGCCAGCCGCCTTTGCTAAGTTAGAAATAATTTCCCTACCCTCAACACGAGCATAGTAGTCTTGGTCGATAAGGAGCGGCTCGATAACAACAAGAATTTTATGGACATAAGGCCGCACAAGGTCATCTAGCTTATAAAGCACACGATCAATGACCTTGACCAACAAGTGGCGTTCTTGGTCCTCGAGAGACTTTTCCATAAGGAGTGGTAAAATCTGATTAAAGAGCGGGCCCGCTCCAAATTGTCTTGCATTGTCTGTGAGTTGGCGCAAAGCAGTTTTTCTCATAGGAGGAGTGCCATTCTTAACCTTGAGTAATAGTCTCATGATTTTGCGCTCCTTCAGTTCCTCAACTGTCATAGACGAGTCATCCCCACCTTCCATTAGTTTTCCGAAATAAGCCATATCCTCCGGTTTGAAGAATTGGAGATCACCAACTCCCGGAATATCAGTTGGAAGCTGCTTCCCAAGGGCCCGGGCACTTTCGGGTTCCTGCATCATGAAACCACCAACCCCGGTAGAGCTAGCAACTGGAGCGGGGGTAGCCATGAGTTTCCTTGCGGGGTTCCGAATCGGAGCATAACCCGGTGGAGGTTCGAGGATCTTGTACCCCTCCGACGGGAGCATCATGTCGAGTTCTTCGTCCGACAAAGGAGCATTGCGGCCAGAGATATCAGTTCCAAAACTAGTTGGAATCATAGGTACACCTACTTGAGAAGGATGCATAGGGGTTGCCAGTCCTTGGTTTCCAACGGGCGTCGACGCCGCGATCGCAGGTGCTTGATCCCATCGTGAACGACGTTTGGGAGCATCTTCAGTGGTAGCTGGTAGGGTGGGGGCCGGTGTCTGATCCCAACGGGATTTTTTGGACTTTGCCTCCTCGGGCTTCGGCGCTTCAGGAGTAGGTTCAGCAGGCTCAGAAGCTACATCCCACCGTTGCTTACGCTTGCGACCAGTAACAACAGAGACTGTCGAGCCAGCATCCGCGTTTTCTTTGTCCTCTAGCCTCAGAGTGGCCTCATGTTCTTCAACGCCATTTTCGCCAAGGCCCTGCTTTTCTGCGATCAGCTTATGAACACGCTCTTCTTCTTTCTCAAGCTCACGTAGAGCCATAACCTCACGATAAGTCTGGCCCTCTGCTTCGACGTTCGCATGAGTGTTCGCAGCAAAAGGATCGGCTCTGGTAGGTGTCAAGGGTCCACGGTTGAACCGGCGTTTCTGATAATCTGTCTCACGGTCGGCAATTCTGGCAGCTTTCTCACGACCGAGAAGAATGTCCTCCTCTTCTACCCCATTACCATGGGCAAACTCATCAATCTGGCTTTTGGTTGCAGTGTACTGTCCAACCAGGCGGTGTCCGCCATCCGCATCCTCCATATCATCGTCTTCTCCATCGTTCACCGCGATTGAGGTACTATAGCCGGCATATTTGTCTGGGCCATCACGATCGTAGAGGGTGGTATCGAACGATTCGGTAAGGGATGCCTTGGTCGAGTTGTCAGTGCGCTGGCTAGACGGATCAAAGGTCCTAGAACCTTTTTTTCCAGCAGCTGCAGCATTCCGCTCAGCTTGGAGCTTTCGAACAGCTTCGAAATCGGCTATAGGGGTGATTAGCTTGGCGCGTGAGAATTTGGATTGCAGGAACCTACCGTCAGACATGTTTACGGTGAGGGGAAAGTCGCGATAGAGAGCACCTAATCTCTATTAAGTAGCAGTAGCTACATTCGGATAAGAAACCGTGAGACCGGCGATATTAGTGATGACTTGGGGAGCGGTGCGTGAATTATCCAAGCTGGTCATGGACGACTGCAAAAAGGAATGAAGTCAGGATGGAGCTAGTGTAAAATGACTAATCAATACCACGTGATCATGATATTACCCAGTTGGAACATCCCACTTTGCCACCCCTCAGTAGTTCCCTTCCGGGTTGTTATCATAAGAGTGCGTCTATTGGGATCTACGTATTAGGATTCATGTCGTGGTGCTTGTTTACTTTCTGTATACAACCTTTCGATCTATAGACTATTGAAAAGCCTAATTGAGCGAGTCCTCGGTGATAGAAATATATCATGATGCATAGTCCTCAATCTACCTACGTCGATAATCACAACAATGTCCTGGAGAATTGAATTAACCAGTTGCTCAACACCAGGTACTAGTGTATGGGGATGCAGCTTCACCTTAATCGAGCCACCGAGGTTTTTTTATGGATATAGATACTAAAATACGAAAAGAATTGACCACTTATCTCGCTGTAGCCGGAAATATTATCTACGAAGTAGATCATTTGGTATATTACTGCTTATTGCTATTATATTGGGGCGTTACTGACCCAAAAAATGACTAGGCAGAAATGGGATATAATGAGATGGGTGTGGAGTGTAAAGTATATGTTCAGTGTCCAGGTTAAACATTGCTTTCTATTAAATGGGAAACACTTCACGCAAGAATGCCTAGCCTAAGAAAAAGCATGAAAGGAATACCAAACGCCAAGAAATATGGATATTGGGGATGGGGGGAAATGCAAGACTAAAATAGCTAGTATTGAAAATTAGATAAAAAGACAGCACCGGGCAGTCATATTATGTATGGCGGGCAAATTTAACGAATACGGTCTAACCTGGCCCGATTCATGGCAAGTTGGTCGTCGACACGCTCGCTCTGCACCTACATTAGCTTGAAGCCTAATAGCTGGGTGGGAAAGAAGGGCCATACCTTGTTTGTAATACGTTCCAAATGTCTGTTCTGCTCATCCAACTCGCGACCAGTTGCCTTAGCAATGAGATTCAGACGACCGGTAGCGTTGGCAATCAAATTCAAATTTTGATCGATTTCTTCCTCCATTGCCTCGTCCTCGCTATCGGCCTCAAACTGGTACTTGGCGCGCTCGCTAATATTGGATTTCCCCTTCTTGGGTTGCAGTTTGTTGGATTCCCGTTCAATTTCTCGAAAAGTGAGTTCCATTCGTTGATTGGTCTTGAAAGCTTCGTTGCGGGTGTCAGCACGAGCACCGCGCTCGTCTCTGTGGGTGTTGAGAACCCGCTCATCTCTTTCTTTCTTCCGCTGAGCGCTGGTAAATGGGTTTGACACATGCACGGCAAACATGCTCTTGTTGAGGGTCTTCAATTCCCTAGCCTTGCTATCTGCAATTCGTCCCTCGACGGCTGCAACATCTAGACTTCTTTCCGCATCATGGATGATCTCTCCCTGAGCACCGAGACGAGCAAGGGTTTCTCGACTGGTCTCTTCTGCCTGAGCAGCCATACGGAGGGCATTCCGGGTGGAAGAGACGTCGCCCTGCTTGATAAATCGGATGTCTTGTTTGATCGCTTGAATTTCTTCCTCCTCCTGCTCTTCAGCAGTGAGCTGGCGCTCCTGGTAGGAAGATGTGGAATACTCGTTGCTGCTGCCGCCATAGCCACCGCTACCACCCTGTTCCGAATACGGGGGCGGGGCAGCACCATTCTGCTGTTGTGCCTCTGCTCTCTCCCTTGCACCACTAAAAAGTGCGGCTCTGTTATCATCCTTCGTAGCCACATCGTTAGGATCGGCGCTGCCTAATCCACCATAGCCGCCAGAGCCATATCGAGAGGCCGCGGGAGTACCCCCGCCTCCATATCCGCTCTGATTGCCATATTTATTGGGTGCATATCCTTGATACTTGTTGTCACCGGGAATTTGCTGCTTATGATCTCCGGGGATCCCACCGTTTGGTGCGCCAGGCTGCATGCCTGGGGGTGGAGGGGTGATTCCCGCATTGATCTTTGCTCTAGTATAAGGGTCCGTCGGGATCGGCTTTGCATAAGGGTTCGCGGCGGGTGCAGGGCTCTTGCTCTTGGATCTGGAACCAAAGAGCGCTAAGCGGTTAGACGAGTCGTCATCGCCGTCGTCGGATTTCTTGAGTCCGAATCGTCTCATGACCTTGGTATTGGAAAGACTCTAGCACAGGAAATTGAAAGGGGAAATGGGGAGAGGGGGAAAAAAATTAAAGGGCAGCGCTGAGTAGAAAATAGGAAAAGAGTGATAGGAATGGATGAATAGAAAGGAGAGAGGGGGGGAAATAAGAGGTGGAGATACGGAGGTAAGGGTAACTTAATGTGAAACCAACGCCAGCATCAGGGGAGGCAGCGACAAAACTCTTTTGCCTCCTGAGCAGCCAGAATTACCGCAATAAGACGGGGTTTCTTACCCATCTGAATGCATTGGGTGCAATTCTGGGACGCAAATGGGGAAATACCTGTCACAGTACAGTCACAGTGGGAGGACGACTGACGCTAAACCTATATAGGCTAGTAGCGGTGGCTGGACACTTCTAAGCCTCAAGAGTCACGAGCTACCCACTGCAAACGTCAACAGAGCCAATTCATTTCATCGGGCCAAGCTGCGATCTCTTTCCTTTCCATTGCGCCTCGAGCGAATGCTTCTCGCTAGCTATGGCGCCTTATCCTGGCTCTGATGCCGACTATTTTAAGGACAAGGCGCAGAGAGACCTGTTGAACCTTCTTGAAGGCGTGAGTAAGGCTCCTCCTTGCTGCCCTTCTTAGGCAGCAACTATAGCATCACCTCCGTTTCGTGTTGCACTTAAGCTGAAGTCTGCCATCGTGATAGGTTCGGGGAAAGAAAAATCTTGTCATTAGTCAAGGATTGGCTGGTCCTGTCGGCCTTTTTGTCAAGTTCTCCCAACTTCAAGAGTACGGCGTAGACCGTGTATTTTTGCTCGAAAACGCCAATGTGGACTCCTCTCAGCGCAATGTTGTATTTCTAGTTAATGCTGAAAAGATCCGCCAGGTGCGGGCTGTGGCAGGTATGTCGTACTATTTCCCATTTAAACTTCCTTTTTACCACTCCAGCTATTTCCCCTATCGTTTACCTCATGGAACATGTATCCCGCTGGGACGAACAGTAGATTACGCAGGTCTATTATCTACTCTACGTAGTCTGTCGAGTTCCCTAAATTAAAAAAAAAAAAAAATAAATCTTTTATTTGTATGAGCTCATACATAAGGCTTTCTTTCTCTCATACCTCTCTTTTCTAATATATGATCGAATGCCATCAGAATGAGCTAACAGCCCCAAAGAGCAGATCCAGGGATTACAGCGAAATAGCAGTATCGACCATGAGTTTTCAATTTTCTGGGCCCCACGACGGACCCTTGTAAGCAACACGATCTTAGAGGGCGCAGGGATCATTGGGGATGTGAACATTGCCGAGCTGCCCCTCTACTTTTTCCCTCTGGAGCAAGATGTCTTGTCGCTGGAGCTGGATGAATCCTTCAGCGATTTATACCTGCATAAGGATCCAGGATGCATTTTTCATGCTGCTAAGGCTCTCATGGACATCCAGCAAAGACATGGCTACTTTCCTCGGATTATCGGCAAGGGCGACCATGCAAAACGGCTTTACGACCTATTGTCACGGATGAGAAAAGAGCTCGACGCAGAAGAAAGCTCAGGATTGACTCCCCTTTCTGCTCGGAGTCTCCTGCCTAGCGCAAGTATTGAAAGTTTGATAATTATCGACCGAGAGGTCGACTTTGGTACCCCTCTTCTCACGCAGCTGACATATGAGGGGTTGATCGATGAAATAGTAGGCATCAAAAATAACCAGGCAGACATCGATACGTCCATTGTTGGTCCTAGCTCAGCACCTCAGGTCCAGGAATCATCCAAAGCTCCCCAACAGACCTCTAAACAGGGCCAGAAACGAAAGATTCAGTTGGATGCTTCTGACCAGCTGTTTAATCAATTGCGAGATGCGAACTTCGCTATAGTAGGTGACATCTTAAATCGGGTGGCACGTCGACTGGAGACGGACTATGAAAGTCGCCACACCGCAAAGACAACGTCAGAACTCCGTGAGTTCGTAAACAAGCTTCCAACGTATCAACTGGAACACCAGAGCCTTAGAGTCCACACCAACCTTGCGGAAGAAATCATGAGGAATACTCGCTCGGATATCTTCCGTAAGATCCTAGAAGTCCAGCAATATAATGCCGCAGGATCTGATCCCACATATCAACATCCGTCAATTGAGGAGCTCATTGCCCGGGATATTCCCCTCAGAGCTATCCTCCGCCTGCTTTGTTTGGAGTCTTGTATGTCGGGAGGGCTACGACCCAAGGACCTGGAGAACTTTAAGAGACAAATTACCCAGGCTTACGGACACCAACATTTGCTAACCTTTTGTGCATTGGAGAAGATGGAGCTTCTGCAGCCCCGCTCATCTGCAGCCACCATGCTGCTCCCTGGTACTGGTGGCCAGGCAGAATCTAAAACTAATTACAGCTACCTGAGGAAGAACCTTCGCCTTGTGGTCGAAGAAGTTAGTGAAAAAGAACCCAATGACATTGCCTATGTGTACAGCGGTTTCGCTCCTCTCAGCGTCCGACTTGTTCAATGCGTTCTACAAAAGCCATATATACTTTCCCTCATCAGAGGTGGCTCAGCCGTTACTGCTCCAAACCCCGCTAACACTGCCTCCCCGGGATGGCTTGGATTCGAGGACGTAGTCAAGAGTGCCCGCGGCGCTACCTTCAGCTATGTCCAGAAAGGAGATGATAAAGCTGTACGTGCGCGCCAAACACTTAGTGGCAACAATGTCACGAAAACTGTGTTCGTTTTCTTCCTGGGTGGTATTACTTTTACGGAAATCGCGGCTTTGCGATTTATTGCGGCACAGGAGGCCCCGCGACGTAAGATTGTTATTTGCACAACGAGCATTATAAGCGGTGACCGGATGATGGATGCTGCGATTGAGAAAGGAAGCTTTGCCTTGACAGAATAGCAAACAGTGGATCCACGTGGTGGAGTTTGTGGCCGCTAATAGTATATATTTTGTTTTGCGGCAACTGATACCAACCAACTTGAGTCGAGTAATTTGATATGGTATTACTATTAGCCTGCGTGATGCCTATGTTTTAAGATAGCATTACAACTTCTCATGTATGGTGTAGTAGTTGATTACCGCTGAGAAAGCTGGAAAATCTAACTAAGTAGAGAGTTGAAGCTTTTTACATCTTTTTTCATTTGGCTAAGAAATTCAACATAATGTTGCAGACTTGTAACTTCTTGGTCGAGATATTAGTATCTAAACCCTGAGTTTACGCCCATGAGCCGTCCTTGATATCTCTCTATAACCTCGCCTAACTTCACCATGACGCCGGCAGACAGTGTCCTCACTTGATCGCGGGGATCAGCAGTATCTTGGGCCGCAGGTGTGCGTTCAAATATTTCCCCAGCCCATTCACGTAGTTCCATTACTTGTGTTGCGAACTGGGTAACTAGTCGTTCCTCACCCGAGGTACCAGACTCCACATTCAAGTCAATGATTGCAAGGAATAGCGATAAAAGAGCAGCTACAATTGCCGGCTCATTGGATGCGGGACGGGCGTGTAAGGATAGAAGGAAGGTTAGTGTTTCGTGGGTAAGAGAGTCGAGGAAAGGGGTGTGAGGGCCCATTGTCGAGAGGACAAGTGTTAGTGTCTGAATGAAGAGACAAAGTAGATGAGGCACAAAGAAGGGATTATGAGAGGGCGCGGTTGAGCTGTATATGTATTGGTTAGCCTCTGTCCCACTAAAACATGAGGGATAGTCGTTACTTACGATGAGAATTGTGTTATCATGATTTCAAATCGTCGTGTCAATGGATAGAAGAACCCTTCCGATAGTACTTTATAAAAATCTTTCACGGTGGACTTTTGTCGTTGGGCTTCACGGTGCTGCCGTTTTCTTTCCACTTCCATTCGTGAGGAGAATGTTCGGATTTTGAGTGCATTCGGGCCGGTAGCTGTGTGAGCGGCATCAGCTGCGAGTGGCTGCAGGGACGCCTGGGATAATTGTTTCGTTAGGACCGCTATTGGTGACGTATCACTTTGGTAGAGGGGTTCTAGGTTGACAGGAAGCCGTTTCGATGGGAAAGAGGAGTCTGGCAATTCTGGGAGACGAAGCATATTTGCGTCTTCATGACTAGATCCTGCTAATTCTCGCGCGCTCAGGCCAAGGGCTGTGAGAACTGCAGATCGTTGTACCTGGGATAGATCTCCATCAAAAAAAATAGCCGAAAACCAACGACCCATATTGAGGGGTTGAGATACTATTAGGGCGATTATGCTTTGAAGACGGTACTCATGGAACCGTGGAAACTTGCTTTGTTCTTGCAAACCAATGAGAAGAAGCGCTAGCTCATTGGTGTTTTCCGAGAGCTCTGTTCCAAAACCAGTTTTACGTCTAATTAATGAAGGAGCAGTGGCAATGCCTAGTTCATAGCGGTCCAAATTCTCCGTGTCTCTTAGATACGTTATAAGATCGTGAATGTATCTGAATAAGAGTTAGCCACAAATATAGTTCATAAGTAGACCAACTTGGTTGCGAAACTTACACTGGAACAGCGGGTTTGTTGCGTTGGATCAGAGTGGGATCATCATCAGAATCGGAGGGATCTTCATCTGGCTTCGCGTAGGGAATTAAGTCTTCGTCCTCAGCATTGCCATCATCTGATGAGTCTATCTCTTCAATTGCAACGATCTTTGAGGCTGAACTAGTGGCCTGAGGCGGGTGAGCTTTTGTAGAAGGGTGTCCTTTTTGAGTTTTCATGCCACCTTCAGAGGACTTAAAATAATCCAAGGATCCAATGTTGTCCTCTACATTGACAAGATTCAAATACCATTTTGCTTCTTTACTTTCCATTTCTTCAAGATCAAATCTCATTGCTTTCCCGGGTTCCTCAATCAGCTGGGAGATCGCAGTGCCGATAATCATGCCAAGAAAACGAGCTCTAGTTGAAGCAGCTGCTAATCGATTTGAAACTGTATTGAGGAAAGTGCTTGTGCGGCCGATACTTCTCATTGAAGCTGGTTCAAGGCGCTGGAGATAGCCGGCTGCGAGGAGAGTGACCTGTGTATTTACTGCAATACATTAGCTTTCTTTTTCACAATAAATCTCTTTCGATAGCTTGAGAGGATATAGGCTGCACCTTCTTGGCTTCTTATCGGAGCATGCTGTATATAGATCTTGTCTGCCGACTGTTCAAGACTTCTAGTAAGCAAGGTCATAACTAGGCCTAAAATGAAAAGTTAGAAAATTGTGAATATATATTTGTATGAAAAGCATATATTACCATCTTTCTGCGCGAGGTTGGCAATTAGCGCTCTAAGTAACCCAATAGAACGTATTGAGCCACCTTGTCCTTTTGAAAGCCAGTCGACAAGCTGGCTTTCGAAATTTGAGCTATTAGGCATGATTGTTGAGCAGAGAGCCGCGACACTATCAACCTTTTGGTCTAAGGAGGCGGGGGTTCCTTCAAGACTTTCTTGTGAGAAATATTTCTTCTCGATGTCTCGGAAGATAGCTTCTACTAAAGCGAGTTGTTCTGCCCGCCGAAGATGATCGAAGAGAAAGGTATATTGTCCTGGAAGGTTCTGCTTAAGGAGAAGTCCAGAGTATAGTTGCCTTACTAGCTGATCTGGTATAATTTATAATTGTTTAGTGCTAGAGTCTGATACTTAAGAAAGGTTTTTGTTACCTGTATAACCAAGACTCAAAGCTCTTCCGGTCAGAGTGGCAATCGCTCTCCAACGCTCCCCTTCACCGTGCGCTTCAATCTTCGAAGCCATAAAACAGATACTGTTACCAAGCCACGAAACATACCGAGGCCCATCTCCAATCCACGATATAGCGCTGGAAGTCTCAATTTCTGGGACCAGCGTAATAGCTTCGGCCGATATGGAGAGAACTTTACTGGCACCAATAAGAGTGATATATTCCTTCCAAGCTGCCTGTTTTTGTGCCTGGTTATTGTAAAGGATTTGGATTTCAGTATATAGACGAAGAGACAGATCTCTTGGCTCTAATAGAGCAGATAAGAGGGCTAAAATTTCTTTAATTTGGATCTGACACCCAGATCCTTTCGCCTGTTGTGAAGCGGATCGATAGAAATGAATAAGAGAGCGAAGCTGTGTCACTAAGCAGCTTATTCCAGGAATGCTACTAAAACAACGCAATAACGCGCCTCTCAGCTTAGGATTTCCAGGCTTTGATTTCTTAGATCCTGCACTGAGAGCACCCCAATGATCCGGTACTGTGATGTTGACTAAAGCATTAAGGATCTGAGCTGTTGTAGGACTTGGGACTCTGATATCGAAAAAAGTAGGCGATACCCCTTTATGAGAAGGATCTAGAGCTGCGAGAACTTCAGCGATTTCATCTTGACTTGGCCTGGATTTCAATGTTGATAAAATCCGATCTGGGGAAGTTGGGTCCGTATCAACTGTGCCAAGATCGCTTCTAGCCAAACTAAAGGTCTTTTTCTTTTCTGTTGCATTTAATAGGGCCGGTTGTCTATCGTAGGATAAGGTCTTGATCTCTGTAATCAAACCATCCATTTTTATGAATTAATTTTGATTGTCCTGGGAAAAATATCGTGAATTGAAACTGGTGGAAAGAAAGAGGGATTGATTGTATTGGGTCGTTTCTGATTAGTCATATCATTGTTGCCTTCAGGCAGAAAACTCACGTGCGATAAGGCGCCATTGTATTAGGACCTGTTAGCTAACAGCGATGATACTAGTCAATCATCTTCGCGGGTAACACAGATTCCCTCTTCATTTACTCAATTATATCGGCTTTCTATTGTGGCAACTCAAGCGACAGCATATTTGACGCCTCTAGAAACTGCCCGAGGAGGATCATTAATAGAACTAGCACATAGCAGTAGAACACATCATCCTCCAGAAATGGCATCCATAGACCCTTCGCTGCGATGGTGGGGTCATTTCCTATTCTTCCACCATAAAATGTACTCACTCACTATAGGAAGTACCTTTACAAAGTCCTCTCCAAGGATGGCCCTTTTTGTGATCCGGACTGGGTACCAGGAGAAGAGACGATAAACGCACTTGAATCGTCTAAGATATTGTGCGTGTTCTTCTTGACTACGAATAGTATGTGCAATGCTGACCTATCTCTAGGGTAATGTCAGTTTCCGCGTGAGAGAGAAAAAAAATATGAAATGACTAATTGCGGGTAAATTGATAGTGGTGCTGGAGGCTTGGGTTGCGAGATTCTGAAGAACCTCGCATTGTCAGGTTTCAAAGACATCCATGTCATCGATATGGGTAAGCAACCATTCACCGAAAAGGGAATAAATTCAGCAATACTTTGCTAACTTTGATAGACACCATTGATATTTCCAACCTAAACCGGCAATTTCTATTCCGCCAATCTGATATAGGAAAACCTAAAGCAGAGATTGCTGCTGCGTTTGTAGAGAGGCGAGTCAAAGGAGTCAAGATCACACCTTACGTAGGAAAGATTCAGGACAAAGATGAGGACTACTATATGCAATTCAAGATGGTCGTTTGTGGCCTTGATAGCATTGAAGCTAGACGGTGGATTAATTCCACGCTTATTGGAATGGTCGATTTCGAGAACCCTGAAAGCTTGAAGCCTCTGATCGACGGAGGCACTGAAGGTATGTGAGAAATCCTGTTATGAAGTAAAAGAGAAAGCTATATAACAAGGCTCTAGGGTTTAAGGGCCAGGCTCGTGTGATTCTGCCCACACTTTCATCTTGTATTGAGTGCCAGCTTGACATGCATGCTCCGCGTCCTGCTGTACCACTATGTACTATTGCGACCATCCCCCGCCAGCCACAGCACTGCATAGAGTGGGCACACCAAATAGCTTGGCAGGAGCACCGTAAGGATGACTCTTTTGACAGCGATGATTTGGAGCATATTGGTTGGATCTATAATGCTGCGCTCGAACGGGCGAAGCAGTTTAAAATCGCTGGGGTTACCTTCCAGATGACTCAAGGTGTCGTGAAAAATATTATTCCCGCAATTGCTTCCACAAATGCTGTCATTGCAGCAGCTACTACATCGGAGGCACTAAAAATCGCCACTTCTTGTAACCCATACTTGGAAAATTATATGATGTATGCGGGAGAAGAAGGCGTTTATACCTACACTTTTGAAGCAGAAAAGAAACCTGATTGCCCAGTTTGCGGAAATCTCGCACGGAAGATGACCGTGGACCCCGATATGACCTTGGAGGCTTTTATTGAGACTCTGGGAGAACGGCCAGAGGCGCAGCTGAAGAAGCCGAGTATGAGAACTGAAGAGAAGACACTTTACCAACGATTTCCTCCTCAGCTGGAGGAGCAGACAAGAGCCAACCTGAAACTAAAACTTCGAGATTTGGTAGCGGATGGACAGGAAATCGCAGTTAGCGACCCAGCCTATACGATTGATTTTCGATTTCAGCTGCTTTTCGTTTGAAGTGTACAGCTACGGGGGTTTTCGGGAATGACATTTTGTGATGAAAAACCCACGATTATTTACGATATTTAGAGATACTTAAAGAATTCAACTTTTTTTTTGTCTCTATCCCTTGAAAAATCCTTCGCCCAAGATCCTAATAGTTCATATAAGGGCTTTCAAAAATTTTTCTTCGTCGTAAACATACAAGCTGGAAAACAACAAGAAAAGTCCAACGCCGGGTAATGCATTATATAGAGTAAAAAAAATCATTTGCAGTGAACGTGAGGGGGCTTGAAAATTACCTCATGAGGTCGGTCAAGCCTCTCTTCCATCTTGCACACTTCAACTTTAGCACTTTGACACTCTCGAGGAAAAGAAAATCACTGTCGAATTGCCCTGTGCTCTCAATGCTAAAGATAAAGTGATCCCGAATACGGCCAAGCTTTACCTTGCCCTCAAACTCTTCATGCCTCAAACACTCCCTGCTGACAGTGTCGTTGAAGGCGTCATGAACAACCGCCTTCAACTCTCCGGCATGGCCATAATATTCGGTTCCCTTGTGTGCCGATTCATCTGCAGTGATAGGTTCAAGGCCGATAACACCCTTGGGAAAGCACTTGGCAAATTTTCTAGCATCTTCGCCAATGATAGGGCGCAAAATTTTGATGTCTGGCATCAAACGATAGGATGCAGTCGCGACCGGAGAGAACTTGGCATGATCTGCTCCAATACCCTTGATACAATGCAGTTCCATATCGATTTTCTGTCCCGGACGGAGCTTGGCGATTAGGATGTCTGGGTTGACGGGTTGGATAGCGCCTTCGCCAGTAAAATATTGTTCTTGGCGACCGACAGGATGGAAAGTGATGTCCTTGGCGTAGACATGCGCGTTGCGATATAACCTGCGGGGATCTTCTTCGTCGAGAGAGGCGTTTGGGTTCTTTGTGCATTCAACATCCAGACGTAAGACGATAGTATTGTAATCTGCTGGATTGCTCCCACTCTCGGGGTCATCCTCAGAAGGTTTCTTGAACCATCGCATCCAATTGAGTCCCTCCACAGAACCTTTGAGCGGAATTAGACCTAGTCTTTGCGCAAGCACCTCGTCCTGGATCACGGAAGTGTTATTATGTACGAAAACGAATTCGATAGCAATTGAAGGGACTTCGGCCATGACAATTCGGCGGAAGGCATTGGCGATCGATGCATCAAGTCCGATGAGAGAAAACGAGGATTCGAATTGTTTGTTCTGATGAAACTCGACTTGAAAGTCCTGTGGTTGGAAAGCGGGGTTAGCTTCGTGTGCACTGCAGCGTAAGGAGTTAAAATAGAATACAAACCTGTTGAAACTTCTCTAAAGTCCATTCATGCGACTCACCAGGCCAATGACCAGGGAAATCTGTGGAGGCGAAATTGGTCACAGTCTCTGCATTGATGCCTACGATCTGGAATTGTGATTAGAACTGGAGAAACTGTCTAAGGGGTTCAAAATTAGAAAATATATCGTTACCCTTCTGCGTTCTATTTCATCCTGTGAGGGGACAAGAGGTGCCATATTAGAGAAATTAGAAAAACCCTTCGGTAAGATAGCGTGTGGTGAATCTGGACATTAAAAATTGGAACAAAAAAAAGTTCTTTTTGGGAGAGCGGCAGTATTTTCTGCAGGTGACAAGGCGGGCACCACTGCTGTCTATACTGCACATCACTAGTGCGGCTAGCCCAGCAAATGCTCAGGGGCGGTGGAGAGCTCTGGAGGGGAATGACTAAGATCTGGGTGCGGAATAGTAAGCTCTCAGAGACCAACCAGAGGCGGCGTGATGACCAGAAGCTCTACACGTGACCGTCCAAATTGAATCCCATCGCAACCTCCAAGCATCAGTTCAAATCGACCTTCCCGACGAGTCTCCCCACCCTTCGCCTCCGACTGAGGACAGTCAGCCTTTATATCCTCCGTGCCTACTATTATATTCCTACGAATGGCTGCTTCCTTTACTCGCCTGGCGGGCAATGCGCCCAAAAGGCTTTGTCTGCGTTCCTCCGGCCTCCACAGAAACAATGCTCTCCCCAGGTCCCGCTCGATAGCGACGTCTCTTCCTCGCCGGGCGGCCGAGTCCACCAGTTATCAGGCTACTCGATTGATTCCGACTGACCCAACATTTGCACATTTAGCTAACAAGGGAGCGCCAGAATCCGAGACCCCCGCAGGTCTTGAGTCTGAAGACGAAGGGGCGGGCCGAAAAATCCGCCATTACACCGTCAATTTCGGTCCTCAGCATCCTGCTGCTCACGGTGTGCTTCGATTGATCCTTGAGTTGAATGGTGAAGAGATCGTTCGCTCCGACCCTCACGTTGGTCTTCTTCACCGTGGTACGGAGAAGTTGATTGAATACAAGACCTATATGCAGGCTCTGCCTTACTTCGACCGATTGGACTACGTTTCCATGATGACCAACGAGCAGTGCTTCTCACTGGCTGTTGAGAAACTGTTGAATATTGATATCCCCGAGAGAGCCAAGTACATCCGCACGATGTTCGGAGAAATGACCCGTATCCTGAACCACCTGATGTCTGTCCTTTCACACGCCATGGACGTTGGTGCGTTAACACCTTTCTTGTGGGGGTTCGAAGAGCGTGAGAAGCTTATGGTAGGCGAATGAATTTCTCTTATATCTGACATAACCTTTTTCGTCAATTAATTGACCTTTGTGGTTTTGTACCTCAAATAGGAGTTCTACGAGCGTGTTTCCGGTGCCCGCCTCCACGCTGCTTACGTCCGTCCCGGTGGTGTTTCCCAGGATCTTCCTCTCGGCCTTCTTGATGATATTTACCAGTGGGCCACCCAGTTTGGTGACCGTATCGATGAGACTGAGGAGCTACTCACCGACAACCGTATTTGGAAGGCGAGAACCCAGGGCGTTGGTGTAGTTAGCGCTGCAGACGCTCTGAACATGAGTTTCACTGGTGTCATGCTTCGTGGCTCCGGGGTTCCGTGGGATATTCGCAAGTCGCAGCCATATGATGCGTACGACAAGGTCGAGTTCGATGTCCCCGTTGGCGTCAACGGCGACTGCTATGATCGTTACCTCTGCCGTATGGAGGAATTCCGTCAATCTCTCCGCATCATCCACCAGTGCTTGAACGATATGCCTGCTGGCCCTGTTCGCGTTGAGGATTACAAGATCATGCCCCCTCCTCGTGCAGCTATGAAGGAGAACATGGAAGCTCTTATCCACCACTTCCTCCTCTTTACCAAGGGTTACGCTGTTCCCCCTGGCGAGACCTACTCCGCCATTGAGGCACCCAAGGGCGAGATGGGTGTATTTTTGGTTAGTGATGGTAGCGAGCGCCCCTACCGTTGCAAAATCCGTGCTCCTGGATTTGCTCATTTGGGTGGTTTCGATCAAATTTCTCGTGGTCACCTCCTGGCAGATGCTGTCGCTATTATCGGTGAGTCAAAAAAATAAAAAAATAATATAGGCTTGCAACCTTACTTGAATCAATTCAACTAATAAATTTTACCAATAGGAACCATGGATCTCGTGTTTGGTGAAGTCGACCGGTAGAATTGGATGAACTTTCCGATTCATAAGCTTCTATCATCTCCGGAAATGCATCACATCAGCTTGAAACCTTATTTATAAAACGAAGGAAAATCAAAAAAAAAGCTAACAGACCAACAAATAAACAAGTGGAAGGAACGAAAACAATTAGACGTGAAGATAAAATATCCATAAAAACTACACGAGAGGTCTATCTGTGGTTTTTATCAAGCTTTTGTATTGTATGGGAGTTGTCATAGAAGATATGGTGATCGAGTTGTTACCTGTATCAGTTCATTTTTAATGGCGTTGTTATTTCCTACCAATATCTTTTTATTTTTTTTTCTCTCTCTCTGTTTCTGTTTGTGTCATCCTACTCGCACCTTGATCGACCTCTCTTGTTCCCATTCCCTTTTCTCTTACCTTTTAACCTCATCCTGTGTATAGTGACACCAAAACCATTTTGATGTGTATGGAAGTTTATTTTAATCATTGTAGTCTTTGTTAATTCTTAAAAACAAGAGAAAAGAAAATCAGTTGGTAAACACTTAGGTGTATACGATATTTTGGTACTCAAATTTGAGAACTTAAATAACTAAACGCCCATTGGCAAGGAGAAAAGCTAGATAAAGATAAATGGGATAAAAAAACAAGTAGAATTGCTGAACAATTCATATCCATAGTTCACACTTCGCCTGATTTAACTCCGTGATAATTGTGCCCGTGAGAGGGAATAGGAAAAAGAAAGGGGGAGCAAAGCAAGAGAAAATAAGTATAACATAAATTGGCGCCTGGGCCCATGCAAGTTGAGATATAATCATGACAACCAACAACCAACGACCAACACACCTACTCACTAACCATATACAGCAACTCCTTGCAACTCAATAATCACTCTACACTCGGCAAGCCATTGAACGAAATGAAAAGGGAAAAAAAAAGGAGATGCTAGGGCAGAAAGAAATAAGAAAGATTACACATTATCATCATCATATAGAAAGTTAATATCACGTGGACGCCGCCGATTGTACGAGACAAAATCACTATCGCCGGGCGGACGCTCATTGCGATTATTGGCGGTCAACATGCTTTGAATGCTCATGCAGACGCTTTCCACTGTTTGAACGGGTGACCAGCCAGCGGAGCTTAAGAGATCTAAGCATATAATACCGTTGCTATAGATATGTGGGTGGATTGGGATGGGGCGTTGTGTTTGTGGAGTGGTGCCTGACTCGAGGATGAATTGGACTTCGGGGGGTTCTGAAGAAATTTGAAATAATGTGTTAGTTATCGGACTTAAAAGGTGGACATATGTGATTCTAATCAAGTATATATAATATAGGATAGAGAGGGTGAAATGAGAGAATAAAAGGGAAAAGGGGGTGCTGGTCACACCAATTGGATATTTGGAGCTAAAAGTGAATTTTAGCCGATAGGTTTGGTTTTGATAGAGCGGGTTATCGTCCAGGACTCGAATGTCCATTTGCCATTCCTCTAGATTTTCAGATTTCACGATTGATATTCCGGGCGGGAGATGATCCTGCATCTAATATGTTGGTGTTAAAGAAAGCTTCCCTCAATTCTAGATGTATTTTTTCTTCTTTTCTTTGTACTTGATGGGTATACTGAGAGGAGTTGTTGGAAGAAAAAAAAAATGGTAATGGCATTATGCGTTCTGACTCGCGAGACAGTGATTGAGATATAGGATATAATAACATCGAAAAATGGGGGGGTAGTAGGTAGGAGATAATAGTGAGATACCTTGATAAGCTCCTTTGGAGATTGTTAGTGGGGTGGCAGAATAAAAAAAAAAGAAAGGGAAGAGTTGTTGTACCTTGCTGAGGCGCTTACTGGCGAACATCTTGGATACAACGCGCCTTTGAAGGATAGAGTTAATGGGACTTCCTCCTAGATTTGCAGCTCAAGGACGAGATCAAAATGTGTAGCCTTTTTTGCAGCTAAAAGAGACAGATCTCCGCGTCGTGCAGATATATGACGTCTAACACCACTGCGGGGCAGTCAACGGAGGTCCACGGCGGTTAGAGGAGGGTGGGGGTTAAGGCCAAATAAGAACCAGGCGGCAGACGTATGCAAAATGAAATTTATATCAAGAGATCTCAGAAGCAAAGAGAAGGAATTTGGAGGCTAATAAACAGTTGCTTAGAGTTAAAGCAGTTGTTGAGAGAGTTGATCACCTGTTGCAGTCGCTGACTCTGGGTGCCCCGTCACCTGATTGGTTTGAGCTCATCACAGCCTGCCCAACACGTGATATTGTAGACGCCTGAGGTGGTCATCATGGCTACTACTAGATACCAGCTAATAAAAAAAAAAGGGCCTCTTTTTCTGCTGCTCCCCCGTTGCATTTAAAGTCATGTAATTTGGTAGCTGGGAATAGATACAGTTGAGTATATCATTGACGGACAAGCAACCTAAACGTAGTTATGACAACATTAGGGGAAAAAGAAGAAGAAAAAAGTACCATCAAGAAAGAGAGGAACCATGGGCAAACTATTTAGACAATAGCCGATGATCTTTCAAATGTATTTGGAAATGGTACAAACCAGCTGAGTTTGTGAAAGGGGAATCTTTGAGAACGATATACGCAAAATAATTCATCTGATGGTCCATGACTCCAAATATAACAGAAGCTCGGGGATATAAATAGCATCAAAACCATATCAGCTGGCTAAGAGAAAATAAGATATGACGGCAATAGAAAAACCTAATGATTCGGTTTTTCGCGAGCTTCACGCTCAAGTCTCTCCCGCTCCTCGTTTTCCTTCATTTCACGCACTTTTGCGAGAACAACTTCTCGGAAAATTGCCCCACGCGCAATCTTGCTCAAACTCCGTTTCTTGCCTGTAGCATTTTCGCCTCCAGTAGATGATCCCGAGGCTGAGGATTCGGGCCCTGGAAGTGATGGGAAAGGTACCGAGTCAGATGGCTTGCTAGAACCCCCATTGGAGGACGACAGGCCGGTAGGACTAGGAATGTCTTCGTCATCCTCCTGCATCTTAAGCGCCTCGATGCGGTTTGCGAGCTTAATGATTTCGATACCCCGCTTGAGGCGCGAACGAGCAATATAGGCACGAATTTCGGGTAGCAAGTCGCGGTCGCTTGCAGATTCGCCCTTCAACCAGGGGTGCTTCAAAGCGTCCGCGGAAGTTGGCCGATCGGCCGGGTCAACCTGTAGAAGTTTAAGGATGAAATCCTTGGCATCTTTGGAAACATCACGCCAATAGCGCTCATGGAAGATAATGCGACCAGAGCGGCATTCTTCGATCAGATCAGTTAAATTTTCCGACCGGAAGGGCGAATAGCCGCAGAGTAAGGTATAGGTGATAACACCGAGGGACCATATGTCAACCGCCTTGCCATGGCCCTGCTTGAGCATGACTTCGGGCGCAGCGTAACCAAACGACCCGGCCATGCTAGTCAAAACCTCGCTTGGATTGTCCAACATCTTTGCGATTCCAAAATCTGCAAGGACCAGTTGAGAGTCTACGTCAGGGGTAAGATAGAGCAAATTCTCAGGTTTTAGGTCTGTCAAGTCAATATTAGTATAAACTGGATTTTTGAGACAATATGGGGATCATGGAGAAAGGAGCGGACCTCGATGGACGATATGTCGTTCGTGTAAGTAGTTGACAGCGTCAAGGACCTGGCGGATAGTTTGTGATGCATCCTTCTCCGTAAATTTCCCATACTCGCAAATTCGGTCAAAAAGCTCACCACCAGTGGCTAGCTGCGTGACAATATAAAATTTATCCTGTTTCTTACGATTAGATTAATGTTTATTTGAAAAAGATGGAAGTTGGGAAGGGGGGAATAGAAGTGGCCAAAACCTTACCTTTGATTCAAACCAGTCGACGAAATGGACAATGTGTGGGTGGTTGATCCTTTGCAGCATTTCCAACTCATCATAGACCATGTGCTCACTGCCTTTGACATTCCTCTTTAGAATGATTTTGACTGCTACCTTTCCTGAGGCGCAGTCTGCCTCACGGACAATACCATATGTACCTGCCCCAAGCGTTTTTCCAAAGCGGTACAATTGTCTGTAATAAATTGACTCGGTTATTATTTTTATGGCCGCGAGAATATATCACATATTGAAGGAAATGGCATATCGTACTTCTTCTCGTAGGTCGCGGGCTGCCCCGAAAACTTACTGAGTATGTTGGAGACTAGAAATATTGAGAGTGTTGGTTAGCTTGATAGGGGGAGGGAATGGTAAACAACCGAGGGGGGCCGGTTAATCAGCTTGCAGGGGCAAACTGATAAAAAAAAGTAGAGGGGCTGTGGAAAAAGCCGTTTGGAAGGGTGGGAAATCGCCTCGGATTCTCCCTCAGGCGATCACAAAAGGGGGAGCAGAATATTACGACAAGGCTGGGTGCGGCTGAGTACCTAGCAAGCTCCAGGATCCAGACTCATGCGTCGGATAGAGAGTCTTTAAAACCAAACTGGCTATCCAGGAAAGCCAGTTCAATTGCACAGGCATTGGGCTAACCGAATGAAAGGGCAGGAGAGATAAAATAAATAAAGCTATACTTACAACTCATTGTGATGGTGGCTTTGTTGTGCGGACTGGGAGGTTCAGGATTGGATCTAGGTTGTTTATGGCGGGGTTCAGCTGGTGGGCTGAAAGGGCTAAGGAGAAGCCCCGCACGTCAAGGAGAGAGTGTTGGAGGAGGGTGAGAGTTGATATAGAGCAGGGGTCCAACAGGAGAGGACTGGAAATAAAACTATAAAACACAGAGAGAGAAAACAAAGGTCAGTACAGAGTCGATGAGATAAATTGTTTGGACAAGCGCCCGGCTGTCGAGGAGGAGGGAAGTGGTAATTTTCGCGACAAGCGATAAGGGGAAAAGATGTTGTAGTACAGTATGCACAGGTGCTTGGTACATACAATATACACGTGGGTGAGGGGAGTGAGCGTGTCTCCTACCTAGAGATGCAAACCAAGGTTCAAGTTGAGGAACAAATGACAAAATAATAATGGAGCACTCCCTCAGGAGGGCGAAACATTAATTAAGTACCTAGTGGACGAGCAAAGAAGAGTGTTTTGAGCTGAAGGAGACCGAGTGGGTAGATAGAGTTTAGTCCGTGGATTTCGCAGCACAGCCACTGAATGGGCCAATCGAGACAGCCCTTTTGGAGGGGTTGGTGGGGCTGATCCAGTGGGCCGGAGGGAGTCCACGACACCTTGTTCTCTCTTGGTATTATTTCCCTTCAGCTTTTAGAAGGCTTTTTATTGACTTTTGGCAGGGCAGACAGAAGTCTAATTAGATAGCGTCTTCGATCGGGGACGGGGTGCCTTGGCTGAGGCTACCTTACGTCCGTTTCAGCCCTGTTTGTCTGTCAACCATGTAGGCAGGTACATGTGCAAACATACATACCTACCTAGTATTGTACTATACGTACATGACTACCTACTTAATGTATTATGTGCTGTCGACTCGACTGTAGAAACATTAATATACTGCATACAGGGATTCAGTACGGTCGCAAGTATCCTGATCCAAGGTGTGAGAACTGGGAACCAAGTTCTACAATTGAAGACAAAATAAATCAAAATAAACCTTAATACAACATATGATACAACATGACTTTTGGTGTACCCACCCTTGGGACATGAAAATGGATGTGAACCAACCAAATGTTTGCCATGACCTGTTTATTTTGGGAACGTCTCATAATAATAATCTGCCTTTTAGTGGATCTAAATAGAATCTAGAACATACCTACACCTCCCTACTTACCTACTTACCTAGAACCTCACAAACTAGTAAGTACCCTATCTAGAATCGTGCTTGGGATATTAAAGAGCCTCTCCAATACGCCCAGGCCATGACACAAGAAGGCTCTACCATAGCAACCCGACTTTGGTCTATTGCCCAATCTATACCAAGACCTGTACCCCCAGCTTTGATGAAAAGGAAAAACACACACACACACACACAAAATTTTTATTGATGAAAAAGATGATCCCAAAGAAAAATCTGATGCTTACAGACTTTAGACCTTTGCTTTTCCCCTTTCTTATTGTTTTACCCGGAAAATCCATAGAACCGATTCCACCGTAGCTGCAACAGCGGTTATCAGGAGGCCCAGGCCTTATTAGTTTCCTTATGGCGTTTCGCTAACCTCATATTCGCGAAATGCCTCAGATGCTGCTCTGTTTATCCCCTACTGCGACCTTTTCACATTAAGAATGGAAGTTGGATACTCTGAAATAGATGACGGCCTTTGAAACGACGTCTTGCTCCTCCTAGAGGGGTCAGCTCACGGCAAGCCATTATGTCCACTCTGCGAGTATGAAAATTCTGGACAAAATTCAGCAATTGTTAGCCACAGGCTTGTCTTTATCCTTGATGATCTACACACTGACAATTGGGTTTCCAAAAACGTCTCTTTGTCAACACAACATTTAAAGCTAGTGCTGCAACCTAGATGTTTACCCAAATCATTACAGACCCACAGCACGTCAAAATTGTGTCCACTCTGCAAAAATGGATACTCTGGACAAAATCGAGTATATTCTTTATTGAAAACAGTAGTACTTTTCTTAAAGATTGATACCTGCAATGGCAAATTATTATTGAGAAGTGCCTGTTGTTGTTCAGCTGGTGGAATCGGAATTGTGATTCTGATAAAAATTAAATCACTACCACCTAACAAACAGAATATCTAGTCTAATTTTTGCCGATTTATTGTTATAATTCGGTTAACTAAAGGGAATCCCTAAAAGGGACCAGATGATGGGATCAATATGCCAAAGACAAAAGCGCCGAAGCATACAATGATTGCGACCAGGGTTACGCTGCTAGGAGAGAGTAGCAAAACAAAAATGAAAAGAGGATGAGGTGCCTAGAAAACCAAGTACTGAGAGGAGAGAAGCCAGAACTGGCCGAGAAGGTGGACGTTCACCATATATGAGGTACAGGCTAGGGAAATGATGACCAAACAACAGTATGATAATGTGATCTTCAAGTTATCTACACTTTATCCGTCCGGCTACGAATTCGGCCATGATACCAGTTTCCTATCAAAAGATCGCCTACCCTCCCTCGAAATGCTTCTTCGGAAAATTTAAGGGTGCGGTGATTACGATGTTTGCCCAGCCATGGATATGTCCAAACGTCCTCTTTCGTTAAACATTTTATTCTATCTGGAATTATACCTTGGGGACGGTGGTGGTAGATGTAATAGATGGATGTAATATATATAATATGCTCGACATATATATGTGTATAGAAATACAAGATACTTATCATACATACTATTCTTTTCACCCATGCATTTCTCCTCTGACCTCAGTGACGACGTGGAAACAAGGTTCATTATAGGGCTCTGCACTGCCCCAAATTAATACAATTAGATGATAATAATGCGAGAAAAAAAGTAAATAATTTTTCATCTTGCTTGTATTCCCTCTCTCATTTACCCTATTTCACGGGCTCCTCGAGATTTTGCTCAACATTAGCTGGTTATATAAATGACACTCTACCTAGCCAATCCAACCTAAGAAAAAGAGATATCGCCTTAGACAGCAGATCAAAAAAATATTGATACCTATCTACTTGCCTAGAAGATTTCTGCCCTCTTATCTATTGAAAGATTGCTATAATAAAATATTTCTACACAGCTCATGATAACCAGTTATTGATAGGTAGAAAATAATGTTTTTCTACTTATCTTACAACTGCTCAGTCCCAGGAGAAGGCTTTACTATCATTTTATTAATGGGTTATAACATCGCATTATAGATATGAAGAATAGTAATAATAAAAAAAAATAAAATTCAATTAAATATAGGGAGAGATGGATTAAAGATCACAGAAAATAAGATATGCGGGTATGCCTGAATCCAGCTCCAAAAGGCTATAGTTAGTTAGTGTTAGATTGACTAGGCTCAGTATTTCCCTATAACAGACAAGGTTTGATTATTGCATTTCCAAATTTGACGATCGATTGTTTGCTTGCTTGGCCTTCGAATTTATCTAGCTCTTAACAATTTAGGTATGGTGGTTCCTAGAACACAGTTGACCAGTGCCACACTAGGAAGACGCTCCAGACTAAACCTTTGTTTAGTCTTGATCTTGCAAAACTGGTCAATTTAGTCAGGGCCCTATTAAAATAAGTGCCAATGTGGACTAGTACTCAATTAAACCGAGGTCATCCTAATCCCTCAAGGAAGCTCACTAAAATTAGCGCCCGTTAGTGAATAGCTGTGCTCATCTCTACAACGTAGATATCATTCTAGGCCCTACCTAGGCTCCCATATAGTAAGTCGACAGATTCCTTCCATTGTCGGTTTGTGACAAGATCCTCACATCTAAAAAATGTCTACCATAACAGTCACTCAAACGATTAGGCTGCGTCCTCAGACCAAGAAACTCGATCGAACTCGCTGGCGACTTCGAAACGACGATGGTCGACACACTTGGCACTACCTAGAGGATGATGATGCAGTGCAAAAATGGCCCCAGACCCTTGCTGATAAATATTATCTGGGATTGCCTCTGGTATGTTAACATCGCTCTTTAATACATTGCAAAGTCTGGGACAGGATAAGCCCTAATGTTTATGACATTGCAATAGAACCAGCCCGATCTTCCTCCACCACAGTCCCCACTCGATGCTGTTAGGAATGGTCTTACCTTTTTTGAAAAGCTGCAGCTTGACCCAGGAAACTGGGGCTGTGAGTACGGAGGACCCATGTTCTTGCTCCCTGGTATTGTAATTGCGTGGGTCATTACAAACACGCCCATCCCGGCTGCATATGCGGCAGAGATCAAGAACTATCTCTTCGCTCGAGAGCACCCTACCCAGGGTGGATGGGGCCTACACATTGAAGGCGACAGCACCGTCTTCGGCACTTCTCTCAATTACACTGTTTTGAGACTAATTGGGGTTGATGCCGATCATCCAGTAATGGTAAGAGCCCGCGGGCTACTACATCGATATGGGGGCACATTGAACGCGCCACACTGGGCAAAATTTTGGCTTGCCTTGCTAGGAATTTGTCACTGGGACATTGTAAACCCTGTCCCACCAGAGACTTGGCTGTTGCCCGATTGGGTACCTCTCGCACCGTGGAGATGGTGGGTGCATATGCGACAGGTATTTTTACCCATGTCGTGGCTCTGGTCAAAGCAATGGACTGCTCCCGAAACGCCGCTAGTGAGGGAGTTGCGACAGGAGTTGTTCGTGGAGCCGTGGGAAGACATCAACTGGGCGGCACATCGTAATTCAATTGCGGCTGTTGATAACTACCATCCCAAATCGTGGGTCCTTAACTCTGTCAACTGGGTGCTATCAGACATTTGGTGTGCGTACTTGCGGCCACGGAGTTTGGTGAAAAGAGCAGAGGACTGGGTGGGTCAACTAATAGACATGGAGGATGCCAATTCAGACTATTCCGATCTTGCGTCAGTCAATGGGCCGATGAATATGATTGTCTGTTACGTTCGCGACGGACCAGATGCGTACTCTGTCCGGCGACACCGGGAACGTTTGGAGGATTTCCTCTGGGTTAATAGTGAGGGCATGTTGGCAAACGGGACAAACGGTGTGATGTGCTGGGATACTGCGTGGACTATCCAGGCTGTGCATGCAGCTGGTCTAGCTGAGGACCCCCGGTGGCGACCTATGCTGACCAAAGCTTTGGAGTTTCTGGACCGTCAGCAGATCCGAGAAAACTGCGAGAAATCTGACGTCTGTTACCGCCATCAGCGCAAGGGGGCATGGACATTTAGTAATAAAGATCAGGGATATGCGGTCAGTGACTGTGTCTCAGAGGCCTTGAAATCGGTTATCCTCCTCCAGAAGACTCCCGGATACCCTCAGTTGCTTGACGATATAAGAATCTTCGATGCGGTCGATACCCTTTTAACGTATCAAAATGCCTCAGGCGGTTGTTCCTCTTATGAGCCCACTCGCGGAGGAGAGTATTTGGAGATGTTCAACGCGGCCGAGGTTTTTGGGCGTATCATGATTGAGTATGACTATCCCGAGTGTACAACCGCCGTCTTGACGGCCATTAGTTTATTCCGGAAGCATTGGCCAGATTACCGACCCCAAGAGATTCAGATCTTCATTGAGCGCGCCCTGAGGTATATCAAGAAGGCCCAGCTCCCTGATGGCAGTTGGTACGGTAGCTGGGGCGTGTGCTTTACGTATGGCACAATGTTTGCCTTAGAGAGTCTTGCATCAGTTGGGGAAACCTACCAGAATAGCGAGACCGTTCAGAGGGCATGCAAATTTTTAATTTCGAAGCAACGAGAAGATGGTGGATGGTCGGAAAGCTTTGAGGTTAGTTGAGCCACACATTTCTTTTGTGATTTCTAAGCTCGAGCCCCTCCTAACAACAGAACAGAGCTGCGAGAAAGTCAAATATATTGAGCATCCAACTGGCTCACAGGTTGTCCAGACTTCATTTGCACTGATTGGCCTCATGGTGGCGGACTACCCTCATATCGAACCGATTAAAAGGGGCATAAACTTGATAATGAGTCGCCAACAACCCAATGGAGAGTGGCTACAGGAGGCAATTGAAGGGATATTCAATAAGAGTTGCGCGATCTCTTATCCTAATTACAAATTCATATTCACGACTCTTGCGCTGGGGAGGTTTGCACAACAGTATTCTAAGGGTGAATGAATACTCACAAAGTGTCTACAATGAGCTACATTTTGTAGTATCAATATTTACCGCCAATAAAGGTGTCCTGGTTGTTCTATTAAATACACTCTTGTTTAATTCCTTCTTTCCTGGGGTTAGGATTTGATTCAATGAAGAAATTTTTTATGTCAAGGCAGGTAGAGCTCGAGCGTTAGAGTTACAAATAATGATTGTCCTACCACTGCAAACAACCCAATTTCATTGAGCCAGCAGAGATGCCTGACTCAGTTGACCTCGGGTCGGTGATAGTGATGGTTCATGTGCAAACTCCAATTCAATTCACATTTATGACTCACGTCACTTTTTTTCTGAGGATTCCGCATCCGAGATTTAGCTAAGGGGGGGAAGCGTCCTAACGAAGGACTCGTGAAACTTCCTGGGCTCAAGCTGAGGAGAGGGGACAGCTTGACCCCCCTCAGAAATCAATGAGTCGTGAATCCTGACGCAGTTCAATTGGTGACGTAAGGCTTGGCTCCAAATTTGCTAGTGCATCGAAGCTTCTAAACTGCCTTTAGTGTGGGGAAATACGCTAAATACGAGTCGGGCTGTCCAATGAGACCTCCATCGGGCTACAATAGCCTACGTCTTAATCTCTACCTGATCCGTGAATATTGAACTATCCTTTATCTAGAAGGGCGTAGTCAAGAAAGGACCAAGAGGTTCCGATCTCATACCACTCACTCCCAACTGCTGAGCTAGCCTATGATTGGCCCAGGCATAAGAAGTTCAGCTTGTTGACCTACTACCTAAAGATGCCTGAACTTGTACACGCATTCCATACGAGAATTAGCACGACCTCCCTCCAGAGATCTCGATATGACAAATGAGAGTATGATGCCAGGTAGAATGTTGCTTCAGATGGCTAGTAGCCTTTCTGCAAATGGTGTCAATCCTCTATTAGCCTTGTACCGAGGGCCCTCCCTAAAAATATTACATCAGATGACGCCTTTGAAGATATATACCCCTCCTCACTACCAATTGTGAGATGCAGGTGCAATAGTTATCTCTGATATACAGCATGATTGTGTTTCGGTTATTCTCTTCTTTCATAAACCCCGTATTAAAGCAGCTCAAGGGCTAGAAGCAGAAAAAATACCCTTTTACATTCAGAGAAATACTCCTCATATCCTAGTCTGCACTTGATATGAGAATACAATACCACTTCCCACCGGTGTGGGCATTCTAGATGACTTCCGCACTTGAATTCAGTCACTGGTGCTTCCCCATTCGAGAGGCTCTCGCCAACGCGCAACTCTCTTTCCTTGTGGCACTTTTTCTTGCCATCGACCTCATTCTTATTCTGACATGGGTCATCTTTATCTATCCTTATTTCTTTAGTCCTCTCAGACACCTCCCTAGGCCAGAGGTATATATCACCACAAAAACTGCTCCTAGAGCTCCTCGTTGACCGAATCTAGGGCGAACTACCTCTCGTTGGCCAGGCTCTTCACCCATACAGACGGCCACTCGGATCAACCTTTCTAAAATGGATGGTTGAGGTACCAAATGATGGGTTAATCACCTATCGAAGTTTGTTGAATAGGGATAGAGTGGTTGTTACAAGCCCAAAAGCCATCGCCGATGTTTTGATGCACAATCCATATCACTATACGAAGCAGCCACAGGAACGCTCGGTTATCCGTCGATTTTTAGGGGATGGGCTTACCATCGCCGAAGGAAACGAGCATCGGTTTCAAAGAAAACGGATGACACCAATTTACGCCGTGAGGAACATCAAGCAGTTATATCCGGTTTTCTGGAGAAAGGCCCTTAGATTAACTGAGCGTCTGGGCACCCAGATTGCCGAGAATGGAGGTGGATGCGATATACAGGAAATCAACCAGTGGGCAAATAAAAGCACGATGGATATTATCGGACTTGCTGCCCTAGGACAAGAGTTCAACTGTTTAGACGGAATTCAAAATGAACTATTCGATACCTACCAAGAAATTTTCTCGTGGGCGCCGGAGAAAGATATTTTCATGGCTTTGAATAGGCTCTTACCAGAGCGACTTATCCAATCCCTACCATGGAGAGTGAACGAGCGGATCGATGTAACAACTACGACGTTACGAAATATTTGCCGCACATTGATAGCTGATAGGCTCAAGGACCCTAAAGCAATTCCTAGTGAAAATGGGGACCTTATATCCCGAATGGTCGAATCCGGAGGATGGTCTGCAGAGCAGCTCGTTGAGCAGCTTCTCACCATAATCGCTGCAGGGTGAGCTCTCATTTTTTTTTACCCCTCCTTCTTGGCCATTTTAAATCTTCTACACGTATTCCTTGCTTCGTTGTTAATTAGATGGGCAGTCATGAAACATCTGCATCCGCGTTTACCTGGGCCTGCTACCTACTATCTCGCAACCGAGCCGCCCAAGCAAGTCTCTACGAAGAAATCCGTACAGAAGTTCCCTTCCTTTTCAGCTCACTTTCGCATTCGACTCCCGACTCTCACACACTCTCTACTCACCTTGAAACCCTCCCTTACCTGAACGCTGTCTGCAACGAAGTCCTCCGCTTTATACCTCCAGTTCCGCTCATCCGCCGATACTCAATTGTCCCTACAACTATCCTAGATTACCCCATCCCAGCAGGAACACAAGTCCTTCTTTGTCCCTTCGCGATCAATCGCAGTCCCCTCCTCTGGGGGCCTGATGCAGGAGAATTCAAACCCGAGCGGTGGATCAATCCGGAAACTGGGAAAGCTAATAACGACGGCGGGATGGATAGCAATTACGCGAACCTTACATTCTCTCACGGGCCGAGAAGCTGTATTGGGCAGAACTTTGCGAGAGCCGAATTGAGGGCTCTGGTCGCCGCCTTTGTCCACGAGTTTCGGTTTGAATTGTCAAGGCCACATGAGAACGTTGTTCCAGTAGGGATTGTATCAGTCAGACCGAAAGATGGACTATATTTGAGAATTGAAAAACGACCCATTGAAGAAAAAGGAGGTTTAGGGACTTGACGCACATTGTGATTCATGCCTGGGATTGGACCATGGAAATTGTTATGGTTTCATTCTGCCGTTGATTTGGTATGGTATATATTTTTTGCTTTGAGTATTTGAAATTTCTCATCAACTATATTCTTTCATTCGAATATATGCCTAACTAGGTTGTCTATAAAGCATGGTGTTCAAGTATCAACTGTACGAATCAGCTATGAAATCCAATATTAGGTAGTTGATATATGCGGTTTTTATCACTTGTTTTTGAAAACCTTCAGGCACATCAAGAATAAAAGGACATTTTATTGGCTAAAATTGATTGTGGGGGTATATCGATGGCGTCATTCTCACGTGATGATAATGATAGTGAGTCACATGGGAGGGGTCCGATATTAACGCCGATATTAATTTAAATTTTTTTCTCTCTCTATTGCTGTAATCCAAAAGAAACACCGTCTAAAAACGCAGTCATTTTAGCAATTGTGACAATGAAGAGAGAAGACATCACTTATCTTGGGGCGGGCCCTGCTGCCCTCCCCACTGATGTTCTTGAGGTAGCCGCAGAAGCCCTCAAAAACTATCAAGATACCGGATTGTAAGTTTTAAGCATTTTCCAAAAAAAAAAAAAAAAAAAGAGGAAGGAGAAGAAAATCAAATATCATAGCCCTGACTCATGCCTTTACTAACAACTCTACTTTTTGGTCATTAGGGGTGTCGCAGAACATAGTCATCGAAGCGAATTGGCTGCTAATATCCTCAATTCCATGAAGGCTGACCTGGCTAATTTCTTGGATATTCCTGATACATTCGAAATTTTGATTATGCAAGGCGGAGGTTCAGGCCAATTTGATGCTACAGTCTATAATATGATAGCAATTTGGGTTGAGAAGCAACGACAGAAGATTCTGAAGGAGCAAGGCGAACTTTCGGAGGATGATATAGTGAAAGAGCTGCGCAAGAAGGTGGATGCGGAGCTTCGATTGGATTATTTAGTCACTGGATCGTAAGCTGCTACCTCCGGGCCAATTTTGTATAACTTTTTCCCCACGCATGAATGAGCTGCTAACGATGGTGTTTCATAGGTGGTCAAACAAGGCCAGCCAGGAAGCTATTCGACTTCTAGGCCCTGAGTATGTCAATGTCGTCAGCGACGCTCGAACAGCCAATGATGGAAAGTTCGGCACGATTGCAGATGAGTCAACTTGGAAATTGAGCCCCAAGGCTGCTATGGTGTATCTTTGTGAGAATGAGGTGCGATAGATTTACCCCCTCTCTCCTCGCCTGCCGCAAGATAGTTCGCTAACGGGTGATTGTAAAGACTGTTGATGGTGTCGAATATCCTAGCTTTCCTAAAGTTCTAGAATCGAAGGGTGGGGAGGATGACCCGATTGTTATTGGTGATTTTTCCTCCACAATCTTGTCTAGGAGGATTCCATTCGAGGTATGCTATTCTAATAAATCACTTCGCTCAAAGTGGTACTAACTTTAGCTAGCACTTCTCAATTGTCTACTTTGGAGCGTATGTTTCATCACTACAACTTCCAAATTCCGATGATAAGTCTAACATTTAGCAGTCAGAAAAATCTCGGCTTAACTGGCATCACCGGAGTCATCATCAAGAAGAGCCTCCTCCCCCCCGTTTCACCTCCTTGCTCCCCCACTATTCTCCGTAAACTCGGCCTACCAATTGCACCTACCATCCTAGATTACTCCGTCGTCGCAAAGAACAATAGCCTTTACAATACCCTTAGCATCTTTGAGTGCGTCACATAATTTTTCCAGATCTAAACTGCTTATATTATACTAACGTTCGCTTAGCGTGTACGTGGCTGGCCAAGTCATCAAGAAGCTTCTTAATACGTTCCCCAACAAGGTCGACGGACAGCAAGCTGTTGCGGAGAAGAAAGCAACCCAAATTTACGAAGCTCTCGACGCATATCCCGACGTGTACCGTGTTGTACCCTCTAAGAGTGCGCGTTCACGAATGAATATCTGTTTCCGTGTGATTAAGGTACGTGGACCTGCTAGAAAATAGACTGCTACGAATTTAGGGCGAGGTGGAAATTTAACAATAAACAGAACGGAAACATTGACGAGGCGGAGAAAGCCTTTTTGAAGGGTGGCGTCGAACGCGGAATAACTGGTATGAAAGGCCACAGAAGCGTTGGAGGTAGGCAAACCACCTAGTATTATGTAGAGGTTGTGTTGTGTATAGCCACGCTGACATCAACTATAGGTATCCGAGCCTCAAATTACAACGCTATCCCTGAGTTAGGGATTGAAAAACTGGTCGCATATCTTAAAGATTTTGCGACTGCTTGAATTAATCATACGAGAACGAGGATTGGCATTGGGTATATAGAATAGCGACGCCCGAAAAGTCGTCTCCTTTTTTCAATTGTCCTTATAGGGTGTTCAACGCGCTGGTGTTAAAACGGGTGGGGGAAACACTAAAAGCTCCTTTTTCAAGCATAAGGGATCAGTCTGTTTCTCTAATAAGCCTGGAGGCTCAACCTTCCATCTAATTTGTTTCCGTTTACGATGCATACCATTTTGTTCTTATTATCATGACTCTGAGGAGTTATAAGTCATAGAGTAGCTCTGGATGATGTATATGAAATTTGTATTTTGTTCCCCCTTCTCAGAGAACCCTTATTACTCTCTGGGCCCTAGGTGGGTAGGTAGTGGATATTGAAGCCTCGAACACCAACTACATCCCATTTCGGAAAGCGGGGGAGTTCGCGTGATGCCAAGCAAAGAGCCATGATCAAGATAAACCACAATCGATCGCCGGTACTTGACCCATCTTTTTTCAAAGCCTAACTTGACAGATCCATTATTTTTTGGCACCATACATTGAGAGTATTGAATATTTCTCTCCATTCAAGACAAAAGACATCCACAACCGCCACTAGTCCTACCTAATTGAATGATAAATATCCCGAAAATTATATCGAAATGGTCGTGATTGCTATTGCCGGGGGCACTGGAGGGGTAGGGAGAACTATCGTCGATACCTTGACACAAGAGCCTGGATATGAGGTCATTGTATTGACTCGCAAGGTATGTAATCTATCGCAAACACTCCCACAATCTGGAGTTCCTTTTATTGGACACCCATCCATCCATTCATATTGCGAATCCAAACGTCCGGGTCTGACCATGCTCCTTTATCCTTGGTGAGCTCGAAGCCTACCACTATTCCTCTTCTAGAAAAATCAAAGCAGGTGGAGGTCAATTACGCTGATGTGGCTGCCCTGGTCCGAGTACTTGAGCAATATGCAGTACACACGATCATATCTGCGATTTCGCTCTTTTCTGATGACACCAGTCAAGCGCAGTTGAATCTGATTCGGGCCGCAGAGCAGGCGAGTTTCACTAAGAGATTCATCCCAAGTGAATATTCTTACATCCAAACTGCGGTGTAAGTTTTTTAAACACCCCGCTAGCCCATGAGGTCTTTCTCTTTCTCCTCTCTTCATATAGTTATGGTACTAACCAATGAACTTAACATGCCTACTAGTCATTTAGATATTGACCCCGGAATTCAATATTTCGTCGACGCAGCTGACTTGTTGCGGCAAGGCAGTTTGATGTTTACTCGTGTGATCCCTGGAATTTTCATGGACTATTGGGGAATGCCTAATGTCCGGACCAATCTTTCACACTTGACTTTTGGAATCGACGTGGCTAGCTGTCAGGCCGCCATTCCAGGCGATGGGAATGATAAGATTAGCATGACATACACGTACGACATGGCTAAATTTATTGTAAAGTTGTTGGAGTTGGATGATTGGCCTGAGTTTAGTATAGTGGTGGGCGATGTCGTTACCTATAATCAACTGCTAGAGCTTGCAGAAAAAGTTCGAGGTAAGCAAAGGAAAGGAAACCAATTAGTTACGCAAACGCTGACACGTCCCAGGCAAGAAATTCCAGGCTGTCTATGACAGCGCTGAAAGGATCAAAGAAGGACAAGTCACTGTTCCCCCGATGCCTGCTGGGGTAGAGTATTCGGATCAAGAACTCCAAGAGATGACGGTGTTGGTCAGTCGACTCACTATTGCCAAAGTCTTTGATCTTCCTGTTGAACAACGGTTGAACTCGAGGTTCCCTGAGCTAAAATTGCTCACAGTCAAGGAGCTCCTGGATAATGCGTGGAAAGAAACACAATAGATTTCTATTTTTATTTCTAGAACCACACAAATTGCGTGAATAGCATAGATAGCAGCCCTCTTTGCTCGGAGAATTACGTGTGCCTAGTGAATTAATAGTCCATGATGTCATGATCCCTACCAGAACCTGTTTGACCCAATTTGCGGATTATGACATCCGAGCCAAATACTTAGAAGCTTAATAAAGAATACAAAATTTCAAACGAGTATTGCTGAGAGTCAATATGGCGACTGGCCACACGCTCGCTGATGAGTTGTATAGGTCATATTATTGTGCGTTCTCGCCACCGCTCAAGTAGAGAGCTAAGATATGTATCCGATGGCGCAGGCAGGGGATACAATCTCCCTCCCCTTTTCCCCCCCTTCCCCCCTTCCCCTAAAAATAGACATGCATGACTCCGGGCAAACGTAAAGTGAGATAAGAACCAGGAGAGTAAATAGGTTGGTCAATTATACCTATACCTTACATATTTGGTTGAGGCTGAGGCTTGAGTGCAGCAGCTACTTGCGTCAAGACCAACCTTCTGCCCAAGACTATCAAGTCGGCTTCCTCGTGTTCTTGGATGAGTCTTTTATTGGCTAAAAGTTTGGTTTTATTTTCTGTTAGCGCGGGACTATTGGGAAATGATCAGACGATCGGATAAATGTCAAACCTGACCTGGTCTAGGTAGCAGTGGAGAAGTGATGCCTAGTGCAACTACTTTCTGGCTTCTCCAGGCACTAAATTAGTTTGGGGGAGATCTAGCTTGGAAAATCTCCTTCCGGAGAACCATGTTTGTCCAAGAGAACGATACACCTTTCTTGAGCGAGGATAAACAAACCAAAAAATAAAATAAAATAATAGATATCAAGAGATTCATATCTATACAACAGGTTTATGACATGATAATGTCTTCTAGCTTCATATTCATGGAACGTACTTCATACTTAGGTTTTTGGTTACCCTAGTTTGCTCCACTAAGGAAGGGAGGGAGGGGCAGAATGGAAATCAACTGTGGAAAGGGGTCGGACCCTCTCGAACTTGGTGACTACGAAAGAACCAAGAACCTGACGTAAGGCCAGCCATGCCATCTCATTTGGTCGGGAATTCAGTATCCGCCCTGATGAGCTGGCGAGGGAGGTCTAAACGAGAGCTTCTATGTGTCGTGTGTCTGTGTGTGTTTGTGGGGGTGAGTTGGCATTCCAGGATTTAATTGCACCTCCAAAAAAAAAAAAAAAAAAAAAAAATTCAACATTTCCCCCACACATCTCTAATACCTTCTTGTCCATTCCCTTTTAACTCTCTTTCTTACCCTTGTTACTCTTCCTCATGTAAATCCACTCTCTTCTCTGTCATCCCTCTCTGGAAGAAGGAGGCTTCAGTTTCCGACCTCACTTCTTGCATTTCCGTTCAGCCCCTGCTGAATCCAACTACATTCCAAAAGAAATGGTCTCGTGTCATCCCACCTGACAACCTAAACTTATGGCCTCCAGTCATCCCTCAGCCAAGAGAAACAGACAATAGTGGTAGGTGTCATCCGCAGTCACGGGTCGCGTAAGGGCAAATGTTCTGTTCTAAACTGATACTAAGTCATACCTTCTACCACAGTTATCTCTAACCGGTTATCCATCCAGCTAGATCCCTGGTTTTCTTTAAAGCTGCTGCTACTGCGGAACCCCAAAGTACGAAGTAAAAGACGGGCAAGGGGGCCAAAAAAAAGCGAGAAAGAAAGAAGAGGAACCCACGATGCATACAAATACTATGACAGACACGATTTCAAACAATTCGGTCCTCGCACATAATAGCACCCCAAACTTCACTCTAGTTCGCAGAAGCAGTGTTGCAGAACAGTGCATTTTATTACGATTTTCAAAATGGTTGTGGTCGGGTGCTGTTTTCGGACGTTCGGGTCCTTCCGATGGTTTTTTGGGTCCATCTCAGCAGCTGTCGGGAGATGCACACGGCGCTAGCACTTGGCCGCCTAGAGCAACGAACGGCGCCACGGAACCCACCAAGCAAATCACAGCAATTACCCCGACCACAGAGAATGGAGAAATCCTATCTGGCCCCTCGCGTCAGCTCCGGGATGATGATGCCGCCCTACAAGCGTTACCTTGTCGAGCGTGCAAGGCATGGGGGGTTGCCTGTGATCTTCAGAAACCTCAATGCTCGCATTGTACGGACCAACAACTCTTGTGCTTTTATGTCGCGCCCTTGCGTTTGACAATGAAGCGGTCGAAAAAGGTTCCACAAAGTTGATTAAGAAAATAAAAATAAAAAAGAATAAAAGATAATAATATTACGGTTATCATCAAGGACTCGCCAAGGGCATTGGCGAAAGCCAAGAAAAAGAACTTTTTAGTATCTTTCTTTTACCACGTATAGAAAATAATCTATGGGACCATTATCAAAAGAAGGAACCAGTCTAGCGTCTATAAAAAAGAGAAATTTATTAAGGCCCTCCAGAGTACGTCCGCAGGTATGCACATACTTATAATCCTCGAGTAAATTCGGGACGGGCGCTCTTACGACAATGTGAACCCACCCACGTTCCATCATGGACTCACAAAATGCTCCACAGAGCTCGAGCACAGGCTACACTATCCTGGGTTTCGGCTATACCTAGTCACCCACCACTTCTCTGTGCAACTGCATTCTGGTTATCCGATTGAGAGGATGAACAAGATCAATTGGTGTCTAACTTTGCACATTTATATGCTTTCTAGCTATATTGATAGACCTATATTAAATCAACGAGAAGACTTGTCAAAATTTTAGAACTATATTTGGGATTTACTGGCCTTCCTTTTCGTTTTTGGTACGCTTTCTGGCTTTATTTTATAAAAGCCGCATTATTAAGAGTTCCCGTGGAATGATTGTGTTGGCGTCTCTATGGCCTGCTCGTGCCATGTATGCGATAGATATATCTATTATTAATATTAAGACACCACCCGCTGTGAGCATAGCTAGCAATAGCTATTAATTTTTTTTTCCCTTAAGAAAAAGAAAGAAGAAAAATAAAGGAGAACCTTGATTAGCTTGAAATCCGAGCTTAGTGCAAGGGTTGAAGGAAACTTGAACTCTATTTTTCCTTGGTTTGAAATTAAACCCCCCATGTTCTACAATCTTTGAACACCCCCAATGCTAAACACAGTCAAGAACTCCTCCAGAAACCAGAGATGTAAATTTATGGAATCCTGGGGACAATCCTCATCAAATAACACTATACCAATAGATATTGTTAATATCGGAGTACTGTGAGCCGAGCCCCCTCCCAGAGCTCGATATTACCACCTACCTAGTTACTCCTTTGACTCGACGATAAATGTTCATAAAGCTAAAAGACAAAAACATATGCTCAATCGAAAAAATAACTCAAGTCATAGTCTTGGTAGGTATGTACATACCTTATATTCTGAGATAGTACTACTAGTAGTGAACTCGAAATTTCTTCACCCCTTCCTCCTCAATCATTATAATAATAATTATCAGTTATTGACATACAAATCGAATCGACTAACCTCCTCTAGAATATTTCAACTCACATTTCTTTTTTCAAAATGGAACAAGAGTACGACAAGATTGCATCCATAATCCAGTCAAGAGCGAGAGCACACAAAAAAAGGCGATTCCTCGTCGCTATGGCCGGAGTCCCGGGAGCTGGCAAAACCACTACAGCCTCTGCAGTTGTGCGACGACTCAACTCCAACAGCAGCCATACCAACACAGCAGGGACAGCATTACTTCCTATGGATGGCTTTCACCTGTCGCGGGCGACATTAGATCAGCTCCCAAACCGGGAAGAAGCATACATTCGTCGCGGGGCACCGTGGACATTTGACGTAGGACGATTCGTCACGTTCGTGCACCGACTACGAGAATGGGCCGATCAGGATTATGATCGTGTTCATGCTGATGCTGATGCTGATGCCGATGCTGACCAAGTTGGAACTCAGACCGACTCTATTGCGTTGTCATCTCATTCGACCATGTCTCAATCTGAGCCATTATTACTAGTACCACCATCTCAGCCAGGCCGATCGGAGAAAAATGTCTTATACGCGCCTAGCTTCGACCATGAAGCGAAAGATCCGGTCGAAAACGGCATTGCCATCACAGATGATATATCGATTTTGATCATTGAGGGGAATTATTTACTTTTGGATGAGCCGGAGTGGAGGGAGGTTTCGCGGTTAGTGGATTATCGGGTTTTCATTGATACGGATCTACAGGAGGCGCGAGAGCGTGTTGCTAAAAGACATATTGCGGCGGGGATTGAGAGGTCATTAGAGGATGGGTTTCGACGGGTGGATAGCAACGATTATTTGAATGCGTTGATGATTCGGGAGAAGATGATTCAACCAGATTTGGTAGTGAGGAGTATACAAGAGTCTGGGTAGAGATTTATTTTATTTGTGTATTTGTTTTTATTTTTTGGGAAAGTCTATTGATACCCTGTATTTGCTATGATGAGTTCCTAGTACCTGCTTTGTGATGATGATATAGAACCCACCATCAAATGCTATGATTAAATAGAAGTCCACTTCCCACCCATGGTCTACGCGTGGGGTTAACATATTGTGGATGACTGGGACTTGACGTCAGCATCCATCCTCGCCTCTACTAATAGATTATTGTTAGAGAACATAATTGGGCTAGTGGAAATGAAAGATAACCAAAAAAAAAGAAGTGACTAAAAATTTTGAAGTCGTGAATGGTTTATTATCTGGTAACTGTTAATGAGTGCCCAATTACAAAGTAAGAGTGCACGAATCGCCTAGTTATCCAACCAAGATTGGTGCTAAATGAGGAACAGTCTTTCGGAAACACTGCCCGTCTTTGGTGCGCAGGCCCCAGACGTTCTTTAAGTACTCCATCACCACTAAAATGGCGGGGCAGGCGCAATTTGACCAAACGAGTCGCCTTGAGAAACGAGCTGTAGTCTCGTCATTTATCTTCAGTTTTCCAAACGGCCCATCGAGTCCGCCACTTGTTGCACTTTTCAAACGGAGTGGTCAAGTGAGAACATACCGGTAGGTACTTTTTTTGCTTCTTCTCAGGGCTTCATACTATGAGGCTGAATCCATCGATCTTGCGCTATGCAGTCATCATCTAGCCCCGATATCTGGCAGTATTGATAGCAAAGATAAAGGTCCCCTTGCAGCAGCATGGCGCGAGCTATCCGAAGAGACAACTTTGGACCCGTCTACATTGGTATTCTGGCGCACGGGCATGCCCTTTTCCTTTTGTGATGAATCTGTCGGTCGCGAATGGACAGTCAACCCTTTTGCTTTCCGTTTTAAGAGTCCTACTGAAGGAGGTAGGGGTGACTGCGCTATCAAGATAGACTGGGAACATGAAGGATGGGAATGGTATGACCCAGCAGCTGTCATGAATGACGACAACTTCAACGGGGTGCCACATCTTAGGGAAAGTTTACGACGTGTCTGGTTTGAAGGCAACGCGAATGGCCTCGCCGGTGGAACTTTGGCCACGGGGCTGGAACAACTGCGCAATGACCACAAGAGCGGGGCATATGAATTGACTGCGATTGCCCTAGGAATATTTCGTGAATTTGTCGGGCAGTTACAGGAAGATTTAGGCTCGAATAAGTGGTGGGAAACTATTCGTATGGCTGCATGGCACTTGGTCAAAAACGGCCGAGAAAGCATGGGTGCTTCAACCCTGAATGCCCTGCTGTTGATCCTGAAAGAAATGGAAGGGATTCTCGAGGACAAGATGACAGGTCCAGAAAAGAAACTAGAGCACATGCTATCGATGATCGATCGCCACATGGAGAGTCGCAGAAGTTGTCATGCACGAGTGAAAGACAACTTCACATCCTACGTCCAATCCCAGATCCTTTCCACAGATGCAAAGAAAGATAAAATCACGATCGTTACCTTGTCCCGTAGCTCAACCATTCTCAATAGTATTTTGGGCGCCTTCTCTTCATTGGCTATCTCGACGCTTGAGTTGCGTGTTCTCGAATCAAGACCACTCTTTGAGGGCGTAAGTATGTCGTCCTCTATTCTATCTAAATTCCAGAATGAGTTTCAGTCGACGTCAAAGAACCTTCAGGTCAACGTCTACACTGATGCATCTGCTGCGTTGGCTGCAAGAGGCGCCGATCTAGTCCTCCTTGGTGCAGACCACATCTTGACTTCAAAAGGGGTCAGTAACAAGACGGGATCCCTTCCCTTAGTTCTCAGCGCAAAACATATATCCCAGAACGTCAAAGTTGCTGTTCTAAGTGACCTCGAGAAGTTCAGTGATGAAACATCTCTCATTTGCCAGGACAAAGATGAGGAGAACGACCCCAATGAGGTTATTGGGGCGTGGCGTAATAATGCTGTGGAGGGCACAAAGATCCTCGAAGATACACTCAGCAACGAACAGTCCGGGAAATCTGTAGTGGCAGTGAAGAACGTTTATTTCGAATGGGTTCCACTCTCCCTGGTGGATGCATTCATTAGTGGGGATGGCGTTTTGGATGATCGACGTATTCGAGAACAATCGGAGAAGCAGGGCAAACTAACTAGTCGATACTTTGATAGTCTATCTATTTGGTATTGACCATAATTAGAACCTAACGATGCCATGTGGAATGAATATTAGGATTGGCGGCTTTCCTCCTCACCGATAAGTTTCGATTATTGGTTGCATCAGATCGAAGGCGATGCTGTGGAAATTTTGCTCAGCGCGCAGATTAGTGTACTCATTCGTTGTCCTCCGGTCGAGTCCGTGGACGTGTCTGTTGCCATGACGTTAGGGCGCGTTTTTGTGGATACTATATACAATCAATAACCAAGGTCAAGATTTTCAATCTTCATCTCTCTTTCCATTCAACTCTAGAGAACCTCAGTGACTGTACATCTCCATCATGGCCTCGCCCATTTCGAACAAGTCTACCAGGTTTATATCAAATCGAGCGCTCCAGGAGTCCGAGCAGTGGAAACTCACCCTTCAGGACATTAAGCTTCTGTATATCCAACGTCAGTACAAAAGATGCGTTGCTCGGTCATCAGCCATTCTAAACGTGGCAAGAGAACCAGTGAGTGCTAGGCTCTGAGCACGGACTAATATTAAGATGGTTTACTTACGACTCGCAAATACAGATCCACCCCGTTTACAAAACTTATCTCTACTTTTACAGCGCCGTTTCATACGAAGCAATGGGCCAGTACACCCACAATTACTCTATTAATAAACTTCCACTTTTACACTCAGCACTAGATTGCTTTGTGACGTGCTTGGCCGTTCTCCCCGCTACGATTCCTGGAAGCGAGCCACAGACCCCCAGCTACACCTCTCTTGGGGCACCATCCACGTCAGATATATCAGAAACGCTCTCACCCACCGATAGTCTCGTCAGCAGCATTACAGACATCATCGACAGATCATTCGACTATGCTAAAGATGATCCTTTTCTCTCTGAAGATGACGTGGACGACGTTAAGCTAGGCTTTGATATCAAAGGCGCAATCCCTCTCTTTCCTCAAAACGAAATAGACAAACAAAGCTTGATGCCATCCCCATTACATGTTCGAAAGCCATCTGCTCCACTTAACCTATCGAGGGGCTCCATCCACAGTGCTGATGAGTCCGCCAAGACCATATATCATACCAGTCGACCAGATCGAGCCCGGGCCCCGCCGCCACTACCCATTAAGGTTATGCCATTCGAAGCTAGCAATCATTACTCGTCCAAAAGCAAGCTCTCAGCCACTAAAAAATGGGTTGGCATCTGCTCCTCCCGCTCCTCATCCTCGTCTCATCAATTCGACTCACACAACACAGAACTACAGGCGCATTCGTCGCCATCGGCTTGTGAGACAGCAATAGCGAACTACAACAGCAGCATTGAATTTCTGCACACGGAGATCAACTCCAGTATCTATAAGATCCATCGCTTGATCGACGAGGTGACAGAACTACGGCGGGCCCGTAAGACATCTAAGAGTTTCCAGCGCTCAGCTTCATTCTGGAGCTTTAGTCCCGTCAAGGAGGGCTCACCGCAAAGCAAAGGTCCCTATCCGGAGCGGATATCAAGTAAGGAAACGATGGAGGAGCGGATCATCCGACTACGGGACGAAGAATGGAAGACCGTGGGCTTGAAGTCCTCAAAAAGAGGGTGGAAAGGCGCGGCATACTACCAAGCATTTTGTGGGTCTATTTTGGACGAGCTGTATCTCAATGCATGATTCCTATCCTTTTTTTTTTTTTTTTTTCTTTCTCTCTCTCTACCATTTCAGGGGAGGGGCGCATAGCATCAGCAATTGGGGGTTGGAGTCTGGAAGGAGTCGGTTGGATTTTCTAGCGATGATTATCTACTTCATCACTGTATGGCGTATATCTGTCAGTTATCATTTCACTACGTAATAATGTGTTGTACGACATAGCAAATATAATGACAATTATTGGGTGGCTACTGTGGATTTATTGGCATTTATTATTGAGTAGGCGCGTCTCTAGACCATCTATTGCCCAAAGTATGCACACCTACACCACCAAAAATAGCTTTGTAAGCGTTCTTTAGTAATTCATTCAAATTAACTATAGTATAGGTACCTGTTCAGCATTTTTCTAAGCGCAGTCTCTGTTACTCGGTAGGAGGGCTACGCGACTATCATCTAACCAACCAACCTACCTACCTCTCTATTTATTTATGCTCTCACTAACAAAATAAGAAGAAGAAGAAGAATACACAAAGAGTTTTTATCAACTCCCTCGGCTTCCACTTCCATGATCTCCAGGATACTTAAGTAATGCGCATGGGCTTGTATACTATCCCCGAACCCGCTGACGATTGATTGATCGATCTAATTCGGTCGGACACGAAGAAAGACATGCGGATATAGGTAGGTGGTAGGTGGTAGGTAGGTAGTACTAGCATCTCAGTGGGTGTGTATCGATGTGTCTACCTAGGTACCTTCCATGCTTCATCAGAGTCCCACCCATTTGGAACCCCCTCAAAAATATTATCTCACTAGAAGGCAAGTTTCTGTGCTGCATGGGACTTGGGCGGAAGAAGAAACAACCTCTTAAAAAGTTGTGAAGCCTATAGTTGGCTACAAGGGAGGGAAGGTCTTTGCATTTAGATTATAGTTAGCAGTATATTTTACCAAAACCAACATTGGGTTTATTATTTAACTCTAGCTTCGTGCATGGCAAGAGGCGTTGGAAAGATGTCAATAATAGGACTTTGTTACAGGCGGAAGCTATGGCTAATTAACAGCCAGGTTCATTGTGACAGATCGTTATAGTAGTGCGGACTCTCCCGTTGTCAGTAATTGCTTTTGCATGAACGTTAGAAATGTATCGTGGCGTAGTGTATAGAATATGTTGAAGCTAGCTAGTATAACTGGATTCTAGAGAAGCGAGTTGTATCTTATTATTTGACTTGCAGCAGTGCAACTGGAGGGAACTATCAGAAACATGATGACAGGAGTAAACGCGGGGATGTTTCAGCGATAGTCTCTCTGAAGGACAGATACATGCGATATTGCTCTAGTACTTGAGCCGGTAGGAAATACGTCTCATAGAATAGAAGTAAAGTAATACCCTATTTTTTTCTATAGTACTTAGGTATCTGGTTAGCCATACGTATTCCACCAGGATGGGGCTTGGGCGAATTACATTACTTTCAATCACGTAGAATGATTGAGGTAGGGCTCTATCTATACTTTTGACTCTAATATTTCTCAACAGAGTAGAATATATACATGGACAAGTTAGGGACGGACGCCTTCACACACCAAGAAAGGGAACGAAAGCGTTGCCCCAGGTTGAGTACCCTCCCACCCGCCAACAGATTTCTCCAAAGCCCAACCCACGCGAACCTGTACATCTTGGAATCCAACATCTTTCATAAGATCCTCAAACCATAGTTTCGGGATCCCGTGTCGCTCAACGCCCTCCAGCTTTGACGGCGGATGGAACTTAATCGCCTCCGGCCCGAAATCTTCAAAGTCTGTCAAAGCTACCCGACCACCGGGAGCTAAGCAGCCGAGCAAAGTCTGGAGAAATAGTCGGAGGTCGGGGACGTGATGCATGACCAAGTGAGACAAAATCAAGTCGAACTTTCTTCTTTGGCCCGCGGGGTCGTCGTGGTTGGCTGGTGGGAGTAGGGGATCTTCGGGATCCTGGAGTAAGCAGCACATGGGTAGGACGTTCCGCGGTCCGTCGGTGTTGGATATTTTGGCTTTGAGCATATCAATCATGCCGTGTGCAGGGTCTACAGCGACGATTCCGTGAACAAGCGGGGCAACCCGGAGAGTCAGTAAGCCTGTTCCACAACCGACTTCGAGAACTTCAAGGCATGTACCGGCCCCTTTTTGCGTAGAGAGGTCCTTAATGATGGGTTGCAGGGTCTGGAATGCGAGTTCAGTGGCCGCCAGCACATTGGGGTTTTTGTCCCAGCTGGCAGCTTCATCGTTGAAGCGCTCATTTCCTGCAGAAGCCATTGTTTTTACTATCTTTTTTTAAGGCCGAGAAGAGGACCTGAAACACAAGTGCCACGTCATGAAAGTGAGCAAAAATGCTGAGGAAGTAATAAACTTTGGATCATATTCATCTTTGGTTCGGCATTCGGTTATCTGTGCGGGGTATGCGGGATGATGGATGAGTGTTGTCATAACTCTTCTTCCTCTTATACTTGTGTCACAACATTTTCGCACCATGGTCCAAAGATGTAGTTCTGCAAAGCGATACCGTCCACAATGCCATCGATTTCTTCGGTCTCCTTCTCCCTGGCCGTCCTGGCGGCAGGTTATGCCCAGGCTCTCTGCATCACTGCTCCCCACCATGCGCGCTCGAAACACCACACCGATCGCATCCGGTTCCTGACGGGAGACCTTGCAGTTTTTTCCACCTTTCTTGTTTCCCTCGCTACCATTTACCAAGCCCTTATCGCCTTATTCTACGCGGATGAAGATAGCACGATTGTGAACCAATTCTGTCCCTATCCCGAATACCTTAACGAGACCCGATTGTCTTGGAATGGACGCACGGCATTTTATCTGGCTCTGATGGCCTTGGGCACATATACCCGGCTTGCAGCATACGGAGGATTAGGGAGGAATTTTACATTCGCGCTCGCGACGCCTGACCGGCTGGTGACGACGGGGATATACCAGTACCTGCAACATCCAAGCTATACAGGGTTAATATTGGTTTCAGGAGGATATACAGGGTTAATGGTGCGCCATTGGGATGCGGCTGTGACTTGCTTTATCCCTGGGGTGATTGTCAAGGGCTTGCGCGAGTGGGAGTTGGTGATGACCAGCGTGGGGTTTATTGTAGGACTGGTTGGGCTGCGAGTTCGGGTGAAGGACGAAGAGAAGATGTTGCGGGAGCGCTTTGGGCGTGAGTGGGAGGATTGGCATCAACGAACAGCGCGACTCATCCCAGGAGTATTTTAAAGGTTTCTCGAGATAATCATAAAAGAGGCAACGGTAGATTTCTTAGATTTTTGAATCCTGATATTATCAGAACATGATAGATGAAACGCGAAGGTGAGCTCCTAGAGATGGAAAGAGATGAAGAAAGACAGAGAATCGGAGTTGGTCCGGTCGCATGGGGTTTATTTATTACTTAATTAATAATGACTGCTGCTCGACTCGTGACGACCACTCGAGATTGAACAACAACTCACATCTGGTCCTAGAGTGTCTCACTTCTCTCCCCTGCGACCAGCCGTTCTCCTTCCTCTATTTGCCTCTTGATCTATACATCTTCAGTCGTCAAATAGACTTCTCGTCAAGTATATACAATATGGGCTTTATCACCCGTGCCCTCAAGCTCACCACTATTGGCGGCGCCGCCTCGGTCGGGGCCTTTTTCTATGGCACCCGCAAAGACGTCTTTGTCCCAATGGGCCCGACCGACCCCATCTTCCAATCGCCCTTCTATCAGAAATTCAATCCATCCAAGAACGCCACTACACACGATCTATGTGTTCGCAAGGTCCCTTTGTCTGACATTAATCCCTCCCTGCTCGAGAAGAAGGGCAAGCTCGTGGAGGCGTTCTGCGCCGGTGTCTGGAGTGGCTGGGGTGCGTCTTCTTTCTCAACAACCTCCCTTTTCAGCATCAAGTCCGCTGGATGTCCCCACGCGAACTTACCTTGCTAATTAACGCTGTATACATTAATAGGCTACGCTTTCCAACGCGCCTACCTAGCCCGAAAATACCAGGACGCTGACACGGCATCGCACCTCTGGTCGAACGATGAACTCCGCACCTCCACCTATGACGTCGGCACCCTTATCACCGACCATTTCGAAGTTGTTGAGAAGACCTCCGAGCGCATCGTCGTACGCTGTGGTGACTCCCCTCGCCGTCAGGATGTGCGCGCCTCCGACGGTCTCTTTGAGATTTCAGCCGTTGTGAAACCCGACGAAGGTGTAGCCGAGTTCGCGCTCAAGAGCTGCTTCTATCAGGGTCTGGGGAAGGCTGAGGGCGAGCCCATGCCGTCTCATATTGTCTGGTTGCACCAGCAATACACAAAGCTGTTGGCGGAGACCGCCTTGGCCAAAGTTCTGCGGTAATCCATGGGACGGTGGAGCTGGTCTGAGAGACCAAAATGGAGGACAGTATCCTGTAAATATGTATTTGTGTATGTCAGTATGTGGTGGGTTAATTATGATTAAGTTGGGGGCTCTCAGGTCTTATAATGATAATAATGATAGGACTTACCTCTATCCCAGTATCCCCCCCACCAACTTATCCTTTTGGAAACTATCTCAAGTAGTACCAACAACCTCAAGTTACAGTAGCATGATACCCATGACGGCGCCCACTGAGAAAGGGGGTTGAAAAGGAGAGACCGCAGGAAAAAAAAAAAAAAAAGCAAACAAAATCCCCACGAATATGGCACCGAGAAAACAAAACCGCCACCCCCCCGGGCCCAAAAGTACCTAGAAAGAAAACCCCACCCACAAACCAAAGCTACGTCACTTAGCTACCAGGTGGGTACCTAGCTAGTAGGTATGTTGTAGCCATCCCTATCCCACACCCCATCTGGATCCAAATCAGTTCAAAGGATCAGATTGCGCCTCGGTGGATGGATGGATGTGGGCGTACAGTGCATACCAGAAAGTCGTACATAACATAGTACCTAATGTAGAGACTCTTATAAACCGGCAACTCAAAACACCCCCCACAAGCCGAAGAAGCCAAAAACGAGTAAGTAAATAAGTAACAATACGAAAAATGATAAAAGAGACCTACCTACCTACCTATACTTACTTGGCTAGGTACTGTACAGTACATAGAGGTTACAATAATTACGAATGGAAGGGGAAAGAGAGAAAGAAGAAAAAAAAAAAAAAAAAAAAAAAGGGACTCAAACTAGCGGTGAAACTTACACATATCTAGATCTGGTTATTATTATATGACAGCGCAGTTTTTTTTCTGCTTCATTTTTCTCTTTAGTTTGTTCCTCCTAGTGTGTATGTGTATGCCTTTTTGTTTGTATGTAGGTACTGTCCTAAGGATATGCTTAGAGGGAGTAGTAAGTAGCTTTAGTGTTGAAGCCTAGATAGGACTGCGTATGCAATAGCATGTATATACTGCAATACTGCACATAGGTACCTAGGTAGGTAGGTATGGGGGATGTGCAGAGGAGAGAAAGTATAGGTATAATTAGATTTTGTGGCATCTGCTGGTGAAGGAGTATATATGAATATAAATCATGGAACGCTTTGCGGCTCTCCAGCAGCCTTAATTAAATAGATACTTTATTGGAAAAAAAAAAAAAAAAAAAGAAAGAAACAGACATTATATGGATATGCAAGGGAAAATGTGTACAAAAAAGGAACAAGATGGCGAACCACTGTAGGCTCCCAGGGCTGCATTATTCGGCCTCGATTCGGTCAAAATAAAAGTACTTTGCTTACTTTTATCTCATAGGAGAGGGAGATTAAAAACAAAAAAAAAAAGGATCAATATGTTCGAGGGAGCTAAAATTAAAAAGCAAGGGGTTAACTACCTAGCTACCAGTAACCACACTTGAACTCCCGAATATTCATTGTGAAAATTTCATACAGGTTGAAGGAGAAAAATGTGACATGTCCATCAATCAACGCCTCAGATTCAAAATGTCACCTCCCCCCTTGCATAATCATTACTCTTCTCTCTCTTTTTCGATAGATAAAAAAAAAACAAATAAAAATGAATAACTAAAAAGAAGAGAGGGATAATGAAGGAAAAGAGAAGAAAAAGAGGGAAAAGAATGAGAAAGAAGGAGAGACTTGAAGTAGAGCTTGGTAGGACTCGTCCATCATAGTCAAGCGTGAACCGAGTTAGTTGTCAAAGGTGGCGATGGTTGTATGAGTGCTGCCTCAATAACCGATTCCATACCGGGGCTGCTGTTCCAAATGCCGCGGATTTCAAGTCCAGCTCCCTGGAGTAACTGGGTCCACTGGCGCTTGGATCGCTCGATGCCTGAACCAATGCTCATCATCTGGATATCCAACGAGGCCTGGAGCAGCGGTGTGTCTGTATCCGGAAGAACAAAGTCGCTGATGAGAATCCGGGAATTGTTCGCATCCATTGCCGAGATGGTGTTCATGAGGATCTTATGACAGATGAAGTCCGGCCAGTCATGGAAGATGGCTCGGAAATAGTAGACTCGGGCGCCTGTTTTGTTGTACCTCATTGTTTAGTGCATGCTTAATATTAATTTTTTTTTTTGTCTCTTGCCACATATATACCCATCTTGTTATATCTCGCTGCAAGGGATAGAAAACATAAAAAATGAAATAATAAAACAGGACCAAACTTACCCTTGACAGGCTGTGGATCTAGAAAGCTATATGCCATCGCCTCGATACCCTCCCGAGTCGCAGCACCCGCTACCACAGTCGGCAAATCTTGCAGAACCAAACGTCCCGGGATATGGGGGTATTTCTCACGGAAGCGCATCAGATCATGACCCTGATTGCCTCCGACATCCACAAGAAATGCCGTATTGTCAGCACTAGTGGACGTGGCCTGGGAAATTAGCTGGTCGACTGGGTATACATCGAACCAGTTCGGTTTGCCCAGTCGGCGACTAGCCATGTAGGAGTTGAAGAGGACCTGCTGGTGTCTATGCTGAGCGAGCCATTCAAATTGACTTTGACCTACAACCCATTTCATGGGAGAGCGGGAATACTCCTGCGGGACTTTGTAATGATGCTCCCGAAAGTACTCTGGGAGCTTGGAGAGGGTCGGCATTGTCAGGTCATATCTATTCCCGATGTGAGCAGGGTGAAACCGCTTTCCCAACATGCAGAGTCTGTCAGGTGTGCGTGTGTTTATATGAACATACATGCAGCGAATCCCATCCCTTCCGAGAGGTTGGGTGAGAATATGTGTCTTAGTGGTGGGTCGATAGACTTCAGGCTCATTGCTAGTACACAATCCGAGAGCGACCATGACCCGCATCAGACGTACTATATAGAATTAACAAAACAGAAGAACAAGAATAAGAAGAAGAATATAATAATTAGCTATATCCAACTCCCACAAAGGAAAAGCATCACTAGGTCTAGAAACTTACCAATCAAACCTCTTTCGGCATTAGTGTAAGTCGAGAGCTCTGAGGCTGACAGTCCACGTTGTTCCTGACCTGCCAGAAGATCAAAGATGCCCAAATCCATTACGGTACGGAGAGCTGCATTCTGAGCAGGCTGGTGGAGATTGTTAGATGGCGTCATGCTACAGAGGCTGGCAGGGACATATTCCAAACCTGGTAGATCAGGCGTAGCACCGTATCTGTGGGCGTCTCAACAGCCTGCTTTAACCGGTCAATGAGCTGAAGGAGATGAAAGTGTGACTGTGGCGACCGGCAAGAGCCTTCATCTCCAACTACCGTCTGCTTAATCTGCTCCACGAGGGAAAGCATATGGCTGTTTTCCGAAGAAGCCTCCATTTTCGACGGTAGCAGTTCGGTTGAGAATTTTTTTGCAGAAGAAATCTACCGGCTGGGTGGGATTAAAAGGATGAGGCAAAGGTGACAGGGCGGTGAAAGTCTGTTGTATCAGTAAAGGAATCTTTATAGCAGTCACTGAATATGTTTGTGTGTGGCTAGCAGTGAATTTGCTTAAGAAGGTAATGGGTGAGCTAATTCATTCATAGAAACTATAGGCGAGGTGGAATTCCCTGTATACATGGGCCTGGAGCAAGTATTTTCTTTTTCTTTTTTATTTTTCCTTTTTGTAATTAATGCTCAATCAGCTGCTTTACTAGATGGCTGCACTCAGGATTATCTATGCAACAGGTGAGCGAATGAGCTATAGATATGACCAAGGCTGGTGGGCGATGTATCAAGACTTAGGACAAGACAGCAAACAAATAGAGGAAAGAAAGCAAACAATATTAGGCCAGATGTCTCAGAAGATTTTAAGTAAAGATATTAAATTACAATTTCTGACCTCCACAGTTGATATCCAAAATAAGAACAAGAATTGGATACTACTAGGATGTTCTGAATATTATAGATAATAGATATATTTCCCCTTAACTATCAGTTCTATATTGAAAGTTAGAAATTCTAGTCTCACTTTGGGGGGCCTTGCAATAGTTTGACATCAAGCGAGAAATGTGCGGCTCCATATCCACCTTATGAAGACAGAAGACGGTGTATTACCATATAAATCACTTCGAGTACCCTCCCAAGCATCTTCTAGGTATGATGGTGTCCAAGTACACAAATGTGAGATCTGAGCGACTCGAGAGAGAATAAGTCTCGAATGACACATTTCATTGTACTTTGCGCCGAAGAAACCAGTCCTCAGCCCATTTTAGACCTAGAACAGACGCTAGAGGAGAGAGAGAGCAAATCAAATAAACAAGGATAGACTAACTCATAATACACATATCGCAGTGGTTCAAGACGGCCTGTTCGGTCCAAACCTTAAGAGCTAGCGGATCCTCGCCACTGTAAGTTAGGGAGATCACGCAGACCTGTTCTATATTCTAGGTTTCTGTCACCTAAAACTCGGCTCCACTGTCCACGCTAGTTCCACCCTAATGCACTGACCCGTATTGAGAATACTCCAAGTGAGAGAGACAGAGAGAGAGAGAGGGAGAGAGAGAGAAAGAATGTAATTGCCATATAGTTAATAATGAGATTTCGTTAGATGAGGAAATGACCGATAAAATATGTGTCAGTGTAGATGGGACCCACAAATCCTGGGGGAAAAAAATCTATTAATAAAGCAGACAATAATATAACTACCGAAGCCTAGATATTTCCCTCCTTTCATTTTGCTCCGTTGATTTTAGACGACGATTATCTCCTCCGAAGAGTACCTAACAAAACAAATTCCTCCGTGGGTGGTGTCGGGCTCGTGGCAGAAATTCATATGAGAGTCATAATCTAAGCCCAGTTGGACAGGTCATGTAAGCTTCTCGTCGTGACCTCTTTCTACCCCTTCCGGGAAAAAGGGCTTGGACGTCCGATTCGAGGGGGGAAATTGGGTGGGAAATGATCGGTGAGCGGACCTCTGTGAGAGAGAGAGAGAGTGGGAGAGAAGAGGAAAATAACACATCAAGCCCATGTGGAGACTGGCATGGTTAGCTTCAACCCCGCTTCATGCAGTTCATCGTGACAAAAGTTAAATGGATAGGGAAACTTTTGGGTGGAGTAAAACCTTGTCACACCATCTCGATCCTCGCAGAGACAATGCAGACCCGTTAATAGACACATCGATCTAATACCACCCCTTCGGATCTCGCTCTAGGCAATCAGTTCTCAGATAACAAATCAAAGTTCACTTGAAAAGCAGGCGTGTAGGAAGTTGAAGGTAGGGGCGCTTGGATCCGTGAATTGGACAGGTCTATTTTCCTTCGAGCTCGAACTACTCCAGCTTTCTTCTCTTCTTTCCCTAGCCCTCTTGCTAGGGGTACTGTTTAAGTGATCAAGAAGAAGAAAGGAGGAGGGGGGAAATGAGAGAGGAAAAATAAACAATCAAGCGCCGGAGAATATGTCATTGTAGACTTGTTCTCGGTAGTTATGGGAGGTTTCACTGAATCAGTGAATTTGAAAGCACCTGCAGATCACATACGTCACTGGTCCAGACTCCAGACTATTGAAAATAGATTCCAACCTTTTGGGAAACTTGGTACAGGAATTGATCTCAAGTGCTGCTTCACATGTTGCGAGGGCTATAACGACTCCGGTAACAATAATCCTTCGACTGAAGCCCTACTGCGCCCAACCTCATTAGTTAGTTGACGTATTTTTACTTGCAACTATGCCCAAGAGCCATCTCCGGGGCAAAAACCCTACCAGAGTTAATCAGGTTTCACTTACTAGGAAGAAATAATTGTGTAATTTTTAGTTTTATTTCTTCTTTCCCCTCATCCTTCACAAGTATCTCGTCTGCTACATGTCCCAATGGATATGTACAAGTTACGGCTCAGAGTCTTGAACAGGCTCTAAGAGTGGAGTCTGTTATTGTCTAACAATATGATGCTAAATTAATCCGAGTACTCTTCTATTTTAAGTATCCCTATTTTCAAGCAATAGGGCAGCCAGTATCTAATCTTTACCGTGAAGATAATAAAAAGCACCATAATTTAGTGAAAGAGAATATTGACAATAATAAGTCAGATGTGGATTTTCTCTTAAAAATTGAATATAATATTGTTGAAGGGTTTGACATATTACGTACAGCATATTTTGGTGTAACACATCCATATGAAAATGTGGCCATGTTTTATCACTACATCATTTGTTAAACGACCATCAAAAGAAATTAACCAAGAAACCATCTAGAAACCCCCACTTGACCCACAGATTTCAAAGCTAGGCCATACATCCTGACGGGTTTATTCCCCAAGGAACTGGCTGGTATGGGATCGTCCTGTATGAGACTCTCCACTTTGCAGATCTGGGCTAGATTGGGCTGGATACAGTATACTCCTGTGTTGTCAAGGATGGTACCTCTGTTGGCAAGATAACACACACCACTTTAAGAAGAAAAAAAGGAAAAAAAAGAAAAGAAAAAAACAAACACACACACACACACATCAGAATAGGATCAGGCCAGGTTTCCACCGGCTAGAAGGATTTTGGAAGAAGTTAATGGGTGGGTGGCTCTCGGCTTCTCAGCCTCGTCTAGCCCGGGAATTCGGCACCCCCAGTATATTCAAATGTACCCATCACTTAGCCTTTGACCTAACTTGTGTCACAATAAGTGCACTACATTGATTTGAGAAACCGTCATTCATAGTTGAAGAAGCCAATGGATATGCGATTTCCGGTTTTAGGACCCCCGCCCAGCTGGGAACTTCGGCAAGCTCAATTAGCTTCAGGCTTTCAATCTAATGAACCATCGGCACCATTAGCAATTCGTCACGTAGCTTTTGACTTAACATGTATCACAAGAGGTGCACTTCCTCAAATTGCGCAATGGATCCCGCGCCATGCTCCCATAGGATACTTCGGTTGGCCGCGCCACATCCCTCACGTCACTCCCCTCGAACTAGTTACCGAGTAGTGGCCCGGCAAGAGATGAAGGAATGCCGGGGCTGATGGAGTGAAGTAAGTTCCAAAGTCCCCAATTCACAGTTCAGCCAACAGGAGAATTTATCGCCCGTCCGTGCCCAGTCAGACTCGGGGGCTCAGACGAGATTCGCTATCGAATTAGCTTTTTGACTCGCGCAAAGTTGCGATAGTCGCTGGATCAATGCTTTCATCACTGGGAACCCGCATCATATGAGGCGTTTGAAACCAAGTCTGGCGATTGTTTTTTCACCGCTTAAAGCCGGGATAGAATGCAAAAAAATAATAGCCGAGAGATGAAAGGCGACCCCAAGATCATGACATTTTTTTTTTTTTTTTTTTAGTTTCTAATTCAGGAAACTGGGCATCTAATCGGAAATGCATTGCTGCTTACCAGCTGGCGCTACCAAACTTCAATACTGTCCAGAGTAGGCAAAACAAGTTTAAATACGCAACTGCTTGCCCTTCATCCGTCTACAATTCTCATCTCATTTTAAAATAGGGATTGTTCAGCTGTCATCATGGGAATCCCTCAGTATGACGAGGCATCAAATAATGCCCCAAAAGTGAATATTGAAGAAGAGCTTATTAATCGCTATGGGCGCTTAAATGTCCTGGACGACTTGATTCGCTTGAGAGCAGCAGACCCAATTCAAGAACCGATACTCGCCTACCCCAAACCGTCACAAAATGATACTGCAGATTATGAATTCTTCACAGGCCAGGATTTGGACAATATGGTCGACCAGGCTGTGTGTACTTTGCTGGATAGTGGCTTCAAGGCTGTAAGTAATAAAGCCGATGCCTGGTGGTACATCGCAAGACTAATGGTTCGTTCCCTAGCCACGAAAGGATGGAGAGATTGTGGCTCTTTTTACCCTTTCGGATCTCAACATGGTTGTTACGTTCTTCGCGCTCAGCCGACTAGGCTATACTGTTATGATGCTTTCGCCCCGTCTGTCAGCTACTGCATGTGTATCATTACTTGATAGAGTAGGATGCGATACCGTCATGTATGGCCAAACGCCAAGCATTCGAGCCACAATGGGAGACATCCTACGCCTGAAACTTGTGGCATGCCGTCCTATCGTTCGGCGACCATCGAGGGACGAGGCATTAGAGGGACCCTCGGTCTTGATCCTTCATCGAAGTCGGAACCCTGAAATCCAGCAACACAGGATTGCTCTCATTCTCCACTCATCGGGGTCAACAGGTACCCCAAAGCCACTCTTCCTAAGCCACAAGGCGCTTATGACACATCCATTGCGTGGTCCAGGTCTTACCTCGTTCAACTCGCTCCCATGGTACCACCTCCACGGCCTATCCACAGCGCTGCAGGCAATGTACATGAGGAAGTTAGCTTTCATGTGGGATGCATCTCTACCACTCACTGCTAGCTCAGTAGTGGCTGCTCTCGAAGCTGCGAGGCCAGAGTCCGTTCAAGGGGTCCCTTACTTACTCCAATTATTGGTAGATAGTACGAGGGGCCTAAATGCCCTCAGATCGTGTAAACTCGTTACTTATGGTGGTGCACCTTGTCCTGACGATCTTGGGGATCGACTTGTTGCAGAGGGTGTGAGATTTGGGGGGTCTTTTGGCTTGTAAGAATTGTGTGAAGGTTGCCCTTTCCAAATGATCTCTAATCCCTTTACTAGAACCGAAGCCGGCCTTGTTGCGGAGTCGATTTCGCGGCCGATTTGGGACCCGCATTGGAACTACCTGCGATTTTTCGACAACATTAGGCAGCATATTTGGATGAAGCCCATTGGTGGCTCGCTTTATGAGTGCGTCTATCTCTCTGGGCATCCCGCGCTCACAGCATCAAACTCGAATGAGCCACCTGGCTCTTATCATTCGAGAGACGTCTTTTCACCTCACCCCACAATCCTCGATAGGTGGAAGTATATCTCCAGGCTGGATGATAGAATAACGCTTCTGAATGGCGAAAAGGTGCTACCGTTGCCAATTGAAGGTTCAATCAAGCAAAGTCCATTGGTTCACGAAGCCGTTGTAGTTGGTGTTAGCAAGGTGGTGCCTGGCTTACTCATTTTCCCTGCTGAAAGTACAAAAGGACTCTCACGCGAGGATTATCTAGACTTAATCTGGCCAACTGTTGACGATGCTAATTCTCGAGCCGAGCAGTTCTCACAAATCACGCGAGAGATGATATGTGTTCTGCCTCATGAAGCTATATGCCCCCATACTGATAAAGGTTCAATGATCAGGGCGCAGGTCTATTCTCAATACAACGATGTAATCGAGGGCTTATACAACAAGGCTGAGAAAAGCTCAAATGGGACCCTTCAGGTTGACCTAAACTCGACCGAAGCCCACCTGATGCGACTTTGTAGTGAAGAACTAAGATTTCCCATTTCCACCAAACAGGCTGAATTCTTCGCAGAGGGGATTGATAGCTTAAAAGCAATTCATCTGCGTCGACTGATTCTCAGGGACTTCCGGATTGAGGATAGCAAGAGCTTAGGCCAGAACGTTGTTTTTGAAACAGGAAACATATCGCGTTTAGCCGAGAAAATTCATGCGATCCAGAGTGGCCAGACCACACAGGTTCAAAATGATACAGCAACGATGGAGGACTTGATAGAGAAATACTCCTCATTCAGAGATCATACACCAAATCCAAAATCAGTCGCCAATAGTAAGGGTGTGGTATGTTACTCCAATGAACTACTCCCCCCTTCTCTTTTTCTTTTCCGTCCCAGTATCACAAAAGACTAACCAAAGGCCATAGATTTTGACGGGCGGCACAGGCTCCATTGGAGCGCACACATTATATCGACTTCTTAACGATGATACAGTATCCGTCGTATATTGTCTAACACGGAGATCTCGACCAAAAGAGGCAATCCTAGATGCTCTCGCGCAGAAGGGACTCAACGTCTTGCCATTCCGGACGAAGAAAATTGTCGCACTCAATTGTGCTCTTGAACAACCAGACCTCGGATTAGATAAGAGCATACTAGAAAAGATGCGGCAATCCGTCTCTCTCATTGTGCATACTGCCTGGCCTGTGAACTTCAACCTGCCTCTCCTCAGCTTCGAACCACACATCAAGGGCTTGTATAATCTGATTGAATTCTCGCTATCTGTGAACATGCCAGTCCCGGCTGTGATGCTTTTCTGCTCTTCTATATCTACGGCATTGGGATCTTCTTCATCGGTAATAGATGAAAAGCCCATTGGCGATCTGGAGAGCGCTCTGGATATGGGGTACGGTCGCTCGAAACTTATCGGGGAGCGGATCGTCAGCAACGCGAGAAAGATGGGAGCTCGAGCATTTTCACTTAGGATTGGTCAGGTCTCAGGACATTCAAAGAAAGGGCTGTGGAACGATTCGGAGGCCATCCCTCTGATGATTCGGTCGGCTCTGACTTTGAAAGCCCTCCCCACACTAAACACCACCACCTGTTCATGGCTCCCCGTTGACAAATTGGCACACTCTATTCTCGAGGTTGCTCGTGCCTGCTCTATGAACTCTACCGACGATTGTCCTGCGAGTGGTACCGATGTAGCAGATGACTCGATCTATAACATGAGTAATTCTCGTGTTTTCACGTGGTCTTCTTTGCTTGAAGCCCTGCGTCGCAGTGGTTTCTCGTTCAAAACTGTTCCGTTTGACGAATGGTTGGAGATGCTACGAGAAAGCGAAGCCCGTGGAGAGGAATTAATCAATCCGGCCGTGAAATTGGCGGATCATTACGAAGCAATGTATGGTGGCAGCTCCCCGTCCACACCCAAGACCTTCACCACGGAGAAGGCCGAACGAGACAGTATGACGCTGAGGAACGGACGCCTGAGGATCATTCAAGATGGAATCCTAGCTCGGTATGCGCAAGATTGGCTGAAAAGATGGAGCACAGCCTAGATATGGTACCTACCTACCTAGGTAAGGTATGACATGATGGCAATGAGAATAATGTTAATGCTGGTGGTGTCTATGCACACCTACACACCCCCACACACACATGTTGATGTTGATAATGTTGATGTTAATGAGTTTTATGTTCTCTTGATGGTAATGCTCAAGGTTCTATTTTGCCCGGTTTTTTTTTTACTTTTTTTTAAATTATTATTTTTTGCTTTAGGTTGTTGCGTGTTGCCTTTTTTTTTTTTTTGGTTCCAAGTTGTGTGGTTTGGTTATTGTGCTTTTTCTCTGTTTGTGCTGCTGCTGCTTCTCTTCATGATTGTTAATTCCCCCTCACTGTCACTTTCTGTGTATGTTCCGTGGTTATCTCCTTTCTATAATTGGGAGGAGTATTGATATTGGACATTTTGTAATTGATTGCCTTGGTTTGCTTGGGAGTATATTGTAATGAATCTTTGATGGTAGAGGATAGTTTTGTCAGCTCAAGTCGGGTACATGGAGTATATATATATAAGGTATACTTGGTGCCTAGAAAGCTAAGTAAGATAGGTATGAGAATTAAGCTAGAAACCCGATAAGACGTGTTCTAGCCAACAAATAGAGAATCTCACCTTGGATATCGGAGTTGATACCTAGCTACATACAAATCGAAGTAAGTTATTTAGTTACGTAGTTTGTCAGTTGGTGACTATGTATATATGTTTCTTCTCTTTCTCTGAAGGGAGGTAGAGAGGGAACTATATAAGGTAAAGTCATAATAATATACAATCTAAATAGCAAAGAATGAATTAATTGTTTTTCTTATTTTTATCTATCTCCTAACTATGATATGAGAGACGTGGTATTTATAGATGACAGATTTGTTCACTCCAAGTGAAGAGGGGCAGAGAGAAATTTCTCTTGAAAACGATTGGGCAGCGCTAGAATGATTGCTTTAGGCGAGACAAACAGGGGATACAGGGTCCGTAATAGAATACATGCAAAAAAAAAAAAAAAAAAAAAAAAAAGAAAGTAAGAAAGGTCTAGGGTATTCACAAGCTTCTGTATTGTATACGATATGAAGAAAATACACGACGATAAGGACTACCTTGGCGAGACTACGCCAGTATCGCAAAGGCGATAGCACAAACAATACCCGAGATACCTATTGACAACTTCGAGCCAGCGCCGGTGAAGATAGGACTAGTGGGTGTCGTTAGAGCGGATTCAGCCGTGGTGGTAGTTGGTGAAGTGCTGCTGGTAGTTGGCGGTGAATACGATTTTGTGCTGGTTGGGAGAGTGATTATCTCCGACGACCAAGGAATTATTACCCAAGAGGGGCTCGAGGATGTCATGGTTGTTGGCTGGACATCACTAGCAGTTGTAGCATGTGGGGTGGTTGATTGGGAACCGGTTGAACACGTTGGAGAAGCTTCTTCATCCACGTCGCTAGAAGTAGTGGCCGGTGAATTCGAGGTTTCCACCGTTGTCGCTTCAGATATTATGGATTCGACCGAAGAGACCGGGGTAATGTGAACAACACGAGAGGTTGAAGTCGCGGAGTTTTTGAGAGGACAGATTGTAGTAGTTATAGTAACATAAAGGGTGCTCTTCGATACCGAGACTGAGCTTACTGGCTCCACATCGGCTGTCATGGTGCTGTGGTGGGAGCTAGTGGTTTCAATTGTGGCGGGCACAGGAGTAGCCTTCGTGGTCGTCAAAGTCTCAGAGTTTTCGATTTGTGTCGTACTTGATGTCTCGTGTGTGACAGATTGCACAGTGGTGGCTGTTCTGGTCGTGGCCGTGGTTGTAGTCTCCGTGGTAGTCTCTGTATTGGGCAGCGTAACCGAAGGCATGGTCTCTGCAACACTTTGAGTTGTGGAAGTCTCAATCGAGATTGGTGCTTGTGCGTTGGTGGCTCCCTTGCCGGCCTTGAAGGCTTTGATCGAATTGATTTCCCAGTAAGCTTGTTTGAAGACAGCAGGGTTTTTTGCGACGAAATCAACACAGCTATTCATTGGGCTGCTAGTGTCGGACATAGGACAACCGCTCTCGCCGAAGACATTTCCAGACCATTCGCCACAGAAGGTGGTGTCGAGAATGAATTTTTGCGCAGAAAATCGCTCATGAAAGTTGCAAGTACCTTGCAGATGCGCCATGGGAGTGCCGAAGGTTGAAGTATCAGGGGTGCCCTCCGTGATACCTGTCGGAATCGAGGCCCGGGGAAAGAACCAGATTTTTATATACTCGGCAGTCCACTCCATTGCATACATGCCACCACCCTGGGCATTGAAAGGCGTGCCGGAAGAGCCTTCCTGACCTTCGACAACACATCCGATTGTTCCTGAGGCATCGCCGCATTGGCCAGACGTGAGTGTGCCCATCATTTCATATTCGCCGGCGACATCACACGAGCCACTTGTGTGCAAGACGATCTTGTTTGCGTTATGTAGATTGACACCCTCAATTATGTCGATCTCACCATCGTACGGCCAATTAGGACCTACAGTCCAGAAGGCCGGCCACGTTCCGCATATGCTGCCAGGCATATGCTGGATATCTATGATGTACAGGCCCTCGTCGTAGTATTTTTTGCTTTCAATGCGTACTGACTCGCGACCCGGTCCATCTACACTGAGAACTGATTCATAGTCGACACCCATGTAAAAACTACCCTTTGAAGTTATCTTGACTAATCCAGAGTCCAGAGCATAGCTCTGGTTAACATAGGTAACGAACCCTTTCGTTGGGTCGCCCCCGTCATAGAAATTGAAGTGTTCAAGGATCTTCTCCCCCTCCCAGGCCTGCTGTAGGTGGTAATTGTTGTTTGCGGTAGCAATGCTCGAGGGTATAATTGATGAAAGAGCGGCCAGTCCTACGCCCCAGCGCAGCGATGAAGGACGCATTTCGAAGTGATGTGCGTTAATAAAAGAGGCAAGCAGCGAAGCTAGAGAACAAAATATGGTGGACGCTTAAATGGATCAAGAGAAACCAGGCTCTTGGATACAAATAAAGCAAAAGACTTTTTTTTTTTTAGGATCGATCAAGACCCAGGTGAAGGGAATGAATTAGCCGTCAAGGCTATATGAGTATGATGAGAATACAACGAGGGGAAAAGGAATGGAAAAAAATTGCAGAATCAATCTGCAATTACAAATCAACCCAATAAAGAATGTAAAGGGCGAAAAGATAAGAAAGAAAAGAGGGACAATAATGTCTACCAAAAAAAAAAAGAAAGTGAGAAAGAAGCATGCGAGAAGGGCATGTCACTGTTTCCTGGGAACCGGCAATATATTAACACAAGGCATCCACGCTACGCTAACAAAGGAACCCAGGCTAAGGTCCATGGCGATTCCAGTTTGCATTATTCTTATTATTCTTCCTTTGAACCACCCTGCGCATTATTGTGTACGCCCTCGAAGTAGCCAATCACAAAGCCAAAGAGACCCATTGACGAGATATTGTTAGACTCTGAATGGAGCACTGGCGGCTGGTGCCTCGAGCGGGCTTGAACGGTTGGAGCGAATCAGCGCGGGAATGTGGCATGGAGGCGAAAATACGGTGCAAAGCCCAGATCCCCCATTCCTTGTTGAGGCATGCCGAGTGGACTGGCGACAAGGAAGCGCACCGTTGTGGATCCGCCGTCAAGACTCTGAAACGACACCAGACTGCCTAAAGACGAGCATGAAACAGGGGAAAGAGGAGAAAGGAGAGGGGCTTTCGGCCTAATGAGGTGTTGACTCAAGGCGACAAGTCATCACGGTTAATTAAATGGCAAGTCATCGCACGAACGCAGCTATCGTATCGTCCTTGGAAGTTCTCGTTTTCCGCCCAAAACTTGTCGCTTCCATAGCGATGAGAATCATGGTTGGGGGCAGCAACCTGACCTGGCAACAAACATTCTTCGGCGGTGCGCGATCGCGGCGGGTCACTCGGGATGGCAAAATCGCCGATCGGGGAGCGCCAATCGATAGGCAGGTCAGCCAGCTTAATGGCGCCACGGAAGTCGCGCCGTCAACCGGGGGACATTGTCCAGGTTAATGATTTTCAATCCTCCACTATTCAGTCGAGGGGAGAGGAGGAAACCCATTCAATAGGAAACTGGCCTTCATCTTTCCCCCGGCCCTTATTATATTTCCTGCTGTTCAAGTTCTCTCCTTCATGTTTATTGGTGACGAAATAACAGCTTTCCTTGAGGTGATTGTGGTGGGAGACTAGGCAACGCGGTTCAAGCGATGGAATGGATGGTCTGGGTTTCTACTTATGGTCGGAATTCTGGGTGACGATTGTGTCTCGCGTTACTGCGGAGTGGAGTATTCATGAATTGACAGGATGCAAAACAAGTTTAGTGGGGAATCCCTGTGCATCAGCTCTTGCGGTTGCCAAGCCACACCTAACTCTTGCCTTAGGCTGGAAGCGGAAGATCGAAGGCCTTGGGAGCGAAAAAGAGAGCAAAGGGGGAACAGAGAGAGAAAAAGATGCCTGTAAAAGTATCATTCAAAAGTATCACCAAATACCTGGTAGGGACCTCGTCTTCTACGAGGTGGAGATTCTTTGACTAGCTCAACGAACGTAGAGCATAGGTAGGTTTCATACAGTTTGGAACTGATAAGGTTGTTTCCGCAAAATCGTCCATGATTATTCCAGCTTTAAGGTTAAGATGAAGATAGCCACTTGGGAGACAGTTACTATCTGTAGTATATCAATATGTAGGTATTTATTCCCGCAAAAAACGTAAATATCCGATATGGTGTAGTGGCTAACATCGCCGTCTCTCACACGGCAGCCGGGGGTTCGATTCCCCCTATCGGAAGACTTGTGATCTTGTTTTTTTTCCAGCCCGTACGTCGGTCGTCCGTCCATTGGGCAGCAAAACCAGTCAGTCTCAACCGAAACCAAACTTCTTTCTCTTTCCCGTGCACCACACATAGCCAATAAATATAGAAGTTAAATATTTCTGTATTTCCACTTAGAAATCAAAGCCATAATGAAAATCCAAAATCTTCAGGCCACGAAATTTGCTATTAGATGATTTTACGCCCAGGGTTGTCAGAGCAAATGTTCGGTCTACTTAGCTCAGCCTCTTTAACCTTTTAGAAAATATTTGTCTACATCATCTTTCTATCTAAAATCAGGGGAAAAGTACACAATACATCCTTTATACAATGCTCCTATTTCTCTCCCTGATCATTTTTCTGTCCGTTTCCCTGCTATACATCACCCGGAACGCTCCAGCAGTAGATGATGGCAAAAACACTCCTAAAAACAAACCCGGAAGCATCCCATTACTTACTAGGCCAACGCATCCCCCATTATCTGTCGTCACGAGTCCTAGTGCAATACAATACAGATGAGGAATCTAGCTCTACACGGCTCAAGGAGATATTTCTAAATAGTTGTCACGGCCATGACGTGCCTCACCCTACTACTGGACAAGATGAGCCAGGATGGGAGGCCGCCGGGTCCTACGACCTATACATGGGACAGAAAAGGGCGCTATATACAAGGTCAAAGCGAGTTGGAGAAGAAGTAGAAGGGGGTTGCAAGCCCCCCGCCACCAGATATAAAAGAATGACCAATGTGGAATGGCTTAGGGATCTTCAAGCAATTTGTTCCATACTCTCTACCATATTTCCTCTTCCCCGTATCCTTGTGTGGCGCTATACAAGGGCCTACCTTATATCCCCTAGGCACGCCTCCCTTGCGTCGATCGCTTACACCGCCATATTTTATCCGACTTTAATCAATTATTTTTCCCTGCCATCCCCTCCTCCTTGATTATCGCGCGCTATTGATGGGGCTTGTATTAATTACGAGAAACTAAAAGCTTTGCTGAGGCAAAAAAAGTATGACACAAATTTTTGACTTGACGTAAGTCCGTCGACCTCGGTGCTTACTGATGTATGTACGCATTACATTTTGGGATGCAGCTCTAAACAATAGTCAGGCACAAATTGACGAGTGTCGAGACGCGGAGTTTTCGAGACCGGGGCTACAAATATAAAATAGCTTCGGATTGTGGCGCTGAGAAAGAGGCAGAGAGTGCAAAACTCGGAATTGTTTCCATGCACACTTTAGCTCCGCTCCCTCGTTCACTGCCTGCCTTTGGGCTTCGCTTCTCATCCTTCCAGGCTATTGGCTTGCGCTTCTTTACAGATCTTCGGCTGAGGAGAACACACTAGTACCTCACTGTTGTAAAACCTTCTTAAGCTTCGGCCGCTTGGGCATACCATTGGTCCAGCTCACTCGTAGACTTTAGATCAAATCTGTCCTTGTCTTTGAGAGTTTTAACAACTACTTGGTACGGAGTAACTTGTGATCTTAGGATCGCTCTTTCATATGGTGGTTGCCCCGATACCTCATCTTTTCTGCGGGCGCTCAACACTGGGTACTGTTTCTAGCATGGAAGAGCTACTCGGGCGCATGCCGGCATCTTCCAATCCACCCAACCAAAAGTGAATGTTTTAGAGGGTGCTGCTATTTTACAAGTTTCTTTTGATCCGCAACAATAAGTGTAGATCTGCAAGGAGCTGTCGTCACCTGAGCCGGGGGGGGGGGGGGGGGGGGCTGAATTAATCGAGCCAGGTGGCTCCGATTCAAGAGCGAATTTCTATGAGTGGGGCACCTCGCGACTAATGATGAGGTGGAAATTCTGTTAATCTTGTAATAGTCAGTTTCTTTGATAATTCCACAAAATTAGGGCTCGTGAATTCTCCGCTTCTCCTCCTCAGATGATAGAGATTTATTCCTTTACTTCAAAAGTTTATTTGTATTTTTAGGTTTTTAATGTTGGGTTCTGCATCTCTCTGTGGACATTCAAGAAAAAACTCTACGTTATAGGCTCTGAGATCCACTCTAAATTCCAATAGTCTCCTGCAGTTTTAATACACAAATTCCCATGTAGCTTTCCTCCACTTTAGGCGATAACCATCTCGGTATTTAGCTCACCGACTATTCCAATATTTCCTTTGTGGCGTTGAGGCATCGATGTCGGTATATCGAATCTGGCTTCATGGTGGATTCCCCCCAGTTCTGGAGTTATTCGCACTCCGCTAGGTCGAAGCCTTCCTACCATGTCATTTCGCCGCCAAATTATTTTTTTACTCATGTATCTAAAAGATTGATTCACAATCAGCCAGCCACAAAGAGTCTTTATTACTTTGGTGGACAGTCTAAAATCCCCGCCAGCATAATCTATAGGTGGGTGCATAAACTATTGGAAACCAAGTCATGCAGGTAGATCATGAAGTTCTGCTGCTTCATGAAAGTCGGCGTTCAACAAATATCCAGAGATATAAGACTCTGCAGCTTTTCTCTAACTGCAAACCCATCTCTTCTCGCTTCTTTGGCTATTCAGGATCCTCCGACTCTTATTACCTTTCTCATTTATTGCAACCCCCTAATATAGTATACGTGTGAAGAAAGGTTTTGAAATTACAATCTTGCTTTCAACAGACATGCGGCCTATCCTTTTTTTGGTATTTACTGGTGTGGTATTCGCGGGCCCACAATCTCGCGAAAAATCCACGAGGCAGTCAAACCTTATTGTGAGTGATAGCTCGAATAATAGACTACCTGAAGGCAGCACTGACTTTAATCTGGGGTGAATAGTGTGTAAGTAATGTTTTATGAAGATAAATGGACTACCCAGAGACAGCACTGATATAAAGATGAGATGAATAGGCGGTGAGTGATGCCCTTTAGCTAGACAAAGAGACTACTAAAAGCAGTACTGACATACGGTGAATAGGAAGTATGTATTCCCCTCTAGCTTGAATAACTTACTCTCCTAAATACATTACTGAAATAAATATGGGATGAATAGATGGTAAGTGATGATATTTAATTAATCACTGTGATCTACTTAAATGCTAATATATGCCTGGGATGAATAGGATGTAAGTAGTCATGCATTATTAAGATAACAGGCTATCTGATCACTGCATTAACCTGAATATGGATATAAGGTTGTAAGTGATAATTCTTGACCTCAATCATAGGCTATTTGAATGCAAAATTAATATGGATATGGGATAAACAGCTAGTAAGTATGCTTCTGGAAGAGATTGCTGAAGACAGGACTCACATAAGTGAAATGGGATAAACAGAATGTAAGTAATGCCTTTGGAAGAGACTGCTGAGGACAGGACTGACACGAATGAAATATGATAAACAGGGAGTAAGTATTAATCTCCAGCTTGAATGACTTATTCCCTGAACATATTACTGAAATAAATATGGGATAAATAGTGTGTAAGTAACAATTTCGTATGAAAACAATTGGGACTATATAAGGATAGTACTGACATGAACTGAAATGGATAGATTGTGAGTGATAATTCTTGACTGGAGTAATGGGCTACCTGAATATAGCATTGAAATGACTGGGTTGGATAGCGTGTGAGTTGTGATCTTTGCCTTGGAGAATGTGTTATCTAAGCACAGTACTGATGTAAATATATGATCTAAAGACTGTAAGTGATTCTCCTTGACTAAATTATACACTACCTGAACACAGTACTAATATGAATGCATAATTAAAAGCTTGTGAGTGATTCTTTTTAATAAAATAATATGCTACCTAAACGCAGCACTGATATAAATATATAATTAAAAGACTGTGAGTGATTCTTCTTGACTAAATCATATACTACCTGATCACAGCACTAATATGGATATATAATAAATAGTATGTGAGTGATTATCCTTAATAAAAGAATATGTGACCTGAATACGGCACTAATATAAATATATAATTAAAAGCCTGTAAGTGATTCTCCTTAACTAAATCATATGCTACCTGAACACAGTACTAATATGAATATATAATTAAAAGCCGGTGAGTGATTATCCTTAATAAAAGAATATGTGACCTGAATACAGCACTGATATAAATATATAATTAAAAGCCCGTGAGTGATTCTCCTTAACTAAATCATACACTACTTAATCACAGCACTAATATGAATGTATAATAAATAGTATGTGAGTGATTACCCTTGGCTTAAATATCAGGCTATCAGAATGCAGTGATAATAAGATGAATAGGTGGTAAGTGGTGATTCTTGATAAGTATAACAACAGACTATCTGAGCAGAGCTCTAACCTGAGAATGGGATAAAAGAACTTTGTAAGTGGCAATCTAAGAATCTTTTTAAGCGCCGTACTAACCTAAATGTGGATAAATAGCCTGTGAGTAATGGCCCTTGATTTGGATAATAGACCATCTCGATACAGAGCTAACATGAAAATGGGATAAACAGTCTGTAAGTAGTAATCCTGGACTAGAATAACAAGCTAATAACTGCAATACTAACGTGAATATGTATTATATAGTGTGTGAGTTACGATCCTTGAATAAAATAATAGGATACCTGAATGTGCGACTAACATGCATGTGACATGGACAGAACGTAAGTTCTGGCAATTATTGGGTAGCATAACTCATGATAATCACATTACTGATGAATATAATATGGACAGGAGGTAAGTTCTGGCGATTATTGGCTAGCATAACTTATGGTAATCACATTACTGATGAATATAATATGGACAGAACGTAAGTTCTGGCAACTACCAGCTAAAATACCTGACTATCTGAGTACAGCACTGACGTGAGCATGGGATGAATAGTGTGTGAGTGGTGACCCTTAACCAGAATGACTATATAAGTATATTGACCCAAATATGCAATAAATAGCCGGTGAGTAATGAGTGATGCACTTTGACTACAATAACAGGTTATTAAAGGCAGCACTGATATAAATATGCCACGAATAGTGTGTAAGTGGTGATTCTTGATTAAAAAAATAATAGTGACCATCTAAGGATAGCACTGATATAATCTGCAATGAATAGGGAGTAAGTAATACCCCCTGGCTCGAATAACAGATTATTAAAGGCAGTACTGACGTGGTGGGTAGTGTGTGAGTAGTAATTCCTACCTAGAGTAACAGACTACTAAACACAGTACTAATATGGATATGAGATGGCAGTGTGTGAGTATTGATTGTTCCTGAATAATAAACTCACTAATATCAGTACTCACATGTATTTGGGATGGATAGACTGTGAGTAATACCTCTTCACTAGAAGAATAAACTACCTAAAGAACAGTACTAACACAAGATGGATAGTATGTGAGTGGTGATCCTTGATTAAGAGAATAGTAACTACCTAAATGTGGTACTGAGACAGGATGGATAGGATGTAAGTGGTGGCCCATTACCAACAGAATAGAGTCTACCTGAACACACAACTGACACAGAATGGATAGGGTGTAAGTGATGATCCCTGATTAACTGAATACAGTACTAACATGGGATGGATAGTATGTGAGTGGTGGCCCATTACCAACAGAATAAAGTCTACCTGAACACAGAACTGACACAGAATAAATAGAATGTAAGTGATGATCCCTGATTAACTAAAAACAGTACTAACGCAGGATGAATAGTATGTGAGCGGCGACCCTTGATAAAAAAATATTAGACTGCCTGGGAATAGCACTGATATGTGTATGAGATGAATAGTGTGTGAGTGGTAACCCTTAATAAAATTGACTACAGGAGTATGATACTAATATGAATATGCTTTATTTAGTATGTAAGTAATAATTCTTGATAAAAATAAAAGTGGTTATCTAAGAAGAGCACTGATACAAATATATACTAAATAGGATGTGAGTAATGAGTATTATTTCCTTTAATTAGAATAACAGGCAACCTGAACATATTACTAACATGAACTGAGATGGATAGTGCGTGAGTGGTAATCCTTAACCTAAATAATAGACAGACTACTCAAAGGGAGCACTAACATGAGTATAATATGCATAGTGTGCTGTGAGTGGCGATCCCTGATAAATAAGAGTAATTACCTTGACATTATACTGATATGAATGTAGCAATCTAGCTAAGCAGCTTCTGAGAAAACAGAAAGAACTATGCTTTATTAGTTCTGGTTTGCGGTGTGACTACACGCATTACTCTTAGAAAAGGGGGGTGAACTTATGCCTTGGTATAGGTTTTCCCTATGTATTAGGTTTTCCTATATTGTAATGCAAATGCAAAGGCAATCAACACACTAAGCTTTTTAAAAAAAATTTTCCTTAGCATTTTAACTGTTTGCTATAGTTTGTAGTTTGAGGTTGAGGCTTTTAGCTGGGATCACAAAAGCATGCGACTCTTACGGCCCCACTCCTCGCGTGTTCTGGATGAGAGAACAATCTACGAGCAAGCAAGAGTAATTGGTGTTATCACACTCTTAAGTTGCTTGCAGCGAGTGCGACCCTCGTGCTATTTAGCAGCAAAAAGGTATTAAATTCCATGGTATTCTGGCAAACTTCATGGCTGGCTGGCCCAAGCGTCTGGGGTTGGCTATCGTCGAATTATATCGAGTATAGTGGCGACACGTAGGTTCCCCAAGTTGATATCAACTCAGGTTCACTAGGTCCAGTGCATCAACAAAGTTTTGAGCCACTAAGCGAGAAATGGTTTGATCGGTGCTCGGGGGATTGTCGTTTTCGAAGGGTATTTGACTGATTTAAGCATCCTGGCATCTTTCACCCAGCTTTCCTTTTTTGTTTGACCTTGTTGACTTTTTAGGCCAATGTCAAAAAGCTTGATAGAATCGATTGAAAAGGGCTCTCTGTTCCGTATGTGGCCTTTTGACAGCCAGTAAAGGAGGCCTCATTAGGTGTCGTTATCCTTTTACTTATCGCCATGTCGAGCTTTGATACCACCCCGGCGATGGCGCCGCCGGAGGGAGAGACAACAAATTTTTGTCAATCCAGTGAGCTGTGGCACCAAATTTGTGGTCGTGAACTGCGTGTTTTTGCCTCTTGCTGTTATCGCCCTTTCCGTTAGAGTATGGACTCGTGTGTTCATCGTGCGTGGGTTTCGCTGGGACGATGGTTCGTGCTGTTTGTTCATGACATTGGAGAGCCTACGCTAATCAGTGAGTGCACCAGTTCTACTGATTGTTGCTATGGTAAGTATGGTGATCCCCCAATTTTCCTCCCTCCCCCCTCTTTTATTCATCTATTCCCGATGGGCATACTAGTCGATCTAGATTTTCTCCTGTGTTTTGACCGGAGTCACACTAGAGAGTAAGTTGTGCTGGCCGGATGGAGTTTCTATCCCTGTAGATTCAACTGACAAAAATAGTGCTTAACTGGGGACTGGGAATCCATATGTGGAATGTACCTCTTAGTCACCTATCGCCTTGGTTTTTGAAGGTACCTATGATCTACGATTAGTCCCTTCTTTTGTGTCATTTCTCTGGCCTAAGAATCTATATATCTATACAGCTTAACGTTATTGCTGCGATTTTCTACTGCGCTGCCACGGGCTTCGTCAAGGTCTCCGTGTTGATTTTTTTTTTACATGCACATCTTCCCCAGCGCCAACTTTCACCGTGCTGTCTGGGTTGTGGTTTTTATCGCAATCGGTTACAATGTTGCCAGCGTGTTGGCCAATGTCTTTAGTTGAACCGGCCTGTTTTTATTTCGCCAATGCAGGACTCGGTATTTTCACTGACTTTGCGACAGTCTTACTTCCTATGTAAGTGGTGTTTCTCTCCTCCTAATACTAACTAAGCCCCTGCGTGACACTAACAAGAAAATCAGACCCTGGCTGCGACGACTGCAGATGCCGTTGCGACAGAAAATTGCGGTTGCCTGTATTCTCGCCATGGGCTGTTTGTGTGTCGCCCCTCTCGTCTCAATGCCCCGTTTAGCCTGCGTATTCTTTGCTAACCCTGAATAGCGTGGGAGTCGTCAGTTGTATCCGACTCGCGACGCTCTACACCCTCATGGAGAGCCCCGACCTAACCTGGGTGACAGTCGATGCGCTGCTGTGGTGCACGATCGAGCTCAACCTTGGTATTATCGGTGGCTGCGTGACAGCATTGAGACCGTTTGTCCGCCGATGTTTCCCTCGCCTGCTGGGTCTATCGTCTTATAATAGCGGTGGATACCCCAAAAACTATCCCACAGCGTCGTCCCGGTCTCGCCAATATGGACATCAACTCCACTCCTTCCCACGCAATGAGGATCCAGACTTTTCGAATCGCAGCCACCAATACTCCACAGCGCTTAAGTCGGGACCGGACAACTCGAGTGAGGAGCATATTCTAAATGGTACGACGCCGAAGGGGACGGACGGCATTATCCGAACTGTCGAGTTTGACGTGAAGAATTCAGAAACGCGCGCATGAAGTCTTTCTCTATCTTTTTTTTTTTTTTTTTTTTTTTTTTTTCTTTTTGCCTTTTTTTTTTCGCATTCTTAGTTGTCCTCTCGTTTATAAAATATGGAGATGTATATAGATGTATATACATAATTTTTTTACTCATATGCCTAGATTTAGAACTGAGCGGGTAGTAATGAGGCATTGCTATTTCACATCCCTTATTATTATTAAGAATCGGGATATTAATAGGTAAATAAGGAATAAGGTAGCGCAGTTCCATGGAAGGAAAGCGATTTGAATTTTGGATGAAATGAGAAGATTCTTCTTGGACCGGAGCTAACAGACCCAAGCGCGTTTAGTGGAATGTTATGGTTATGAACTCCACCCAGAGGACCCGGAATTGATTAATTAATTAACTCAATTCCTCCACTAACCAACTCCTACTAAGCTCTCTACTAAGGTAGGCACCTATAGACTTGATTCAATCCTAATTCCTGAAGAGTCATCTCAAGTTCCACTCTTTTTCTTCCCACCATCAAGTTAGTTAGTTAGTTCGTTATTAGCTTCAGAGTAGAGCATTCAGGTTCCTCTTTAACCTACCTTAGGCAGTACATATTACATCACCGTCACCCCCTCCTTTTTCTCTTTATTAATAGGTACCTACACTGGGTATATCTTATAGCTTTTTATTTTTTTTTTTTCGTTATCGCCCCTCCCCCTTTCCATCTCCTGGTAATTATAATTATTATTACACCCCCCCCCCCCAAAGTTTAACTTCCTGGAGGGTGAGCTTCTCCCCCCTGGTTAAATAAACTAAACCATGCGTGTCATCCCCTCAACCCTGCTGCCCTTGACGGGTATCGCATCGCTCACACAGGCCGCGTCTATTCTCTCTACCCGGACCACCAATGGATGTAACACGCTGAGTGGGCAACTCGCCAATGGTTCCCATGTCTACTTCCCTAGCTCTGTTGTTTATGCCGAGGAGGCGAGTGACTTCTGGTCGAACACGGAGCTCATGTCCCCGGCGTGCGTCTTCCGTCCTGAGTCTGCCTCGGAATTAGGGAATGGGTTGAAGATTCTGAAGAAGGTGAATGCGCAGTTTGCTGTGCGGGGTGGTGGACATATGGGTATTCGAGTAAGTTTGTTGTTGCTGTTTTATTTATTTATTTTTTCTTTTGGAGGGGCTGAAGCAAAAAAAAATTAAAAATGGAAAAATCCGAAAAAAAAGTTTGTTAGTTAGGTGGATATTGTTATTTTGTACCATGGAATTGGTGTTAGGCACTAAAGTATTGCAATAATCAAAAGGGTTAACGATTGTTTGACGTAGGGCTCGAATAATATTGATAATGGAGTTTTGATTGTCATGTCAGGGCTGCAGACGCTGGAGTTGTCTGAAGATAGATCGATCGTCTCTGTTGGTCCGGCTTACCGGTTAGTATTCTCTCGAATTTATTGTAGTACCTCCCTACTTCAGTACCACTCTCCCAGCTGTGCAATTCTTCGTAACGGAGACAGTATTCTCAGTTGATAACTATCACTGTTAGAGACGGATAAGCGAAATGATAATTGCTGACTACTTGACTACATGCTAGATGGGAGTCTGTCTATAGCTACCTCGAGCCTTATGGCCTCACGGCAGCTGGTGGACGTCTAGGCCCCGTGGGGGTGCCCGGTCTTCTCCTTGCAGGTGGCGTGAATTACTTCGGTAATCAGGTCGGCTGGGGCTGCAATACCGTAGTGAACTATGAGGTGGTCCTGGCAAGCGGATCCGTCGTCAATGTTAATGACGAGAGTTACCCCGATCTCTTCTGGGCGCTCAAAGGAGGTAGCAGCAACTTTGGTCTAGTGACCCGATTTGATTTGCAAACAATCCCGTCGACCAAGGTTTGGGCTGGAGCGTACACCGTGTCTTCTGAATATGTTGACCAGTTTTTGGAGGTACGTTTGCCCTTGGCCTTATTTTGGCACTTGAATAGCGGTGGATGCAAAACGACGAAGGAAATGAAGAAGGGGAAAAAAAGATACTAATGGTCCATAATGAAGGCTGCTGCCACGTATGCAGCTGACATTTACGATCCCAAATCCCACATTGTCCCAGCCCTTGTGCCTGGCGATTCGACGTTGGCCTCTGTGATCCTGTTTTATGATAGCGACACTGTCGAGTATCCCGAAATCTTTAAGCCGTCTACCGATATCCCCGCCATTGCTAGCACACTCGGATTTAAGACGGTCGCCGAGCTGGCCGCTGAGATGGGAGAAATGGTTGTGTCGGGTATCAAGTAAGCCTCTCATATTTCGTGCGAACTCAGACATGAACCACGAAGGGGAAAAAAAAAAGCAAACAAAAGAATGAAATGAAGGAGAGAAAAAGAAAAGAAAAGAGAATAAGAATGAAGGTCACACTAACAAACAATCAATACTAGTGACGTCTTCGTTGCCGGTACCGTAACGGGTACGACACACGGAGAGCTGCTTCAGGGCATCAGCATCATCAACACCACCTTCTTCGAACACCTACCTAAACTGTACGCGCAGATCCCCACCGCCAACATCTCCACTATCCAGTTGGACTGGCAGCCTATTGGCGAGCTCTGGATGAATGCCAGCGAGCAGGCGGGCGGCAATGCGCTGGGCCTAGACTCTAGCCGGGTGTACCTCTGCTACGCGGAGGTGGTTGAATGGATCGGGTCGGCGTACGACGAGATTGTCGCAGCGTGGGTTGAAGAGACAACCTATGCGATCAATAATGCCACCCAAAAGGCTGGGCTGTACGACCCCTTCAATTACATCGGCGACTCGGCGGGCTTCCAATCCATCTTCCCGGGCTATGGAGCAGCCAATCACCAGCGACTCCAGACGATTGCGCAGAAGTACGACCCGCATGCGGTGTTCCAGACCCTGATGCCTGGAGGATTCAAGGTGTTTTAGACGACATATTTGGACCGGGTCGAAGGATAGTTGGGTTTGCTGGGCTGTCGATAGAAACCTCAGTCAGTGTATAAGTGTATATATAAATTTCTTGGCGGGACATCGGTAGTAGACAAGTCGAGGCAAACAAAGAACACTCACGGATGATTAGACAAAAGCAGGATAAGTAATACCTTAAGATTATTAATCACAAGACCAGTCACATCAGCAACTCTCAATTCCCCCAGTACCTGGTACTTCCTCTGAACACATATATTGGGTACACGCAGCAGGTAGTTTGTACTTGATCCAGCACTGCAAGAATAAGCGAGCCGAAGTTCCCACATGGCGGAACCAACAAAGAGGGGAAAAAGAAACAAGGGATCACATTCGACTGCCTGATTGGACTTCCACCGATGGAGTTCAATGCAGGTGAGATGGCCCTTGTTTTAATTTCACGAACACCTGCAGCGGGAAAATTACCCAGGCGCTGTTTCGAGTTAGCTTCTGACTTCTAATGAATGGTGCCTTACAGAGTTTATCCTTCCTCCATCGGTGACTGTGGAAGCGAACAGTGAACACGCCTCCGATTCGGCCTCACTTTTTTCATCACCATCACACTGCAGAACCCTGGAAATCTATAACCCCTCTTTCTCTGAACCCTTGGCACAATTCACGATACGCCACTTGTCGGAGGATCTAATCGGTTGGATGTGCGGTGACATCAATGGATGCTGACAGGGGCGACACCTCATTTCCATTAAACCAGGCCCAAAATCAGGCTTGTCGCGGTGGCATTCTTGAACCCTCAAATTAGAGTGAAAAACAATCCAAAAAACTACACCCACGCGGTCGAAAGCCGAGAAAATAAGGGTCGGTGCGAGATCCGAATCGATCGGACTGAGTGGTCGAGACTGAAACTGCGGCTGCAGCGATGAAACACCGCTTGTTGGTATCAGTTCTTTTTCCTACGCGCCCAATATTCTTCCCTTTCCTTTCTAACGTCCCTTGAAATATTGTTCACCTATATAATTCGCTAATATTCTCCATTGACTGCTGTGGATTTGCTTTCATTCAGTGCCTCTCCTTCACCAGTTGTTTGTTTTCATTCTTTCCTTTGACCACTCAATTCTCTTCTTACACTCCTTTTTTGTTTTGAAAACATCCTTTTTTTTTTTTTTTTTTTTTAACCTTTTGCTTTTTCTTTCTTTTACTTCAACATGCGTTCTCTTCTTGGTCTCTCATTCCTTCTCCCACTTGTGGCTGGCCACACCACCTTTACCACCTTGTATGTCGATGGCGTCAGCCAGGGTGATGGCATTTGTGTTCGGATGAACCGCGATGTCGAAACTGCAACCTTTCCCATAGAGCCTCTTTCCAATGCTGCTATGGCTTGCGGTAAACAAGCCCTCCCACCCCCCTGGTGTAATAGATTCTGGTCTCTTGAATAAATCCCACTAACATCAATTTTTGTTTTGTTCCCTCTTTGATTTAAAAAGGCTACGACGGCGAGCAATCTGTCTCCCGCGTCTGTCCTGTGGAAGCAACGTCCACTCTCACCTTTGAATTCCGTGCGATCCCCGATGATCCCTGGGGCGGATCCATCGACCCTAGCCACAAGGGGCCCTGCGCAGTGTATATGAAACATGTCGACGATGCTACAGCTTCTGACAATGCCGCCGGTGATGGCTGGTTCAAGATCTACGAAATGGACTACGATACGTCGGATGGAAAATGGTGCACCGAAAAACTCATCGCCAATAACGGTCTGCTTTCCGCGCAGATCCCTTCCGACATTAAATCCGGGTATTATCTCGTTCGACCGGAATTGTTGGCCCTGCAGTCGGCGCAGGATAGCCCACCTGATCCGCAGTTTTACGTCGGCTGTGCCCAGGTTTACGTCACTGGTGGTGGGAATGCTAGCCCTGAGACTGTGAGCATCGGCGAGGGTACCTACGATATAAGCATGCCAGCCATGACGTACAACATATTCGAGGAGCCATTGGAGTTGCCCTTCCCGAAATTTGGTCCGGCCGTTTATCAGCCGGGTGCGGGATCTACCTCCAAAGCACAGACTACTTCTGCTGCGGAGACCACCGCGAGTGCCTCGACTGCGGTCGCAACGGTCAAGGTGAAGACGACGACAAGCAGCTCCTCCGTACAAATTAAGGGACTGAAGCCTGCGGGGTGTATCCTGGAGAGAGACGATTGGTGTGGATTTGAGGTGCCAGCTTATAGCACCCAGGATGGATGCTGGGCTGTAAGCTGTCCCCTCTCCTTTAGTTTCCTTTTTTTGGCTCTTCCATCTCCCCTCATTTATTTGAATAACAGCTAACATCCATATTTTCTTGAAAATCTAGTCCTCCAAGAAATGCTGGGACCAGAGTGATGTGTGCTGGCACACGGCGTTGCCTACTGGAAACAAGAACTGCCAGATCTGGCAAGACAAGTGCACCAACATTGACGAAAACTGCAGCAGCGGCAATTGGAATGGACCACCGAATATGGGCATGGATCTCACGCCTACCGCAGCCAAGCTCTCAGGGTCAGTCATGAGAGTGTTCTCTGGTGGCGTAAGCTCTGCATCCAAGCTTCGTTCCCGCCACTGGAGCAAGATTAACGGGCATCGCCATGCCTAAAAGCGTTTCCCCCGGTTCTGGTCAAGTGACGTTTCAATGCCCTCACGACGTGCAAGGAGGAGAGCTTTCTCGGGCCGGGTTTCCCTTTTGGCTGTTTTTGGTAAAAAACAGCAGAAATGAGTGTTATGAACTTGAACCTTTTTTTTTTTCTCTTTTTATTTGCCGAATTGAATTCGTCCTTCTTTTGGGTCTAGGTAGACAACAACAACAACAACAACAACAACAACAACAACAGCGAGATGGAATAGAAATAAGAAAAATGAATCTGGAATATAAACATATATCTAGAGTAGAGTCTTTTCCCTCCTCCCGACATAACTAGGCCAAAAAAAAAAAAAAAAAATAAGGTGCCGCAACAGGTTACCAGGTTACCCATCAAGAGCTGCTCCCCCGCTGAATAAACACCCCATTCACAGCCCTCAAAAGCACATACAACGTCTCCAACAACGGTATCGAAACACCCAACTCCCTACCCTTCCGCACCGGCACCCCCAAAATAACCTCAATCTCCATCGGTCTCCCCATCTCCCGATCCGTCTGCATACTCGTCCGCACCCCCTTCAAACCCTGCATCCTCCGAATAAACTCCTCCTCCAGCCCATCCACCAGAGGCACCCCGCACGCTCGCCCCACGGCAATCACCTCACGCATCAATCGCTGTGTCCACGGGATCGCATCCCCCGAGGACTCGAGCCAGGTCATCGTATCTTGCATCGTGAGCGCGGTGATGGCGTTCCAGGCCGCGTTCCAGACGACTTTTTCCCACCGTGCGATTTGGACGTCCGGGAGGATCTCGAATGGGGTTCCGCCTTGTGCGAGGAGGGCCGTGAAGTCGGTGAGACTCTTTTGGTGGTGGTGGTGGTGGTGGTGGTGGTGGTGTGTTTGTTGATCGGATGAGGAGGAGGAGGAGGAGGAGGAGGGGAAGAGACCTAATTGGGTGTTTTCGGCTACTTTGTGTTGGGTTACTCCTGGGGAGGATTGGATGGCGCCTACCCAGATCTGGATACCCAGGGCATTAATATATCTCTACCTCTACCTCTCTCGCTATATATATATATAAGGTATCTCTCTCTTTCTCTTTTATTACGTGAGGGAAAAAGGAAACGTACAACACACGAAATAATCGGGACGGTAGGATACCGCTTTCGAAACGGATCTTCGTTCCCAACTCCATTTTGCAAGATCACGATTGTCGTCTTCTTCTCGCTGATCACTGGATCGAGTGATATCACATCTGCGTCGGGATCGATAGCCTTGTGTGCACAGAGGACATAGTCGAATGCGGTATTTGGTGGTGCTTCGGCGGGGGAGCGGATGACTGTGTGCTTATGAGCGTTTTAAAGCGAAATGAATTAATTAATTAAAACACCACTCTTTCAGTTTTGCTTGGAGCATTTTAAATCTTTATCGCAGTTACATGTAGTATGTGTCTGTCTCTCTCTCTCTCTCTCTCTCTCTCTCTCTCTGTGTGTGTGTGTGTGTGTGTGTGTGTGTGTGTGTGTGTGTGTGTGTGTGTGGCTTTGATAATATAAAATAGAATATCTCCAAGAATAGGTATGTACTGTACAGTGCATGCAAATATTGGGAGGAGGGAGGATGATGATGATGATGTAAAAGAAACTTACCCCTGTACGGGTAGAATCGGTTTTGTCCGTGATTGGTACTATCCAAGAAGATTCCCTGTGTGATGACAACAACTCCAAAAGAGAGGAAAAGTACAAGAATAAGTAAGGTATAAGTCTTGACATTGAGAGACAGGGATTGCTACATTCTGTTTCACGGCGTCATAGTTTGACCGGGCAACAACAGTTAGGCGGACTCGGTCGCAGCGCTGGACAATGAAAGCGTAGAAGGAGCCGATGCTGATGCGGGGCTGTTAGAGAACGAGGAATGGATGTATGGCTAGGTATGATTGCCTCAAGGAGGAGGAGGAACTTACGCGCCGAGGCCATACACTAGAACTTCGATTGGGTCTGCGTCTGCCATATTGATGGGTTAGGTATGTATGTGCGACAGAATAAATTTCAAGTGACAATGAGCTAGGATGAGGGGAGAAGATGGATGAGAACGATAGTAATCATAATCGTCAATTAAACCTGTGGGGCTAAGGAAAAATAAGATTATATAAGTCAACTAACCAAAGTAAGCAGAGTAAGATTGATTCATGTCCCTATATACAGTGGTGGAAAATATTATGAATCCGAGAATAGATGAACGCATATTTACATGTACATGTACGATTATATAGCTTGTCGTTTCACATTAACTCATGATGCCTGCTCATGGTTTCTTTCAGGGGCACTGCCCGGGGTTTCGAGCACACGAAGCTCAACACTCTCTGGCGGCTTGTTAGCAGCCGTTGTCTCCACATCTACACTGGTCGATACCGCCTTGTCGTCAGGTTCTTGATCGACTGCATACCGTTCTCGGTTGTCATCTCGCCGGAACACCCGGAAAGCATATCGCTTATCCAGCCGCTCCAAGTAAATCTGCCGCTGAGCGTTGGTCCATCCATAGCTGCCGCGAAAATCGTCGACCATGCGGGTGTTGGCGATCCATGGGATTACTGAGCCGACAGATCGGGGCACCCGGGGCCCTCGGAAACGACCACGACGAGTGCCAAAAACTACTAACACAACGATTGTATCCAGACCAATAATGATCATACCGATGGCGAGCGAAGGTACCGACGGGACCATGCACCACGCACTGGATATCAGTGTTGCGTTTTGGGCAACAAGGGGTTCCTGCAAGGGCAGAAGGTAGATATCTCGCCAAAGAGAAAAGTAGGTGCTGTACACCCACTGATACACAATCTGGGAGAGGTCTATTAGACGTTGGGAATCGAGTTGAGATATTTTAGGATTACCCTCTCTATAGAGATGAGCAACGAGGAAGCCCGCCCAATCGTATGATGAGACGTACGACCCATTTGTCCCTTGAGCCTTGCCTATAAAGCTTTGTGGAATCGCGGCAAATACTTTATTGAATTGGCCCAAACTGACGGTCGCATTGTCGTACATCTCACCGGATGTTATAGCTGTATCAGGAATTTCATAAAAGTGACCAATCTGACCACGCTGGTCAAAAGTGATAGAAAAGTTTGCGAGGCGGGCCTGCGGCTCACAGTGTAATCCAATGGTGTTATCTTGAGTGATTCCTGAGTTGCCTGTATAGTTCCATCGACCAACAATCATCACAGTGGACGTCTGGCATTCATCCATGTCCTCCTGGGCTATTGGAGAGAGAAAATTGATAGAAAGGGAGATTTCTTCTTCTGGATCCTTTGAAGTTACTGTTTTAACCAGGCACTGTCGACTTGCGTTCGTGAAGGGTGAATAGGTCCAGTAGGCTATGTCTTCAAGCCACACGATACTGTCTGGGATCGATAGGACTCGACAGGAGAGATCTGCCCCAATACCCAGCGTCGTAGCGCTATACGTGCTGTCTGTGTCCGGGCTGAGAATTGTAATGGGGGCAAAGGAATCATTCGCACTAGTCCAGGGGAGCAAGGGCACGCCGCTAGTGATGCTGGTCTGTATCAAATCATACTCGGTGAACTCAATGGCGAAGTCCGTCCTGAGGAAAGAAGAATGGCTAAAGTTTGATAGCAAGGACACCGTCGATGATGTGGACTGGTTGAGCTGTTGCGTGAACAATCCACCTGCGATTAGGGTGAGAAACGTATTCACGACGCAGGCAATTGAAATTAGGACAAGAAGGACATGGCGGTTTTTTAGAGCCTTCGGTAGAACCGCCCAAGGATTTTGGCAAGAATAATTCATGGTTAGAGAGCTACGAGCAGTCGCCATCCCGCGTTGGAGGTGGACCCAGGGCTCGAGGATGCTGATGTTCCTGTGTATCGATGTACATAGTGATGCAACGGCTGACGCAACCATAGACGGGAGGAATGAGAGAATTACTTGAAGGACGCTGGATGTCGATTGTGTTAGGTGTTTAAAGCCACCATCACGGGCTAGAGAGGCGATTATCAGACTTAGAGCAACTATAACAGCAATCAGGAGAAGAAATTCGATGATGAAGATGGGGATTATGAGGAAGTGCGGCATCGGGTCGGAGCGATTGCCAATTTGGTTGTCTAGAAGCACAGGGGAGCCATCGGCTTTGACAATCTCTAGGCGTCTTCCGGAAGGGCCATAATACCACTGTAGACGACAATCACGGAGAAGTCGACGCAGTCGACGAGTTGAAAACTGGTGGAATTCGGCATGAGGATCGGAGAGAATGTTTTGTGAACCAAGTACATCTGTCAAGAAACTGCACATAGCACCAATCGAGCTTGGGTCGCTCTGAAGAATATTCGGACGATTTCGATAATAGTGGACCATGAAGATCGCGAAGAGTGTACCTAATCCTAGGATGAGTTCGGAAACGAGCACCACACCAGTGACGATGGAAATTGCAACCTGACGTGCGGTGCGGAAGGCAGGGACAATAACTGGTGCAGCCTCTGGGTTGAAAAGGCGGCTCATCGTGAGGATAAAGGTTTGCCGAAGGCCTCGTTTAACTTTAGAAGCAAACTCAGACAGCGTCATAGGTCCTGAGGTATCTAATACCAGGACGGGTTCTATATCTCCCAAGTACTGGCTGATTACGGGCAGTTCTGTCACTGTACGACCCCCAGTTTGCTCATCGAACCCTATGAAGAGGATGTCGCTCATGTACAGTGCGCGGTGCGCCAAGAGACTCTCAAAGGCCTCAACATTGAACAGAGATTGATCTAGCAGGCCTGCGGTCTCAGGAAATACTCGAGTTTTAGTAATGGAGCTGTTCGCATGCATGGTAATCTCAGCCTGTGCTTGGTAGTACTCGACATTACATGCGAACAAAGTCGCTGAGGATGTTAACTCAGGGCCAACTGCACCGATAGGGTTATCCCCATACATGGTTGCATTTACTGAGAGGAGAATCCCATAGAGGTCAAAACGATCACAACCACGAGCGGTGAAAGCCTTCTTTGCCCTTCCTGATTCGTACCCGGTATCTGACCACGTCGGCTCCCAATACCTTACTTGGATGAAATCGGTATCGGAAAAAAAGATATTCTCATAGTGGAAGTCCAAAGTACAATTTGACTCCATATCATAGATATCAGGGATATGGACCTCCGAGACATTCCATGAAAGATAACTGGAGGTCTCGTTAATGGTGACCGAGAATTGAAAATCGGTTAGCAAGGCATCACAGTCGAGCTCAGACCAGTAAATGGTCTGGTTGAGTGTCCACACAGTGCTCTCCCGGCGATCATCCATGGGGATCTGAACCGGTGCAACTGCATATTGACCCGAACGAGTTTGCCGAAAACCCCCGCTGGTAGAGTAATACACATCAAAATCTTTGCCCGAGCTATCCTCCTGGGCCTCCATCCAGCGGGCCTGGTTGTCCAGGTTCACCAGCTGAGACCAAACTTTCATCTGCTCATCAGTAACCACGGTAATCTGTCGCAGTTCGAGGAGCGCACTCTGCAAGGCTGGCATAAATATTCTGATCAAAAGAGTGAATATGGCAACCAAGAAGACTACCCAGTGTTTTCGCCTGGCTGATCTTATTGGGGTAAGGAAGGTTTGTCCGAAGTTGTAGTTGATAAATAGCGTTGTTGCAGGGGAGCCTTCAGGCTTTGAAAGTTGGAAATAAGGTTCCAGGCGTAAGGCATCGAAGTCAATGAAGGACCATAAGGTGGAAAGAACCAAGGCGCAGACGACAGGAATATAATTGTAGGCTAGGGACTGTGTGGTGGAAACCTCAGCGGTGGTTTGAAGACGCACTAGTCCGCCATTTCTCTCACTATATTGCCGTAAAGCCTCGAGGACCACAAGCATCAGAAGCATAACGCAGGCTATCAAGGTGAGGTAGGGCGGACGGAGGGAGAGCGGCCGCCACCCTGAGGGAGTAGGCTGGCCATCATGAGAGCGTGGCTGTCGAAACGCCCAGTAACGGTCTAAAAAAGTGTTGGAGGGAGGCGTGAGTTTCAGATCCCAAGAGTGCCGATTGGCAGCTGGGTCAAAGGCGATCTTACCCGTAATGTGCAACCAGAAGCTATACAACTTCTTCTCCGGGCCTCCAGGCATACTTGAGTCGCATGCTCCGCAGGCGGATGGTGGTGGGGAGATGTCGTCAGCCCCGTGAGCATCCCTCCGGAAAAAACGAAGGGAAAAATCACTCTGGACGTGGGGGCTAAGGACGATGAGTGCATGATAATCCGTGCAAGAGGGAAGGGACTAGGCTAGCATAGCGGAGTTTGATGATTCTTGATGGCATAAACGCACTAGGCGATGGATTGAGATGGTAGACAGGGACTTAATGAGATGATGATGAAGGGTGGAGAAAGAATTATCGTCAAGTCAATCGCCGGTCGGTAAGTCGGTGTCAAGCCCGCCCTTCCAATTCAGTCCAGGGTCAACAAAGCAGCGTCCAGGGGCCCTTGAGCGGATCCATACTTGGTCAGCGCTTTACCATATAAAGCATAGTGCTTATCGCTATTTACGGCCTCTATTGGCCCTGGTGGATATGGGCTTGAGATTGTCACCAATCAGGGGCAGAATTACGCACTTCTTATTGATTACCTAACCTATGAGAGCCCCGCCCTGGGTCCCACTCAGGGTGTATTATGAGGCTACCGGTCATTGGCGGGATTCTACCTATGGTGGCAAAGTGTTCTTAAATAAAAGGATATGTACCTTGTGTGCCCAGTGTACAGTGGGGGTTTCCAGATACTCTACTCCGAGTAGGGTAGATCTGGTCTGATGAACCAGTATTTGAGGGTGAAGATAATTGGCGTTTCTTTGTGGATTCTCATCCGGCAGGTTTTGTGAAACTGGTTGATAGGATCTGGGCCTTAGCTACCATAAAATTGATAATTGGCATCAGACTTTGTAAGGATAGGAGTGGGAGGACAATAGTCTGGAGCGTAGCAATCCTTGGCTTTAAGGCCACTATTAGCTAGCTGTGGGGCTCTTAAGAAGCCACACTGGGGCAACATCTTCAACCTATATCGGGCACTGGGTCGAGATGGGCAGTCCGGAAGAGATATCTCAGTTTTGGAAGATGATTGAAAAGCCAGCTTATATTTGGGCATTGATAGCCCTGAAGCGTCCTCCTAGAAACCATGAGAGTAATATATCTTGCAGAAGCTAGACTTAAACCAATCACCATCGATCTAGCATGGTAAGTACTCTTACAACGCAACCACTCTTCATAAAGCAAAAGTAGGACAGGAACCAGTATTCAATTCAAGGACTCTAAACAAATGTTATCCTACTCTAGTTCCGGGTCCTATAGAGACTATGTGCAAATAATGGAAACGAGAACCTGGATGATTAACACTAAGCGCTCTCCTGGAGGTGCGAGTAGCGCATGGAACCCGGGCAGCTATCGTGTTTCTAATACTTAATCGGGTCCATGTTTATCTAAATAATATCCATATTATGTCCTCTAAATAGTAGATGATGTACATGGGCAACCTTGGAACCTTACCTTTACTTGATAGGCCCTGTCGAGTGTCGGCCAATGGTCTGTGTTGAGCCTGTAGAGCCTAGTCCATAACAAATACCAGCAAGATTAGGTCTTGATGACTAGGCTGCATATATGGTAGCCTCCAGATTTCATTAAGTCTGAGATAGCTATACAAAAAATTGTGAGTTCGGCATTATCAATTGATAATTTCCAAGCGTGAGGAAGGGGAGAAATTAGGTACTAGAAAGAAATATTTATGACAGTTAAGCGAGACACGATGCAAACACGTCAAACAAAGAAGACAAACAGAACAAAGAAATATAATTGAGAACCGACCTCGAATGATGACAATAATCTTGGCTATCACATCAACTATCCCTTATCCCTGATGGTGTGGTAAAGCTACTATTATTCATTGCAAGCGGAATTACCCCGCACGTTATGAATCCCTCAAGAATAAAATGATGATAGCCAGCTGGTCTAGATGCTCGTTCTGTTTGGCCCCAGGATCCCGTCGGAGACTAAGGAATCTTATTGAAATACCCCGCTTCCTCTAAACAGGTAGTCAGGTACCTCCAGCGACTTGGTCCTCAATCTTTAATTATACGACGACTTATGAAGCATTAACGGATGGACATCTGCCTATATAAATGTCTCTCAATACAAAAGCAAGATTTCACAGATCTACATGAAGAACAGCATGTACCAAGTTTGTTGTATCCGACGAGACTCGACGTGAAAGGAGCGGGGAGAGGCATTTCAATATCTATCATTTAGCTTATTGACAATTTGCGTCAACAGAAATTAACTAGCACGCCTGGATTCACAGGCTAAATGGAGTCCGAGGCATGACTTAGAGAGGGAGCTTGTTCCAATCCGGTAAGCTTTGCGGTGATGGCGTAAGTTTGGTGTCCGAGTCGCCCACTGACTCATCTAATTTGTTCCAACTCTGATGACACGAATGGCCAAAAATCCCCCCAAGGAGCCAATCAACGGCCCGCTGTTGTTTATTTATATTGAGCATTCAGACAGAACCAATTACACCTGTTTGTGTTTCTCGCACCGTCAATTTGAGAGTGACCTGGGCGATCGACTAGACACAATCCGGGGTGGACGGATTGGTGGAGTCGCTGATCATACGGATGATCGAGAACCAGGCAGAGGAGTCTTCCCCCAAATCTGCATGGGCCTTGCTTTTTACCCCCAAGGAAAAGGATGGGACTACAAGATAATTGGTCCCCGCAATGGTTACTGAATATCACAACCTACCTAGCTACATAAGCACCTAATGAGATAATATATACCCCACTGGCATAAGAGGGGGGCAGCCTGAGGATGCTGTTGGTGGCTTTCCTCCTAGAATTAACTGAGACAGACTATCATCATAATTTAACCTGAGTATTTCAAGAAAGCCCTGTCATCTGTTCTCCAGGAACAAGCGCTATTATATTGGGAAAGCTCTCCAGGACTTTTGTTTTGTTTTTCTCATGGCGTCGATTTTTAATAAATTGAAGGAAGAATTCCAAATCTAGCTTGCATTGCGATTTTTTTTTGCATTGTTTCGCATGTCGAGTTCCAATTTTTCTTGTTACCAATGTGAACTGCATGAGGTAATTTCTTCATACCATATCTTTGTTCCCAATTAGAATTGCAAACGCAAAGGGATCATCATACCCAGCCTGACGATGGCGGCACTATATGGGGCAGGGCCACGTCCAGCGCCCCCCGGTTTTCTAGAACGAAGGGGAGAGTCGAATGGCGCTCACCGCGATGCTCCTCCCCCACATGTCCTAGACCAGGACCAGGGAGAGACACTAGGTTTGTGGGGATAATAGATATTCAAAAGGCTAGCACACTAACTAGATCAAAAGCTTCGCCAGAAATATATCCTTTTCCACAAAAAGGAGCATACCCAGACTCCTTAGATTTTGTTCGAAGCGAATACGATTGCTTTGTCAATGGCGTGATTAGCCATGTACTCATACGCATAGAAGATGAGCCTTCACCAACTCCGTCACCATTACGAGAGAAAATGGATACCCTTGAGGATGAGACCACGATCCAAAATCCAGATGATCTTTACTGGGGCTCTGATCTGTCGTTTGGTCCGAATGGATACCACCCGACTCACGACGGGTCATCCACGGCTGAGATGGAGCAAAATTTGTTATACGTTTACACGGGTTCGATGAATCCCGCTACCTATTCCGCTCCTGTACCTACGGAAGTTGAACAGATCCCCCCTCCACGCACTCTAGGGGGCTGGTCGGTGGAAATATCCGATGGGGACGAAGGCGAGACCTACAAGATTAGGAGAAAGAAACGCAGAAGACTACTCCATATCATTGCGGAACGCAACCGGCGCCGCAACCAGAATGACTTGTACGAAGAACTATATCGAATCGTTCCTGGCCTTGAGCAAGCTCGGTCAACCAAAAGAGAGGTGTTGGAGCGAACAGCAGATTGGGTAGAGAAGCTGATGATGGAAAACAAGAAACTCGAGGAGCAATTGCAGCAACTTAGGAGCGGGACACAATATGTCGGGGAAGGGTATTATTGAGGGGGTTTGTTCCTATAAATAAAGGATATAAGATGTGCCAGAAAAGCGAGAAGACAAAAGATTAAATGAGAGCCCTGAGAAGAGAGAGAGAGACAGGGGGGCTTGTGTAAGAGGGAAAAAAATCAGCGGCAAATAGGCAGAGTTGCCTCGGCGCCACATGAGAAGGATCACATACCGTTGTCGCCAACGCGATGAGCCTCTGAAGCCTAACGAGGTAAATAAACTCCGCCACCTCGCGGCAAGCAGGAACCGGATCCGATGGCCCAGGTATTTCCGCGTGGAACGATATTCTGGGGTAACACATGTGGAGGTTGAATGAACTGGTGGTGGTCTTATCTTCAGTTACGTTGGGTGTGTAGGACTTGGCTCTGGCTCGTGCAAGCCAATCAATCCATAGCTGCTCCGTAAGAATAGGAAGTGCATTATTCACTTATTCATAAAAATAGTTACCTGTTATTATTATTATTATTATTATTCACTCCGCCCCTCATATGACGGCTTTTTGTGCTCCATCATCGTGGGATCGGAAGGCACGGATCTCTTCCCCCCACCATCACAGAGTCAGTCAAGTAGAGGCCAGTCTTGGCCTATCGTGAACTGAGTCTTCCAAGTATTTTACACAAGGCCCTCCTCCCCGCTTAAACGAACTCTCATGACTTTCATCTCGTATCGCTGCTCCAGGCTCGTTTTCAAGAAATCGAATCCTATCCTCCTCTTATGATGGAGTTTGTGGGTCTCGAGACACTGTTTCCAAGGGATAGCAATGTGTCTTGTCCCTATCCATTTATAGCGGAGCTTTCTGTTCCCTATAGTGGTGGAGGTTAGTATATAATGCTTTTTCTAGCATCAGAGCTCCCTGCTAAGCTAATAATCCTCCCCAAGATCTTAATGGTCGATGGTGTAAATCCGTCCCGATTATTGCAGAGGGTGCGGTTTGTTGTCTTCCATGTCCGATAGAGTCATGGAGGTATTCATCCGGTAAATACCACCTGAATGATTAACATGAGTCCCCTAAAGTATGCTAACATGGCATCTTTGCTACCAAAAGACTTCAACCTGGACATGGTGCCTTGGATTGGCGTTTTCATTCTCGTACTCGCGATCATCTTGGGCGTGACATTTGCGCTTCTCCCAGCTAGTGCCACCTGGAGACACTATCTCACCACCAGTCCATTGATCGGTTTTATTTTCTTAGCGGTAAATACATGCGTTCTACTTTCTTCCTATGATTGTAGGAGAGTATCCGTGAGATCGTGTGTCTAATCAAGGTAAGGAGTAGATCTCCTTCATCATCTCTTTAGCGCCCTCACTTGACGAATGCCACGATGCTATTACGCCGAACGATTGGCTCTCCGACCACTATTGTGCTATCTCTGGGTTCTTCCTCCTATATGGAGTTTGGGTGTTGGTTTTTAGCTGTACATATACGCTTTCCCATACCCTTTTCCAAAGCATCATTGCCAGCTCTTAAAGGGCCTCACTAACCACACGCTAAAATTTTAGGCTTCTTTCGCTCCTTGTCTCTTTACTTGCACCTCTGTTGGGAAGTTGAGCTTGGCAAAAAATTCATGTATTTTGTCCTCTTCTGCATCTTCTTCGGCTCGGCCGGACTAAGCGTCGAGGCTCTGTTTGCCTCCGGCGTCGCCTACCACACTGGTAAAATCTGCAGCATCAATAGCTATCAAAGCCGAGCTTCATTTTGGGGACCTCTTCTGGGCATATCTGGATCCTCCCTCCTGCTTCAACTACTCATTATAGCCCACTGTATTCACCATATTCTGGACCCGTGGGGAAATCCTCTCCGCGTCTTCTCGTCTCCTTTCTCACGAGGACGTGATTCCCAGGACATGTCCATGCCCCTAGGACTGCATCTGCCGGTACAATACCATCCCCGAAGGCAAATAACCTCCCGAATCTGGAACATCATTAAGTTACAGTGGCGCGCTGTGGTGATCGTCGGATTAATTCTCTTCCACGCTGCGTTTCTTTGTCAGGCACTGTTGCGCATAGGCACTGGTGCAGATTACTCGTCCGAGCAATTGGCGCCCTGGTTAATTTGTCTCGCTACCACAGGCGGGAATCGTGACGAGTGTCTCGATAATGTATCCAAACTTGGAGCAAGTGAAGGGATGGTAATGGCTGCGTGGATCATTTTATCGGTATGTTAGATGTTTTTGTTTCCCCTCCCCTTTCTCTTCACCCTAACTTCCAAAAGAGAAACCCTCCCCCCACCCATCGATCGCCCTATCCTGAAGGCTGGAACTAATGTGATGAGGAAACAGCTAAGTGGAGTTTGGGGCTTCTGCTGCGCGGTTCGCTGGTCTATGTTCCCAGCCTGGAGAGACTGGATCAAGGCACATACGACAACCATGCAACAGCGCATGATGAATACATCCACATCCCATTCCGACCCGGACCGACAAAGCGATAAGACTGAATGCTACACACTGGAAATTGAGGAAAAGACAATCTACTCGCCTGTGTCGGAAGTCTTTAGTCGGAGTAGCAAGGAAAACTATCGGACCGTAGTGAGACGTGCGAGTATCGTTGAGCAAGATTTTTTGAATTTTTTCCCTCCAGAGACACAATCACCACCACAGGCTCCGCCAGCGGTAATTTTAAGATGGCCACTATGAGAAATAATGATGATAATGACGATGACATGATAGTTTTCTTATGACTTGCATCGCTGCTGTGTTTACGCTGACATATATGATGTACCAGTGGACTGTAGCTATCAGGCGTTGGGCCAAAGACTGTTGCTTCCCTTCATTTCTTTTTCATATGCTTCTTTTACCTAAGTATTAATTTTTTTTTTTAAAAAAAAAAAAAAAAAAAAAAGAAAGAAAGAAAGAAATTGCCAATACATATTACATTTACCCGATGCATTTCATAGCGTAATTAAATGCTAGTTTATTTTTTTTCGTATATGTTCGGCAATATATATATCATACAACTAAGTAAACCTACCTAATATTGCCATCTACTAGGTAATTACAACAACCATAATCAAGATCTAACAAAAAAAAAAAAAAAAAAAAAGAGAGAAAAAATTTAGAAAAAGAATCACATGGGATTCGGATTATAATTTCAAGTTATGTAAAGTAACTAAGTAGATAATCTTATAATTCATAAAACAGAGGTGAGTTGAGTGTAGGTGGGATTGTCATCATCGTTGTCAGGGAGAGGACGGGGACAAGCAGGCATGTACTCATGAATATATACTGCTATGACATGGACATGAGGATGAGGGGGGTATGGGGGAAGAAAAGATCATACAAGCAAAGGCAAACAACTCCCTACACACCACCATTGCATTGCAAGGGAAAAAGGATGACGAATGGATAAAACGAGAGGGAGAGAGAGAGAGAGAGAGAGAGAGAGAGAGGAAAAGATGAATGACATGCACAACATTAAAGGAATATCAATTAAATACTTCCATCACCCTTGATGAATTCGATTGTCTTCGAGACAAAGGTCTTCTTCTTTAGATCGTCGATATCTTCGACGTAAAAGCGACGACCGGTATCGAGGTCGATATTCTCAGCCTTGATCCAGAAGGGACCACGATAATAGATTTTAGCAGCGATATAGAGGACCAGAATGGCGATGATGGAGATATAGTTTGCGAAGAAAGTCTTTGCGGTAGTCGCTGCACCGAGGGGCCAGACGGCAAGGTAGAACTGGACGACGATGAGGATAATGCACCAGGCGAGACCGTAGATGGAGCCCCAGGGCCAGGTCCAGGTCTTCCAGGGGAGTTCATCGGCGGAACGACCTTGAGTCTTCCAGGCGGCGCGGAACCGGATGTGGCAGATGAAGATCATACCCCAGCAGTAGAGGGTGCAGAGGGAGGTCAGGTTGGAGAACCAGCCGAAGACGGTGGCGCCGGAGTTGCTGACGTTGAGGTAGCAGAGACCACCGCCGATGAGAAAGCTGAGGGCGATGGCGTAGACGGGACGACCCTGCTTGTCGCAGTTGCCGAACCATTTGGGAGCCATGCCGATGTTAGCGAGTCCGTTGAGCGTGCGGGTAGCGGCGTAGGCTTGTGCGTTTCCGCAGGAGAAGACGCTGATGAAGATGATGGCGTTCATGGCGTGGGCGAGTCCATCGATCCTGGCGACGCGGTAGGCGATTACGAAGGGCGAGGCGTTGACACCCTCGCCACCGAAGAGATCCTCGTTGTAGGGAGAGACGGTGATACTGACGATTAGGGAACCGAGGATGTAGAAGAGGGAGAGACGCATCCAGATGGCGTTGACGGCCTTGGGGACGGCCTTGCGAGGGTTGCGGGCTTCAGCGGCGACGATGCCACCCATCTCGGAACCGGACATGGCGAAGATACAGGTGCCCATGACGGAGAGGAAGCCCTTGAAGCCGTTGGTGAAGGGGAAGGCGTTCCAGTATTCGAAGCCGATCTTCTGGTGGTTGGGGGCGCCACCGGCACTGATGACGATACCGGTGATGATGACGATCACGATCCAGAAGAGCTTGATTGTCGACATCACCGCTTCAGCTTCTCCGAATACACGAACGGCGCACACGTTCACAAGGAGGACAAGGACGAGGAAGATGGTGAGGTAGGCCGCGGTGGGGACCTTTTCCTCTGTATCCCAAAAGCGTAGGACGGTGACGATGGCTTGGAGTTCATTGGCGATGGTGATGACGGCTGAGAACCAGTAGGACCAACCGACGGAGAGGGCTGCGGACTCGTCGACGAACTTGCGTGTCCACTGGGGGAAGGCAGAGGGCAATGGATACAGGACGGCCAGTTCTCCGACAGCCTGGTTAAGCAGCCAGGCAATAGAGCCGGCGATCCAGTAGCCGATGAAGATGGCCGCCGGTCCTCCAGAGATCAGTGAGGTACCAGATCCCAGCCACAGACCCATGCCGATGGAGGACCCCACGGAGAACATGAGCAAGTGGCGAGTCTCCAGGGATCTGGATAGACCCGAGTCTGCGCCATGATCGTGGATTTGCGATTCTGCCACGTAACCGACCTCATTCATGTCAGCATCGGCTGATTTGAGACCCCCTTCATCCTTAGACGGTGCCATTGTGTCGATTCACACAGGGAAGAGGAGATATAGGAAGAGAACACTAGACAATGTACGAGAAGGGGAGAAGGAGAGTGTAATCGAGGTAAAAAGAGGGAAGAAGAAGAGGAGGAGGAGGGAAAAGAGGAGAAACAAGGGGCACAACGCGTCAAGAGACTCGGGGAACAGGGGGATGGCCGTCTGATTTTAATTATTTGCTGGGGATAGGAGATAATACCAGGTATCGCCTTCTCCTCATATCACTGTGTGGCCAACTCTCTGCTAGTCTCCGGTCTTGGGCACGACTACCTAGTAAGGACCTACTGTTCTAGGTACTACCTCCTGGGCAGGTAGTATCATGCCTACCTTGGCTCTTCGTAAATTAGAGTACTTATTCCTCATGATATGGAGCGATAAGAGTGTGGTTTGAGCGCCAGTAAGCTGGACCAATGGCCGATGGGACCACCAGATAAGACGTGGAAACTGGGGCACGGATTAGGGGGGGGTCATGATATATTTTGATATTAATTCACCTCACGGTTACCGAAATGAAATCAATCAATCCACCCCGTAAATCAACAGAGTCAAAATATAGTTTATTATTATAGTGGGTGTAGCTTGGATCAGAATGAGCGAGAATGGCTTTGAACCCTAATTGAGCCCACCTGGTCATGCTAAATGCATCCTTATTTCCTCTCCCTCTTCCCATCTTTACTTTTTTTTTTTTTTTTTTTCTCTCTCTTGTATACCCCTGTATTCCCCTAATAGGATCAAGACTAAAGTCGACTATAAGCTCAGCGCCCGAGACTCTTGGAGGTTTCTTAACTGATAACCAGAGACCTTGGAGGGACCCTAAAGCCAGCTGCCAAATGCAGACAAGCCGACGACCCGCCAATCGGAGGCGCCACTGAGGTTGCATTGTGGCGTCTGCTTATCAGTTGCCCAATTCATATTTGTGATGACCCTGGGCTGATCTTCGGCCTGTTTCGAAGGAGGATTGGCTGTCTGTTATCTTGAGGGGTTGGGGTTTAATTAGGCGCAGGCTACGTCTTATCGCTCTCTGTTTCTTGGTCTTTTGCGTGCTTCTACACCTCCCTGGTCACGCACCCCCACTACCGAAGCAGGTCATTTTCTGACTTTCTTTCTTTCTTTTTTTTTTCTTGTTTCCCTCTTAATTTCGTCTTGGCTGGGGAAAATCCCCGGCAAAACTTATTCCCTCTTAAGGTTGGCCGACACTGCGGGAGTCCTTATCCGCCGTAAGAAAGATGGGATCACCGAGTCCACAACAGTAATCAACCATCGCGATTAAACAAATAAAGGTTCTTCATGTTGAGTATAAATAAATAAGAGCGCTTAGATATGTTGTGGTAGATTGAAATGTTCCCCGGGAAAAGCGCAAAAGATACAGTCTGTAGTTGATAAACAACAAGCAGACGAAGAAAAACAACTTAAAATACCCTGATTTTCTTTCTCAAAGAAAACAATACATAAAAGACGAGAGAAGAAAAATGACCGCCGCTATAAACTCAAATCTTGCTGAACCAGCCCAATACGATGTGGTGGTCGTAGGTGGGGGTCCTGTGGGCTTACTGTTGGGATATCAATTAAGACGCTTTGGCGTCTCGGTTTGTGTGTTGGAACAATATCGAAAGGAGACTCAAGATGCCTATGGACGTGCCATCGCTCTGTTCCCACGAACCTCGGAGCAGCTTGATCAGTTGGGTCTCATTGACCCGATGCTCCAGCTGGGGTTTGCCTGTCGTAGCAGTGTCACTTACAAGGATGGGGAGCGAGTGTGAGTTCACGTCTCTTCCACCCCTTACCCCCTCTTTAGTTCGATAGCTAATAAAGGTAAAAAAAAAAAAAAAAGGATCCCGGGACGTGTCTGGACATTCATGGAAAATATCAAGGACACCACTTACGACTTCACCTTGGTGCTGCGACAGATGTATACGGAAGCTATCTTCCGGGAGAAACTACAGTCGGTCGGAGCGTCCTATTACCAGGGGACAGAGTGTATAGGGTTTGACTGCGATGAGTCTGCGACGTCAGACACACATGCGATCACGTCAACCTTCAAAGAGGGAGAGACCGGGAAGGTGGTTAAGCTAAGGAGGTGAGCCGTCTCCCTCAAAAAGAAACCGGTTCTTCCTTGTCTAACCAGATCATAGCAAGTATCTCATCGGCGCAGATGGCGGACGGAGTTTTGTCCGTAGACATACGGAGATCCCTTTTGACGGCGACACTTCTGAGGACAAATGGATCCGGATCGATGGTATTGTCGAGACCGACATGCCTATTACTCGGTCATATGGGTATGTATGATTGGATGAACAAAAGCCCTTCTGGTAGAATACATGACTTACCAACAATCTAGCGCCATCGAAAGCAAAACCCATGGGAACGTTCTCTGGGCGCCCCTGGACCACGGAGCCACCCGAATCGGCTACGCATACAGTTCTGCCATCGCCGCGAAATACCCCGACGGCGTGACGGAGGAGGTCGCGGTGAAGGAAGCGATTGAGAGCATGAAGCCCTTTAAGGTCAAATTCAAGGAGGTGCACTGGTGGACGCTATACACCATCGGACAGCGCATCGCCCGAAACTTCTCGACCCCTTCAAACCGGATCTTTTTGTGCGGCGATGCAGCCCACACGCATAGTAGTGGCGCAGCACAGGGCCTCAACACTGGCATTCATGATGCAGTGAATCTAGCCTGGAAATTAGCCCTGCAGATTCGCGGCATTACCCAGGCTGGAGTGCTGCAAACCTATGCCACCGAGCGCATGACGGCCGTGCAGAAGCTAATCGACTACGACAAGGACATTGCATTGCTCATGTCACACAAGTGGCCCGCGTGGTATACTGGTGACCCAGCCGCGGATCCGTACTTAGTTCTCGGGGAGATCTTTGACAAGGCCGCTTCGTTTAACACTGGGCTGGGCATCTCCTACCCAGAGAATGTGCTTAACTGTGGCCTTGCGGAAGGGGAAGGGAGATATTGCGCGATTCTTCCAGGAAGTCGACCTCCAGACGTCGAATTGTGTCGGCCAGGGACCAACCAGCGAGTCCGATTGCAGCAGATCACCCCCAATGTGGCCAAGTTCTGGGTTATGGTCTTTGTTGGCCGGCTGAATTCGACCATTCGAGAGTCACTACAGAAATTACAAGAATATCTCACCACTACGGCGCCTGAGCTGACCTCTCACAATGCGATCGGATGGTTGACGATCAGTACTATCGCGGGCTGTTCCCCGTACGAAGCACTAGACATGAGTCCCTTTGGAGACACATATTACGATGGGGAAACTATGGCACACGATAAATTAGGCATCTCGCTAGACCGGGGAGCGATCGTTGTGCTGCGCCCGGATGGGCTGGTGGGAGATCAGGGATTGATTGATGGGCAGAGAGTTCGCGAATATTTCTCTCGCGTTTTATGTTTGTAAATAAGCTACTAAAGAAAATAGAATACAACCCCAAAATTAATTAAAGAAAAGCGCAGTTTTAGTATAATGGTATAACAAAAGTATCCGAGCTAGTAATACTGCTTTCCTAATTCGGACTTTATGAAGCTACCTTAGAGAAATACAAATTCTAGTACTATACATATTAGCCATCTGTACCTGGTATTGCTTGCATACAGTAAGGCGTGATATATTAGAGATCTTCAAACATTATTTAATGATAAACGACTAGTTCTTTTTTCTAAATGTAGCCTAAAACATCCTCTTTACTACCCCCTTACTGTATTAGAGAGTCCAGACATCCCAGTGATACAGTTATTATCAGAGGGAGGGGTTTAAAAGACTCAATTAGATTAAATATTGACTCTATGTTCATTAATATATTTATCTAACTAATTAACACTTTTCTAATCTTCTAGGGTATAGCTAGATGAGTTTTTAGTCTACGTTAATCTTCTTGCTCTATTTAAATCTTAGTACTTTCATCTCCGATATTGTTTCCGTTTTAACGATAGATATTTCGAAATTGTAGTTAAATGATAAAAATAAAATATTCCAAATCCAAATAGTAACGTTCGTTTATTTCATGCCCGTCCCTTTCATATAGTATAATAACAAGTAGATAAAGTAAAACCACAATATATGGTCTTAATACTTGTATATAATTATCCAATAGACGTGGGCTAACAGATTTTGGCTCGCTGGACAGGCGATGGCTCTTCGGGGCGAGGCATCTTTCGATAGCTTTAAAAAGTAGAAGCCTGTAGAGCGTTAACGGCAGATATAGCTTCAGCAAGCACATATAAGGAACCAGGATTACTTAGCGCACTGTACTAAATTTACACCGTTCAAATAATTTTTATAATCATAATCCCGGGCATCTTATCATCTCGCGGTCGGCCATCACTTCACACTATCGGGCGATCCGTCGGCCGTCACGGCGGCGGTTGGAATCATCGCCAAAAGTCCGCCCGAAGTAGATATAAAACAAAGTGACTGGCTTAAGTCGCGGCTCCAATTCACATCAACTACGTTTTTACCTAGTGAATTTACATAAATTTGCAAAAAGAAAAGAAAAGAAGAACCATCAATATGGGTACTCTCCCTGCCCGAAAAGCCGTGGCATTCCTGGCGAAAAAAGACCAAGCGATCACGGTCATCAATACACATGGCAAACAAGTCGTTGACTTCTGGGCGTTTAACCCTGACGACCCCCATGACTTTCTCTCTATGGTGCACACGCGCACTATCCTCTTGAAAGTGGCCATCTCAAAGGGAGATCACTTGTATAGCACACGCCGGAAGCCCATGCTTACCCTAACCGAGGATACGACACCGGGGGTCCACGATATCATCTGGTCAGCGTGCGATACAGAGCGATATCGTATGCAAGGATACAATGGGTATCATGATAATTGTTCAGATAATATGCATCAGGTAAGTACGAGCAAGATATGGGGGGAAGTGGACTTGTACACATCGCATGGAAGAAACAACTCGCTAACTCTTTTTTTTTGTTTTTAATAAATATGTGTAGGCATTGCAACAATCATTTCCTGATTTCTACATCGCTCCCGACTGGGTTCCTGATCCTCTGAACCTGTTCATGAATGTTGCGATTGATCATCATGGGGGTCTTAATATCCGACCTCCCACCAGCAATAAGAGCCAATATGTCACTTTACAGGCTCACACGGACCTCATTATCGTGATGAGTGCTTGCCCACAGGACATTGATCCAGTGAATGCAGGCATGCCGACAGACTGCGAGTATCGTCTGACCCCTCTAGACCCTACAGAGACACTAACAACGAGCTCTCTCCCCCCAACCCTGGTGAGCCCCGCCGTGAAACCCCGGGTCAAGGTCGCCCTCTCTGTGGACTTCGACGCTGTCTCGCACTGGCTAGGTACGGGCTGTCACGCAGACAACAATATGGCCGATTATAGTTCTGGCATTTTCGCCGGTCGAGTCGGCGCGTACCGGCTCCTGGATCTCTTCCGCAAATTTGACATCGCCGATAAAGTGACATGGTTCATCCCAGGCCACACAGTCGAGACATTCCCCGAAGCGGCGCAAGCAGTTCTCGCATCTGGTGCTGAAATTGGACTACATGGATATGCCCACGAAGGAATATACCAGATGAGCGAGGCACAGGAGCGCGATGTACTTTTGAAATGGTACTCTCTCTCTTCCTTCCCCATTCCTTTTCTTCCCATCCTCAAACCTCAACATCTACCAAGGAGATCCCAAAGCTGACAATCATTGTGATTGATAAAAAAAAAAATAGCATCGAGGTCGCCACCAAACTAACGGGTAAGAAACCCCGAGGCTACCGCGCACCCATGTACACCATCCGCGAAACAACCGTGACACTTCTCCGTGAACACAACTTCCTCTACGACTCCTCACTCATGCACCACGACTCCCAACCCTACTTCACCCCATCTGACCCACCCATCCAACCTATCAACTGGACCCAGCCCGCCGCATCCTGGCTCCAACCTAGTCCCATCGCCACCCACACATACCCACACGGCCAGCATCCGCTCGTTGAGCTCCCCTGCGGCTGGTACAACGAGGACATGATGCCGCTGCAGTATCTTCCGCATTTAGCCAATAGTATGGGGTATGTGTCGACACGGGTGGTGGAGCAGATGTGGAAGGATAAGTTTTTATGGTTGTGGGGACGGGCGATGAAGAGTGATCCGGACACACGGCGCGAGGGGCTGGAGGGATGGGATGCGGACTTTGTGTTCCCGCTTTTGATTCATCCAGATACGAGTGGTATGGCACATATCATTGGGATGGTGGAGAGGATGGTGTCTTGGCTGAAGGGGGAGTTTGGGGATGCGGTTGAGTTTTGTACGCATGAGACTATTGCGCGGGGGTGGTTGGGTGTGCAGGAGGGGAGGAAGTAAATATGAAGATTTGTCTCTTCTTTGGAGGATTAGGGATTTGATAGTCAAATTTAGGTATATATGCTTGGTATACAAAGGTACTGGAGTACCTCCCCCCTCCCCAATCTCCTTCCTTGTATTCCGCGCGCAAAGGGGGGAAACCTCCTACTATTTTCCCCCCGGGACAACATTTTTGGATCTTGCCCATCTTCAACCTCTCTAGTGTATAAGAAAAGTAGCAGTGAATTCAGGTAAGCTCCTTCGGTATGAGATGAGACACTTTTAGTGAACCCTATTGCTCGGTAGACACCATTGGTAATAATGGTGTCTACCGAGCAATGGCATTTACTGAAAGTGATAACCACGAAGGGGCACAACACTAGCTATAAACGGATTTCCATGCGTCTATACCTCCACAGTAGTGTATTGTCTGACTCGACAATCCGTCGTCATGAAGCCTTTTCTTTTTTTCCTTCCCGATGGGGAGTGAGGAAAGTAAGCAACCCGGTGATAAGCCCCTCTCGTAGTTATGCGCTCGGGGACTACGAAAAAAAAAAAAAAAAAAAAGGTTATCTTGCTTAATAAATCTATATATGTACCCGCAGCTGTGACGAGACCTGCAGGTTCCCAAACCATGGAACTGGTTGTTCTGGAGTGAGTAAGTGTGGCTGAGATAGGTTCTTCATCGCTCGTGTGTGCTATAAAGGGGGACATGAAGGAATTGGGGTCCCCCCACAAAAAAAGGGTACATAGTAGTCCAATAACCTCTGTGAGAAAGTGTTACTCATGTGCTAAGTGGTAAGTATGTTTTACCCCATGATGGTTTTTTTTTTTTTTTTTTTTTCTTTTCTTTTTTGCCAACACTCCTGTGGAATGTGAGTTCCCCCATTGAAAGCCAACTAACTAATGCACGCCCTCCTTAGTCCTGACTCTTCACGGCTTTACTAAAGGTGTACTATTCTACTCAATAACTATAAGTGGCTCCAATAAAGACAGAGGCATTTATCTCAAATATCCACTTAATCCCAACTTCACGGGTTAGCCTTTATACTAAGTTCCAGCTCCCTCCAGGTGACTACAGCTGCTTACTCGAGCAGAGTCTGCTCAGCAAAAATAAAGTTCATCCCTACATTGCTGAAGTAAAATCACTAATTCCCAGATTGTCAGAGAGTGCTAAGCCTGTGGGGTTGTTTGTGTCCAATAAAGCATGTTTCCAGAGACATGGGGCAACAGTTGTGAAGAAATTATATGCTGGACGTGACAGGGGCGCGTGCATACCGCAAGAGTTTATACCGAGTCAATTCCTGTCAAGTATGCAATATCTGGTTAAGGTGCGGGGGGATGGATCAATCATATTATAGTTACTTATCGAGATCGATCTTGTGTAGAAGTGCAGATCTGAACGGGTAGGACATGGACTGCTGCTTTTATTTATTATTAAATTATGATTGTTTATCAAGGATTTGCGTTGAACGAGCGAAGATGTTTCCTATTTTCACAAAAAAAAAAAAAAAAAAGGAATAGAGCACTCGAAGGTGAAGGAAATTCGGGATACATGCAGGCGCGATCCAACGACTAGTTACTAGCAATGTTGTATAAGAAAATCCAAGTACATACAGACAAGGTTTTCTCTACGGGGTGACTGTCTGTGCATGAGAAATAATCCAGGATATATCACATATTCTTGGGTGGGGATTTGGCCACTTCCATTTAAGGGCTGGTAATAGGTAAGCTGGAGCTGTGATGTCGGTCCTTCGTGTTGATTTTGTGGCGTATATGTTCAAAAAATCTGTTAGCTTCCTGCTGCATGAGAATGATTTGGGTAATGATTGATTGTGATCCAAACGAGCTTTCTCCACAATCAAAATCTTAAACTGATTCAGATTCAGTACCAAGTAAGCACTATCTGAGCCGAGCAGAATGTTTGTTACACCTCAACAAATCAACGCCTGAATCCACCTTTTCTTCTGTCCTTGAGCTTTCTTCTTTAGATAGTAAGAAGCAAGGGTTTCCTAAACCCGGGAATTGACGGTATGACACTAATACACCGTTTAAGACAAAATTTTACATCAGAGAGAGAAAAAGGTTTAAGTGAGGATAGGCGAGGAAGTAATAATGTGGCATCATTCCATGAAGACCGCGGCGGGCAACATACCTATAAATACGCAGCTCCCAACGTCGACAGTATCCCCTATTCAAGCACTGATCGACTCTCCAAATCCTCTTTGCTTTTGAATATCTTCAACACCTTGAACGTCTTTTCGCGACAGCAACCATGAAGTTCACCGCACCCTTTTTGACGGCAGCACTTGGCTTCCTCCCCTTCGCTATGGCGCAAAGTGACCGACACGTAACTAAACCTCCTCACCCGAGTGACTCAAGCAACAAATCTAGAAAACTTTGCTAATACAAATAAATTTATGTCCATAGGTGAATCTGTATTCGGAGGCCAATGGACAAGGACAGGTGGCCGTCATCCCCGACATCTCCGCTGAATCTGGTTGCGTCAACTTGTCGGACTTGGTAAACCGTGATCCTCCACAGCCTGACCTGTAAGCACATCTTGAACAAAAAAGGGGGAAAAAAAAAAAGGCTGCATCCCAGCCTGGAGCTCGTCATGGCTAACCTATTTACTCGGTAGGACCAATGATGTATCCTCGATTCAACTTGCGCTTGGCGTTGGTTGCATACTTTTCGAGTAAGTGTAGACCCTGTATGCTGACTGTAACAAGATGCTATATACTGTATATACAGATTATATATACATGTATTGCCCTGGCTGGACAGAATTACTAACTATCTTGTAAATCATCAGGGCCAGTGATTGCAATCCCACGAGTCCATTTGTTACCGTTTTGTTATCTCCTAGTAACCTCGAGAACCTTCTCCCGAACTTGGATAACATGGTTTCCAGCATTCGTTGCTTCGCTGCTATAGCTTGATAGAATATTGAGATTCCGAGCGGGACGAAATTGTGTCTCTTTATGTATCTGCGAGTAGCAAATTGGGGAAGAATCATTGGTATAGCCTAAAGACTTAAGATACTTGAATGATTCCAGTTGTTCTTATGATTTGCTTTACATAAAAAATGGAATGATTTCAAAGAATAATTTGTGTCAGACTGCACAAATGGCCTACTCCTGACTAGCCCTTTCTGTCCTTCAAGTAGATACGTACCTGAAGAGGTCCTAGTTTCTCTAAAAGCTAAACACATTTTCACGAATTTCTCAGAAATAAACCCTAGATCAAGACCTGGTAAGCAGGGCAGGGATATATTATGGTCGTAGAAACACACACACACACACACACACACACAAACACACAAAATCATCTACTCATTCAACAGCAAAGCTACGGGACTGTCCATGTCCATCCCCTGAAACGTCGCGGATAATCCCTTCCAAAAGACCGCGTCGAGCCGGATAGTCGCTAACCGGGCCACCGGCCAAGCCTGCGATTGGGTCCGGAGAATATCCCTCCATCGATCTAGCAGGATGTGATTCCGGACCGCGATATCGCGCGTTGGGGACTGCACCAGGTTCAAGAGGATGAATGTGGAGATGTAGCAAAGTTGGTTTCGTGTATCTGTTGTGTTTGTTTGTTAGCAGTAGTTTCTTTCAATTGGCCTGGACTTGGCTGGTCAGGCAGTTTCAATGGAAAGTGTTGGGAAGGAGGAAACTTACACGACGGCCAGAAAGTGGCAAAATTCTTCGCCTTCAGCGCTGATACAATCTCTGTGCCGACTTTGGCACATGTGTAACTGTTCTCGAGTATGGTGGAGATGGGTTCGACGCATGGTTCAGTGGGTGGGACGAGGGGACGGAGCAGGGCACGGTAGATGAGGATTTCGACGGTGAGATGGGAGAGACGGAGGACGGCGCTTTGGTTTAGTTCGTCTTCAGTGAGTTCTGAGGCTGGTTTGGAGAGTAGGGGGAGGGTTTGTCGCCAGCTTGCGATGCGGGTTCGGAGGGGTTGTGCGCGTCGTAGGAGGGTCTCGAGGGAGGGAGATTCGCGGACTGCTTTTAGCGTGCTATTATGTGTGAGGGGAGGGTTAGGATAAGGTATTATTATTATTATTATTATTTTCTCTTTCTTCTTTCTTCTTTGTTCTTTTGTTCTTGTTTCGTTTTTCTTTTTTGGGAGAGGGGGGTTGAGTGGAAGGAGATGAGCTTTCTGGGGCGGGCTTACTAGAACTCTTGTGACATATCGCCTGCTATAACGCTGAGATGACACTGTGCCAAACAGAGTGGGATATTCTCCCGAATAGACTCTCTAATCTTCGTATCCAACTCGGGATATGCATATGATGAGGAGGAGGAGGAGGATGCAACGTCGCCCTCGAAATCAGCTGCAGTAAGCGTGGATACATCCCAGTTCGTCGGGTTTATATGCAATGCGCGACCCATTACTAGAGCCTGCCAGACATGTTGTGTGTAGGTGAGCCACCACAATCGTCGTCGCAAAATGATCTCCCCTCGGGGCAGCCGCCATCCCGATGGCTCCATGTTCAATCCGACGCTCTCGGCGAGGGCGACGCAGGAACATGAAAGTGCCCAAGAACTGGGAGGGTCGGCTACGGCCCAGTGCGAGGGTGGCATGTGCGATAATAGTAGCCCGAGCTGTAACGATGATATGTGGGAAAGACGGCTGGCCCGTTGGAAGCTGCGATGTGCAATTGCCCAGAGATCTTCAGTGGGGACCTGGAGGTAGCCTCGCGATAGACTTAGCTCGTCGTCGAGAAATGCGAATGGCGCTGCTAGTGCGTATACGGCGCTTGGGAGGCCGACAGGGCCAGTGAGGGTGCTTCTGGCGGCTTGTAGTTGCTTAAGATCGGCTAAAGAGAGGACGGGAAAATGGGCATGGACGAATCGGGAGTATCTACATGTGTCTTGCATGTCAGTTCGTTACAATGAAGAGGTGAGAAGGGAGAGAAGCCGTGTACAGTTGCAATAGACGAGATCCTAAATCTGCGGATATGAGCTTGTTGAGTAGCGTGAAGTCTTCACTTTCTGTACTACTGGTTCCAGAGAAGATTCTGTCCACAGCGTCTACTCCATCTTTATAGATGTCCTCGTTTATCATGACAAACTGGACCGGCATGGCCGGTTTAGAAGGTGATGCCGTTGTATCGTTGTCCACGACTTTGCGAAAATCTAAGCGAAACATTTTATAGGTATCCGAGTCATGGTAATTGTAGTGCCGCAGAAGATATGGATCAGATTCGCTAGACAGTCCGATCAGTTCGTTTGAGAACCCCTTGCGGGCCTCCAACGAGAACCCCGTGGCCCATTTGTCTATACACTGCTGAGTCTCATAATGCTCCATCGCGACTGGGTCTGTGGTGGATGTCGAAGAGCGACCGGGAGACGACTCCGAAGAGTCCCTTTCAGGCTGATCTGCGTCAGGGTAGCCCAGTTGATCTCTGTTAGTACCTACTTGAGGAGACTCAATCTCCTGAACGTGTTTTGCGGGCATGCTGCCAGTGACATAGCGTGAGCTGGATACGTATCCCGTAGGCCCATTAGCCATTGCTAAAGACGACTCCTGGTTACCCGGCCACAACCATGAGGGATTCAACCCTGAATTGATATCTATATTCATCATATCACCGTGACTATAATCAACTTCCGTGATGCTTGCGTTCTCTTGGGGACTAGAAACATTCGCCTGAAGACGATAGTGACGCGCATCGCTATCAGCGGTTAATCGGGAAACAGGCTGCTTTCTCCGCAAGGGCGCCCCAATAAAAGTGCAGGGCCGACCCAGCTTCTTGCAGGTTTCACAGACCGGCTCATTACTAGGGATCTTGCATTGAATCTTTCGCGAGCGACATAGATCGCACGGACGTTCCTTTTTGGAGCGATACTTGCGTCCGGATGGCGGTTGGGTCAACATGGATGCGAATGGGAGGTGGTGGCAAAGGAGGATAAGATATGGATAGACAGAGATTAATCCAGAGCGATCTCATTGATTTATTTTTTATTTTTTTAACTCAACTCCTTATCATTACTTAGTGCAAAGTTTACGTAGTAATGCGGGGTAAGATTAGATGGTACTCCAATTCCCAATGTGATAAGCCCCCAAATTGGAGAGCCTAGCCAGTAGTTTAGTTCTGCGACACGAGTTCTCTTTTCATCTATTGGTCGACTATTTCCTGTCTGTTGAAAAGGGGGTTCCTCATGCAATTGCGATAATATAGTTCGGTTCTGTCATTCTCAGATATAGAATATCCCCAGCTTTCTTCCCCCCCCCGGGTCGGGTCATCTCCCATCCCAGCTCACTTTTAACCCCCTTTCTCCTTATATCAATGGCTACTTAAGACATCGCTGTATCTGGGAATGAGGAGGTCAAATAAAAAAAGAACCCTAGAGCTTGTTGTTCATCACTAATAAACTCATACGAATCCAGAGTAGTTGCAGGAATTCGATGTCTGACAATGGAATTCCTTCATTCTTATTACTCTCCGATCTGTTTTCCCATCTAGCCCTAAAAGCATTGTATGCAGGGCTGTATGTATACACAGCACATACGTCTTACATATGCTCAGGATTGAGGATATGGCCAGACTAGCAGTCGAACCCGCATGCACAATCACTAAAATGGACCTCCCTCATTCAAAAAGTACCTTCTCGGGCCAAACAACATCAAAGTAAGGCGAGTCACCAACCAGCTTCTCGCTATCTTTCTTGGTGCTCTACTGCAGTTCTCGCAGCACCACAACGCAGTCTAGCCTATGAGGGGTCATAAATGAAAGACCAGTAGTTGATAATTTAAAATATGAAGATATGGATTACTATGCTGGTGATGTGCATGATAGCAAACATGGTGAGATTCTTAGGCGACCTTGTCCGCAGACGGTGTATGACATACCCTATCAAGCTATACCTGTATCCCTACCAATCTATTAGTATTGTTCGTACCGTGAGCCTTCCTGTCTAGCTGGGGTGCTGCAGAGTTTCTGGGTAAAGTCTGGCTGGAGCCAAAACACCACCTAGAAGCCGTATTCACCGGACAATCAATCGATTTATTTATTTTTTTTTGCTTTTTTCCAGACTCGGACACTTTACGCTCCGTGATTGAGGTTGATGCACATGCTCCACTAATTCTATGGTCAGTAACGCCTTCCTTCACGTATCAAAATACTAGATTCCAATGATAGATCACATAGGCGGCCGGCTTTCTCGGGCGTCCGTGTTTCTATTTGAATAATTGGATCTATCTGGAGAGGCAGAAGGTGGGATAGAGAGACAAAATGATAATCCTGGCTATTCTTGGCCTCGCATACATATACATATACGTCCGTGCAGGTCATTGCATCGTCATGGATGTAACCGGAGTGGACGTGGCGCCGCTCGATGAATGTTGATTTTATTCGTAGTTTATCTTGCCATCAGTTTGGGTGTTTATGTTATATTGAACAGATATCATTCAACTAGATATCTACTAATCATTAGCAAGCCACTGTAAATCAAAGCGATCAGATCAACCTAGTAGTCAATATAATAAGACAGTCATGGAACACCGTCGAGTTGTTCAACATGCTCTACTTACTGCCTTAGGCATCAGTTGATGAAACATGGCCCGTGCCCTAATTTCTTTTTCACGCCAATTTCCAGCATGAGATTTCTAATGTCTGCAGATCATACGGTAGTTGGTTTTCTGGTCGGAAACTCTAATAAATATATCAAGAGCTTGTGCTACGTGTTGTCCAACATGTTCCTCGGGTTGACGCCACACTGCCTTGTCACGGATGTACTGTACCTGAACTCCGTGTTGACTTGGCCACTCAGAGAAATTTCCCAATATCCTCCTTGCTATAACACTGCTATTTCTAACTAAAATTCTATATTCTATGTTCCATTTTTCTTTTTCCTTTTTTATTTAACGCCCACCACATCCATCAGAGCCGCCCCTCCAAACTCTTACACGAATTCCATGATCTCAAAAGTACCAAATTAATGTACCTGTATTTAATTTAACTCGCCCTTATCTCTCTAATCGACTCCGCACATGCCCTGATTGGCCCAGCATGAGGTGCATCGTCTCAGCCTTACCGCAGGCCACAGCAGGCGTTTATTGGGCTGCTGCGCCTCGAGTTGGCTCGAATTGGGAGAACTCACACACAGGTGGGTGGTGCCAGCAAGGGAGCGAGCCTCACCACCTGTCTCTGTTTCTTGTTTTCAGAATTCAACTCCTCTCCCTCTCTCTCGCGACGATTTAGTGTCTGTTTCTTCCTCTGTAGGGAACGAAACAAAGAAAATAAAGGATAAATATTCAACCATGACCCCCATCGACCACGCAAAAGATTACTACGCGATCCTCGAATTAACCTCCACGGCCGACTCTAAAGCTATCAAGACTAGTTATCGTCGACTTGCGCTCATCAGGCATCCCGATCGAAATCAACATCCACATGCGACCCACGATTTCCAGCTGGTAAGTAGAAGTAGACTACACTCCTCCTCCTAACATGAGCTTATCTTATCTTCCCCCTCTGAGTCCCGTACCTCAGTCTAATTGTGTAGCTACTAATAATGCATATTGCTCTAGCTACAAGAGGCGTATGCGACACTTAGTGATCCCGATACTCGCAGACAGTATGATCGGGGATACAACCCGACAAGGCACAAGTCCGCGAATAGCAGTGGTGGTGATACTGCTACATCATCTAGCGGTGAAAACGTATTCGGTAGTGGCTCCACGACTGGTGGAACAGCGGAGTCAGAGTCAAGTAGCAGTTGGCGCGCGGGACTCCGGAAGACATTTGAGGAAAGGCTGGAACATCTGCGGAGCGAGCGGACGCGACAATACAATAAAATTTGGGAATCGCGACGGATATTACGACAACTACAGGGGGAGATTGAAGCGATCCAGATGCACTATGCAGAGGAGCAACAGGAAGAGGAGAGCGAGCAGGGAATTTGGGGGTATTGGAATTGGTTTCGGGGGGTGAAGGTGACGACGGAGGAGGAGAAGATGGAGCGACAGCGACGGCAAGTAGATCGAATGAATGCGATCAGGATTAAGACGATTCAGCAGAGTCGGAAGAAGGATCAGCTAGAGAAGGATGAGGGTTTATTGGGGGATATGGATCGGGGGATCGATATGATTCGAAGGGAGATTGAGGCGTTGGACAGGGAGATTCAGCAGGAGAAGGCGGCAAGACGTCGGGCCGAGGAGGCAGAGAGACGGAGGAGAGAAGCAGAGGAGAGACGAAGGATGGCGGAGGAGGCCTTGAGGAAGGCGCAGGAGTGGGCGCGGACGAAGAGAGACGAGGCGCAGGAGCGGCGGCGGAGGGAGGCAGAGGAACAAAGGAGAAGAGAGGACTTGCGGCGGACGATGAGAGCCTTCTTTGATGGGATGGAAGAGGCGGAAGAGAGTGACGAGGCTGCCGGGCAGGAGTGCCAACATGGTGGATGGTGGCACAAGGTTGATGGATTCGAGACATGTAGTGAGTGTGCCAGAACGCTAAGACGTTTTCATTTCCGCTGTCCGCGATGTTTCAAGGTTGCTTGTGCGTCTTGTCGAGATCGGTTGAAGGCCCCTGCACCGGCGCCATCGTGGGTTGATGATGACCCATGGGACAGACACTATTGATTGGATGATGCACTCACTATACGATATGCTGCTTTCACGAGATATATAAAGGTCTGTTTTGGACCCCAGGAACACTGGATGCTAATTAAGGCTGTATAATACCTACCTACCCACAATACTCACATTTGTTAGTCGAATGCCATGGCCTTTTGTATATAATGACTACCTACGATGGCTACATGCCTTGTTTAGAGCCCTCGTCCAATGGAGAGGTATGCCATAGGTACTTTTCCGTAATTACGTAGGCCCTCATGGTACTAAACAGCTATCCATTAAGACTTCCTCATACTTATTTTTATGATTCGGATTGAATTGCGACTCGTCCAATAGAATACCGTGGGTACAAATTACTCTAAAAAATATTGAAAATATTCAAGAGATGGTTGAAGAGTGTATTTGGCGATTTATATGTGTGTGCCATTAGTCTACTCACCATTAAGAAATAGGTACCAACTCTTAAATATTAGTGGGAGCAATGGTAAACTTCCTACTCTGTCGATTCTAATGGCCGTCCAGACGGGCACCTATTTAGGATTTACAACCATTGGTATGTCCGGCTTCAATGTCTGATACTAGTCATAAATACAATAGTGATGTTGACCCCTAAGTTTTACTCACTTTAGCAGCACTGGCGTCCACAAAATAGTCCATAGGATTAAATTCACAAACTGCCCAAGGCGGTATTTAGTGAACTCGGCTGGGGTTCTCAATCAGCGCATTGGGTCCCAGAATTTTGGGGGTCAGCAGAGCTCATTCGTCGGACAACACCAGCTACTGCAAGGCTCCCAGTCCCTGTTGCTTTCCTCTGCCCACTTATAATCACACAGATGAGGCTGAGCGCCTGGGCACTGCTGACGCTAACGTTCAAATAAAGCGATATTACCCCTCACCTTGTCTTTCGTTTTCTCTCCCCGCCTTCGTTCGTATTGATCTTCTAGTATGTGTGATATGAGTTGGCCTTGACTCTGAGTTTTACGAGTGAGAATATATGAATGTGGTATTAGAAATAACGCAGCCTTTAGGTAGGTTTGCTACTGCTCTTCCTAGGCCCCATACCTTTTTGCTGACTCAAAATAATACTTGTCTAGTTGAAAGTGCTCGCCTGCAGGGGGGGAAGAACCCACACAGCCGATATCTGATGATTACCCTTGGCTGGAGTTCCTGCTGAACAGCTTGAAGATGGGGGATAGCAAAGGGATTGATGAAATGAGTCCTACTTCATTCGCGCATATTGACTACACTGTGGGATGGATTTGCGCGCTCCCAAAGGAGCAAACTGCGGCAACAGCTATGCTTGACCAAGTACACCCGAATCTTCCTAAGTTACTGAATGATGATAACATTTATACTTTGGGGTCCATTGGACGGCACAATATTGTCATTGCCTGTTTGCCGAAAGGGAAATACGGTACAAATTCCGCTGCTACGGTTGCCACCCGGATGGTCAGCACTTTTCCGTCAATCAAAGTCGGCTTGATGGTGGGCATTGGCGGTGGAATTCCACCCAAGGTTCGACTGGGCGACGTTGTTGTTAGCACGCCTGTTGAGCAGTACCCCGGCGTGGTTCAGTGGGATATGGGCAAAGCGGCAAAGGACAACAACTTTAAACAAACTGGTGCATTGAATAATCCTCCAAGCGCATTCCTGACCGCGTTGGCAAAACTGGAAACGAAGCATGATATCCATGGCTCTGAGATGTTAGATTATATAGATGATGTGGTGACAAAATATCCGAAGCTGAAGGCGAAATACACGCGGCCGGAGTCTGTTCAGGATCCACAATGCGCCCAAAACAATTTCCATTACACCCAACTTCCATGGTGGGCTTTGTGGCCAATATTCTGGGCGGGGATCCTGGATTTTCTCAAATTCTTCATTAGCTGGCCAACGATTGTTGGGACGGGTCATATAATCGGCCAAGGTGAAGAACAAAGCCGTACTGCACAAGCAGATCGAGGTACAACGGAGCCTGAGGATATTCGCGTACACTACGGCCTGATTGCATCCGGTAATCAGGTTATCAAGGACGCCAAGTTTCGTGATCATCTCAATACAAGGTTTGGCGGAAATGTGTTGTGTATCGAAATGGAGGCGGCAGGATTGATGAATGACTTTCCATGCATCGTGATCCGAGGCATATGTGATTATGCAGACTCAAGAAAGAACAACGACTGGCAGCAGTATGCTGCCGTTGTAGCTGCTGCGTTTGCCAAAGAGCTCCTGCAAATTACTGATGTTGCTGATATTAGAAGCACCCTAGAGGCTCGCAAAGTTATCCATGAGTGTTAGTTGTGACGTCCCCTCGTCTCTCCTCATTAGCCCCGCCAGACAGAACAGAGTTTACTTTGGGATTATGTTTTGCTCGAATTTTTTGGTACTTTTACTAATTCGGCAGCACAGTGCAGGAAATCAAGTCGGCTATAAAACATATGGATTTCAATCACAAGCAGCAAATTTTGGTTCGCAAGGAACGAGAGATGTCCCTGTGGCTGAGTCCGCTTAGCCCATCCGCCCGTCATCGTGAAATCCAAAGTGCGCGAGTTGAAGGTACTGGCGGATGGTTGATCGAGGACCCGAAATTTGTTAAGTGGTTTTCGGGAGAAGCAAACTTTCAGACACTATGCTGCTATGGAGACCCAGGCGTTGGTAAAACTATGATCATGTCGGTAACAGAAAGGACCCAAGGTATTGTGAAGAAGTTAACACATTGAAATAGGTCTCGTGTGGTAGACAAATTGAGAGAATCTGTGTTGCCTGAATCGGCAATAGGAATAGCATACATATACTGCGATTACCGAGACCAGGAGAATCAAACATCAATCAACATTCTTGGGGCAATTTTAAAACAGCTGTTGAGCTATTTACCAGAAATCCCTGAAGATATTCTGAAACTATACGAGGAGCGGCTCAAGCAAGACGCGCCGCTCAGTTTGCCTGATATAGACGAGCTCTTTGCAACCGTGCGCACACCGTTCAATAAGATATATATTTGCTTAGATGCGCTCGACGAGTTAAAGGATTTGCGAGGTCTTTTAGAGAATTTCCAGCATAAACATGCTTCCACGTATATTTTCACTACAGGCCGTCCTCATATTCGGGAATCCGTCCAGAAATTCTGGCAAGGGCATCAGAACCTTCTGATCAAGGCACATGACAGTGATATAGAAAAGTTCATTCAGAATGAGATTGGCGGACCCAATGATGCCGAGCCTGAGGCTATGGATGTTGTCCTAATGAGAGATATGCTAGATAAAGTAGTTGAGTCAGCCAAGGGAACGTTCGTATAGCCATGTTTGGTGACACGTACAGCACAGGCTAACCTTGCCTAGATTCCTTTTGCCTGTGCTGCAAATACGCACTATTCTCCAGGCGACAACTTTACGTGATCGTGAAGAAGCGCTGAAAACACTACCCTCGAATATCGGACAAGCCTTTGAAGGAACCATGACAAGAATAAACCAGCAGCTGCATGCACGATCTGAGCAAGCACAAATTATAATTGCATGGATCCATTTGGCTGAAAGGCCAATCACTGTTGATGAATTGCTATGTTTACTGGCAATCAAGGATGGCGACGATTCGTTTAACCCAAGGGGTATCCCTGCCAAAAGCTCGCTGCTTACCTGTTGCCACGGCCTAGTGATAGTTGACCAGGAGACATCCAGTGTTCGTTTAGTGCATTACTCTCTTCAAGAATATCTCAGTCAACAAGATCAAATTTTTGGTTTTACTAGAGCAGAATGGCACAGTAACATCGCCGGCCGGTGCCTTACCATTCTACAATTTCCACCTGATGCAGCAGCCGAGGAAATGCAGGATAAAAATGTTCACATGAATACCTCGCTCTTATCCTACGCTGCCACAAAATGGGGCCACCACTTTCGGCGAAGTGAACGCTCGAGAGATGCGCCCGTGGGACTTGCTAAGAAATACCTTAATGCTGGCTTGAAATCACATCCATTGAGCTTGCGCTTGTTATACAAAGACATGTACTCACATCAATTCCGCGAAAGGCTTCTTGATGATATATTGCCGGTTCATATTATGGCTTATTTTGGGATTCAGGGAATCATGAATGACCTGCTTTCAAGTGGCTGGCCCATTGATGCCAGGGATCAGTACTGCCAAACACCTCTGCTTTGGGCAGCACGAATGGGACATGAGGCAGCGGCGTACCTCCTGATCGAAAAGGGTGCTGACATGGAGTGTAAGGATATGGATGACCAAACACCCCTGCATATCGCTATACTGGGAGGACATGATGCAGTGGTGAAGCTACTGCTCGAAGAGGGCGCTGATCCGGAGTCAAAGGATAAACAAGGCCGTACCGCAATGAACTTGACTCATCGTCAAATGATAGTGAAGATGATAATACGGAGACGTCTGAGACAGCCAATGGAGTGGATACGAGACTGGAAGAAGTCCGAAGAAGGATGCAGCGGGACACCTCTACACATGGCGGCAAAGACAGGCGATCTTATGGAGATAAAGCTACTAGTGGAGCAGGGCACAGACCTGGAGTCAAAGGATGACAATGGCAATACGGCATTGCTCTTCGCCGCAGCCAGAGGGAACGTAGAAGTGGTGAAATTAATTATCGAGATGGGCGCTGACCCTAATTCACCGGACAGCGATGGCCACACACCATTACTCGTGGCGGCAGCGGTAGGGCACGTAACTGTTGTAAAGCTGCTGGTGGAGAAGGGAGCTGATGTGAATTCGAAGGATAAAGACGGCCATACACCATTACTGGCTGCAGTAGCGACAGGGGCCGATGCAGTGGTGAAGCTGCTACTAGGACAGGGCCCTAATCTAGAGTCAAAGGATAAAGATGGCCGTACAGCATTAGTTGTCGCAGCGGCTACAGGGGTCGAAGCTGTTGTGCGGCTGCTGCTAATTGCGGGTGCTGACATAGAGTCAAAGGATGAGGACGGTCATAATCCCTTACATATGGCAGCAGTTGCAGGGCGTGTAGCAGTAGTGAAGCTACTGATGGAGCAGGGCGCCGATCTGGAATCAAAGGATAAAAACAATTACACCTCATTACATTTGGCAGTGGGGGCGGGGCATGAGGCAGTAGTGAAGCTGCTGGTGGATCAGGGGGCTGATCCGGAGGTAGGGGGCGAGGCCGACTGTACACCATTGACCTTGGCGGCAATGATGGGCCACGAATATTTGGTGAAATTCTTAATGGAGAGGGGCTCTGCGGTTAACAACGACCGCAGGATGGCATTGTCATTGGCGGCAATGGCCGGACAGGAAGAAGTGGTCAAACCGCTGATTGAGAAAGGGGCAGCAGTGGACTCTCAAGATATGGATCGATGGACACCACTATTGCTGGCAGCTGGGAACGGACACGAGGAAGTGGTCAAGCTACTGATTGAGAATGGGGCAGCAGTGGACTCTCAAGATGTGTATGGATGGACACCACTATTGCTGGCAGCTGCGAATGGACACGAAGAAGTGGTCAAGCTACTGATTGAAATTGGGGCCCCTGTGGACTCTAAAGATAACGAGGAAAAGACACCATTATCATTGGCAGCTGAGAGTGGATACGGGGAAGTGGTCAGGCTACTGATTGAGAACGGAGCGGCTGTGGAATCTAAAGACAAGTATGGACGCACACCATTGTCGAGGGCAGCTAAGAATGGGCATGAAGACGTGGTCAAGCTACTGATTGAGAATGGGGCAGCAGTGGACTCTCAAGATGTGTATGGACATACACCACTGTTGCTGGCAGCTAAGAATGGACACGAGGACGTGGTGAAGCTGCTGATTAAGAATGGGGCGACCGTGGACTCTCAATATGTGGATGGACAGACACCACTATTGCTGGCAACTAAGAATGGACACGAAGAAGTGATCAAGCTACTGATTGAGAATGGGTCAGCTGTGAACTCCAAAGATATATATGGACGTACGCCACTGTCGCTGGCAGCTAAGAACGGGCACGAAGAAGTGGTGAAGATGCTGATTAAGAATGGGGCAACAGTGGACTCTCAATATGTGGATGGACGGACGCCACTATCGCAAGAAGTAGTCAAGCTACTGATTGAGAACGGGACAGCTGTGAGCTCTAAAGATGAAGATGAACAGACACTACTAGTGAGTCTCGGCTGAGACTCTATGAAGATAAGAACCTTCGGTAATGCTCCTTATTTTGTTAAAATGGCCCTTTTTTTTTTTTTCTTTGTTTTTCTTTCTGGATCGAGGGCAACTTGGGGCGGTGGTGCATATGATAGAATGATGATGACCAACAAATGAATAGATCTATGATATCTATGAAGGTGGTGGTGGAATCTATCTAGCTACCATCTACCCAGCACCTCTATAGGTGTGGGAGAGCTGACTAAGCCTCTAAGCGAGGTGGCATCCAAGGAAGGAGGCCTGAGGCTCCAACAGCATATGGTCCTCGCTGAAGTATACATGTATAAGACATCTATTGTTCAACAACTCCGTACTTTGCTATCAAATTTGTTTAGGATTTCGAGCTTCTTCCTGGATTTGGGGCTGCCGTCATTCTCAACTCTAGTCTGCTCGTGTGATCCTTTCAGGCTGCGTGACCTGCGCGGTCGTGTGGTGAACCTTGCCGACCGGGCAGGTTTTACCTAGAATGTGGGGTGTTGAGGCATTCCAAGCTTCATTGGAATGGACTGGGACATGAGGTGATGGCATTCTATTCTTCCCAGGTCCAGCGCGGTCCTCGCAGGTGAGTGTCTCTTTCTTTCTTACTTTGGGCGTTATTCTCTAGATCAAGCCGAACACATACGTTCCTAGCCTGGCTTTAAAAGGTTTTGCTGCTTATTTAAAAAAAAGACTTTAATATCTCAATGAAATAATAGTTATTTCTGTAAAATGTCATTATTTATTAGTTTTACTTGATTTTAATTCACTGAAAGAAAGTACTAGTATTAAGCCCAGCAGGTAGTGCTAATGAACGAGACAGGGATAAATTTCGGTCGACAAAATTAATCGGTGAGATGAAGCCAAACATTTTTGGACGATGGAAAGGAGTGAACAACAGGCTGATATATATAAAATATTCCACTTTTTTTTTTTAGCTAGCGACAGCTTAAAAGATCGTCAAAGAAGCCTCAAGTAGCATTCTCCCTACGGGGAATCGGCCCAAATGAAACTGGCGGGCAGACATGCATCTGGTAACATTCCGGCCTGGTGCTGGTGGAGCAAATCTTTCCATTGAAAGTAGTTCCATCAGGACAGGTCGGGTCACGATTGACAATGCACATACCATCCTGGAGCTTGGTCCCGGTTGGACAGCGCGGCGACTGGGTGTTGACACACTTGGAGCCATCGAATATAGAGCCATCAGGGCATTTGGGAGGCTTGATAGAGACACAGGTCTGTCCATTGAAACTCGTTCCCTCCGGGCAGTCTGGGACTCTTTGATTGACGCATATGGAGCCAACGAGGGTTGTTCCAGCTGGACAGTCGGGCTTTTGGTTGGAAACGCACTTTTGACCATCAAAGGTCGATCCGTCGGGGCAAACGGGAGCCTTGCTGTCAACGCAATCGCGTCCGTTGAAGGTCATTCCTTCCGGACAGATGGGCTTATTGGTACTGGAGCAAGTAGTACCGTCAAAGGTTGTACCGTCGGGACAGATGGGACGACTGATGGCGATACAAGATGTGCCGTCAAAGATAGTTCCTGGATCACATTGCGGCTGCTGTGAGGAGACACAATTTTGACCGTTGAAGACGAAGTTTTCGGGGCAGCTGGGTCGACTCTGGTGGATACAGTCCTTTCCGTTGAAAACGAAAAGAGGAGGGCACTTCGGGTTTACCGGAATTACACAGTTCTCACCGGTGAGAGAGGAGCCGGGTGGACAGATGGGGATATTAGGGAATCGACAGCTACCGCCGACGAGAGTGGAACCGTCAGGGCAGGAAGGTGGCACACTGAGAACGCAGAAATGACCGTTGAACGTGGTTCGTGGTGGACAAACGGGCGGCTGGGGTGAGATACACTCGCTGCCCTTCATGGTGGTGCCATCAGGGCATGTGGGTGGAACATTTGCAACACATCGGGTGCCATCGAAGGTCATTTGATCCGGACAGGTCGGTGGATCGGGGCTCACGCAGTTCCCGCTGATGAAGGAATAGCCAGAAGAACATCTGGGTGGCACTGAAAGAAGGCAGTCTTTCCCGGTCCAAGTTGTTCTTGGTGGGCAGATGGGCTGCTGAGTCGGCGTGAAGACACATTTTTCGCCGTCGAAATGGCTTCCTGGAGGACACTTTCCATCCTCGGGCTTGAGGATACAGGCTGACCCGTCCCAGCTAAGTTTGTTCAAACAACAGCGTGCTTGGTTTTGATATACGGACAGAGACTGTCCTTCAGGACAGGTTGCGCCGGTCTCGAGAACGCAAGAAGAGCCCTTTAGAGTGGTGCGTGGCGGGCAAACTGGGGGTTGATCGTCTTTGCAAACTCCTCGGTCATAGAAACCGTCATTACATCGAGGGGGGGTTTGGGAGATACACACAGTGCCGTCAAAATTCGCCCCCGAGGGACAGCGGGGTTTCGAAGAATGTACACAGGTGTTTCCTTGAAGAATGAACGGAGGCGAACAAGAGGGAGGAACAATTGAGACACAGAGACCTCCCGAGAATTCAGCGTCCTTTGGACACTTTGGTGGCTCCGTGCTAACACATCCTTCGCCGTCGAACTGCATACCTTCCCGACAAACAGGGGATTGCTTGGTTACGCAGATGTTGCCCTCCAGCTGGCTACCACTTGGACATGTAGGGGGGGTTGTGCTGGAACAGCCATAACCATTGAAAGTGGAACCATCAGGGCAAACAGGGTTGCTCGTGGTGACGCAGTTCTTGCCATCGAACTGCGAGCCTGTTGGACAATGTGGCACCTGATTCGAAATGCATTTTTGGCCATCATAATAGAAGTTGGGCGGACAAGTTGGCCTCCCGACGCAGACATTGCCCTGCTGAACGGTTCCGTCTGGGCAAACCTGACTTTGAAGTAATATACATTGGCCCCCAACAAGCATGGTACCTGGGGGGCAACATTGTTCATTGCCGTACTGGTCTCTCATAATCTGCAAATCCTTCAGGGTGATAAAACGGGGTGGCGACAGAGGCATGACGCCAAAGCTAGATGATGCATCTTTGGCTAACGGCGCCTGCTGCGGGAGGTCGGCCGCAGCAGGGCCAACCAGGGCTCCTGCACTCAGTAGGAGAGCGAAGAGCATCTTATCCATTGTGTGTCATTGAATGGAGGAAACGGGGGGTGTTTGGAAGGATTCGCCGATATAGAACAGAGCAGGGTCTTTATAGACACTATCAAGATACATTTCTGTTAGCATCAATGAGGAAAGTCAACTAGGACCTTCCGGTAACATACGCATTGGATTCATCTAGAGCCATCGCTCCCCGTATAGTAGCCAAAGGACGTCATTTAGGTTCGTCGATGTCATGGCTTTAAACTATGTTGGTCTTTGTATGTAATGGTAAAATGGGATCTGACGCCATGATTTACTCGAGGCAACGAACAAGAACGACTGCTTGAGTAAGTCTGTGTGTTCGAAACCTGAAAACAGACTCAAACTGAAATTGGTTTCATGAGAAAAAGCATAATGTTCGCCAGGCATATTACCACCCTTGACAAAAAGGTATCTCTCCTTCTGCGTAGACAGGGTGGCACACTCTAGAAAGACCTAGGTTTGTAAAAAAACAAGGCACTTTACTGTATCAAACTGTAGGTGATTAGAGTACACAAGTCTTATGTAGCCCTCTGTGGGGATCATACAATCCTCATTTCTTGGTTTATGTGTAAGATGGCAAGGCAGGTAGCATTCCATGCTACATACCTAATATGGTAGAATCTATGGGGTACCTACATATGCTCGCACCAACGTGTTTAGCCTAGCTAGATACTAATTGGCGTGATACAATAAATAAGAATGCATGCATGGCGCCTAAAGTTAATATCTGAGTGTTTCTCGCCCTTTCAGTGTGTGGGTCTAGGTTTCATAATTTTCATTAAAGAAAAGTTTTTTTTATACCTTATTACCCTTGCATGCATTCAGCAAGCGACCCTGTTTCTCTCTCTCTCTCTTTCTCTGTGTAGACAGGGTTGTAGAGACTTAATACACCCAACTTCATAACAGACGTCACATCTTATTGTAACGGACGGTAAATCTTCCTCGTGTAAAGTATCAAATGCAGCAGTTCTTACTATGTGTCTGATTAATACAGAGTATAGTATGTAAATACACTTACGACGAATGGCATTCGGCAATCAATATAGGGTTACGTTGAACCCAACCCGGACGGACCAGCCAGATAACTGACTGGATAGACCCAATAAGGACAGTTACATTGAGCTTGTGAGCTAGAGCTTGAGGATTGAATCAGTGGGTCTAAACAATTCTGTTCTATATTAAAGTTCCCCATGGGCTCGTACTACCATGCTACAACCCTAACACCTAGAATCAAGCATTACATGTAGACCCTTGGAACGGCCCACATAGGTCTCGAATCAAGCAGGAATTTGTCATAAATATGAGGAGCGCAAAATGTAATACAATATTTCATTCTCCACTTCCCCCGTTGATGTGGACCGTGGTATGCGAGGAGTCGAGAACCCTTGACTATGTGGAGTTGAAGCATTCTTCCTCGTACTAAATTAACGGCTTTTTCAGCTAGCCACGGACACTCACGAGATGTCGATGAGAGAAAATTCTTCATCCAAGGGTGTGACGCTCTAAATACAGGATTTATTTATTTATTTCCCCCCGCCCCTCCCCAAGGCCAAAGTCACACATGACACGGTTAGCCCTTCCCTCAGGTTAGCCAGGGAGAGCCACACCAATTGAATTAAGGGCGTCAACGTCGACATGTCTTCATATTTCTCGGCCAGAAGTTTAATTCCACAATTTAATCTATCAAACCACCGTTGGGTTCATTTAAGGTTGACATCTTTCAAGTAAATCCTCCAGTCAATACATGATCAGGGATGCTCTTCTCGCGTCATCCCCACATTCCGCGCATAACGGGAACGGAAACGCCCGCGTTGAAAACTTTGAATAGAGAGAGTACGGTACGTAAAGATGTATAACGATAATACGTATCCACGGTTTACTAAGGAGGAGAATGCCATGGTTGTTCGTAGCCGGTTTCCCAACTCCTCCTCCCTTGTAGTGGGTAGGTACTCTTGGGTAGGTACCGCTCAGAGGTAGTAGCCCACAGAAAATGTCTCATCCAGCAGCTCAATACAGGTTGTACAATTTGCATCCCTTTCTAGCAAAAGATAGTCATATTCAATACGTAAGTATTAGGTCGTGACATGACATGCACCCAGACCAGCCTCATCCCTTACTTCGAGCCTCCATTAGCGTTTGCTCTCGGCCAATCCTACAGCGCTATTCCCAAAGTCATAAACACTATACCACTTTCGGAGGAATGCGTCTCCCAGTACAGCTAAGGGACCAGTGGGTTGAGGGAAATCTAGGGGAACAAAAGCGCTGATGCAGAGATCTTCGTGTTCGATTGAATAGTCATAGGGACCGAGTGAGAACTTGTAGCTTCCCAAGACAAAGGTAATTTCGGGGAGGGAGTCCCTCTTGCCGCAGTCAAGTCTGTAATGTCCCTCGAAATCCCAGGTACCCCCAATCTTCTTATTTCTATATACAGTAAGATAATGAGCATTGAGCGCTCTCGGTGAAAGGATAAAGGTGCGCTTGAAAGAAGGGGCTTCAACTCACACTTTTTCAAAGAGAACTGAAGGCAAACTAATGAGAGAAGTACCAGTGTCTAGGATCGCACCGGTATCATCCAACTCGATCAAATCGTCTCCCAGTAGAAATGCGTCGAAGTCGATTTCCCAAAAGGCCTTGCGGCGGAGAGGAATACGTACTAAATCCCCACTATAATGTTGCTTGTCAACGCCGCCGAAGGTGACTTCAGAGACTGGACCTTTGGTCGCTTCCGTCAAGTAGAAGCCAAAGACGGGCTCATCCAACAAATGTTCGTCCAACATGTTATTAAAGGGCGTAGGGACATTGTTCACTGCGATTGAATTATACGCCAACCCCAACACTCCATCAAAGTTATTACGAGTAAGCCCTCGACCGGTCGTCACCTCACCAAAGATCTGGTCCCGAATCCTGAGATCGCCAATGGTAACAGTGTCTTGGGACATGTGTCCAGACACCTTGGCAGAGCCATATTTGATCTCAAACTCGGTCCCGTTTGCCTGATATGTGTATGACCGCGAAGAGTCGTATTTCCTGAGCTTTCGACAGGTGTAAACTTGACACTGAGACGAGGGAACCCACAAGTTGGCGCTCCCAGTATCAAGGGCTACCTTGAATGTCTGCGGCGGGGTACCGAGCTGGATTGTTGAGAAATCTAAGGCGGAAAGGTCAGTTAATGACGCTTGGGTGGGTGCCAGCTAGGGGTACTAGATCTATACACTGGGTATTCAGAGAATTCTCGATTGGGATACTATGGCCACTCCAACTGTCAACTAAGTTATCTTCAAGCACTTGCTGGTAGATGTCAGCTCCCATATATTTTTGCGAAAGATCCCGAAGCTCGTTTCCAAGACCTTTTAGGCTCTATAAAAGGTCAATTCGTACTTCAACTTTGTTGTTTGTCAATGAGTGGTAGGAAAAGGCTACTCACAGGAGGTCCCCTTTCGAGTTGTAGCCGATGGATCTCGGCTGAAACATGGCCAAGGAGCACAGAGAGTGCAAGGACAGCAGGCTTCATTGTAATATCCAGTTCAGTAGTATCAGTAGGGTAGACAACGCAATACCTTGGAAGTCAATAGAGTGGGTGAATAGACTACTCTTTTTGATGATGTGCAAAATTGCCCCGAATTGTAGGACGACAGCGAAGGAATGATATGGTTGTAGGACACTCGTACCTCCTCCAAGTAGCAAACAGATACGGTGCGAATGCCCATCTACCATCAATTGCACCAGCTCAAGTAGACATGCTAAGCTCTACATCATCGGAGGCTAGGTCGGTTGGTTCCATACCTCCAATGTGACATATTATTGTCTTACCGTTTGCGGGTTCCCCGGCATTTCTCTAAATGGAAGAAAGCTTGACCAGCCGTAATAAAAAAAAAAAAAAAAAAGAGAAAGGAAAAAAAAATCTAGAACTGCGATTAAGGCTTTGTGGCCACACAATAGCCCGTCTTGATCAGCCTACAGCCTTGGTGCTACATCATGACAAGATCTCTCTCCCCTCCCACAAGATAATCAATATATTTGAATATATGCACACATTGACTGAATTGCCCCTTTGATGAAAGCAGCCACCATAAAGTCATACGTATAAAAACATGACGTAGAAGAAGGGTCCAGTGCGATGTAATAAGGTTACAGTCATTTCTGGGCCAGCTGTTGTATGCTAACCAGCCAGACACATAGTCGATTACACATTGATCTATAGACACGCACCTCCTCTCGAAAATGGAGTCATAAAAGCCCCCTCAAAGCACGGTGTTCAGATTGAGGTTGTTCACCAAGCCTTCTTCTAAAACCCCACTGACATCCGGCTGCTTCATATTCAAGATGCTCGGCTCCGCTGTTTTATCTCTGGTGCAATTAGCCTCCTACGGTCTATTTACGGTAAGGGCCACAGACCCGGAATACGACAAATTCTGCGTGGCCGCAAGCGATCGAGAGGTGACGCTACCTTCAGGATATAAGATCAGGTATTTATGTGATGATTGTCCCATTGATTCAGACGCTTCTCAAAACCCCACCGCCAAGACAATAGAAGAATGCGCGGAATTATGCAACACAGGTGACTGTAAAGGCACTATGTGGGATAATGGAAGGTGCTATACTAGTCATCTAAAGTATCTGGGAGTGAACCAGGGTAGTGGAAAGCCATCTCCAGGCTGTATTTGGATGACCGCGCAGAGATACTTTGACGGCAAAGATGATTGTACTGTTTGCTTGGATGAGAAAAAGGAATGCGAGAATAAGAAGAAAAAGTGTCAAGATGATCTGACTGCCTGCGAAGAAAAATGTAAAGCCGGTGATAAAGACTGCGAAGCGAAGAAGAAAAAGTGTGAAGACGATCTCAAGACTTGCAAGGAGGATAAAGATGATTTGAATAAGAAGAAGGAAAAGTGTCAAGATGATCTGAAATTTTGCGAAGACAACTGCAAAGCTGGTGGCGATGAATGCGAAAGGAAGAAGAAAAAGTGTGAAGACGACCTCACGACTTGCAGAGATAATTGCAAAGCTGGGGATGAAGAGTGCGAGAAGAAGAAGAAAAAGTGCCAATCTGACCTCGCGGACTGCGAGGATGAGAAGTACAAATGCGAAAGGGACCGGCGAAAATGCCAATCTAGCCTTACTTCTTGTGAGGAAGACAGGGATGCATGTGAAAAGAGAGCAAAAAAGTGTCAAGACGACCTACAGAATTCCAAAGATGACGCAACTCGTCTCGAAAATGACTTGAAACGGTGTCGAGATGATCTACACAATTGTAAAGATTCGGAAGGCTCCTGGGGCTCGGGGAAGATTGAGTGTAAGACAGGCCGCCTACTGAAGCGAGATGGACGAATACCGCAACTAACACCAATTTAGGTCCTTCGGGTTCAATGAAAGCAGCGACCTTTAAGGGAGAAAAGTGGTTGACTCTCTGCAATTATGGTATGCATGACTCTCATCGCCACATACCCCTACTTTACACAACCGCTTGTGTGCAATAGATCGATTTCACTTGCTGACAGCCAATTATAGTCATCAAGGGCATCAAGGTTGGAGACCGAGGCGTTACGTTTGAGGATTGCGTCCAGAAATGTTCTGAAAATGATCAGTGTCTTGGTGTTACTTACTACAAGTCAGACAGGGCCTGCTACGTGGCCACGGCAGTCCAGGATGCTGCGATTCGACCAGACAACGCCTACGACTCGGTCCTGCGCCTTCGCTAGGCCACATACCGGGTCTTGATGTTGTACATGTACTTTTGTGCATACATACGTGTCTATAAATACATAGCTTGCGCTGCTGCATTCCGTGTCTGGGCCGGGGCGGATCATTTATCCCTGCCAACGTTTTCGTTTGGTATGTGTAAACAATGAATGCTATTTCCTAGGTTCTTAGGGTTAGCTGTGATTCCGTATGCTAGAGGCAATTGGAAGGAAAACAATTTTTAGTCAAAATAATGGAAAGATACGATACCTGTCACCCTACTGCTTTGTGAGATATTCTATCTAATTCGTTCGGTAGATCCCGTTCATTTTCGGAAAACAACAACCACACACCTGCAAGTGAAACTGCATAGTTTTCACACACATTGACATTTTAGATTGATTCATGACAAGCTGTTTTAAGCTGTTTTGTTGAGGTATAGTCCTCAATGCACCCCGGGCATGTACAAAACACTTGACGTTGAACAACTGCTTTTTAGTTTAGGGTTTACAATCTACCTATTTAGATACACGGACCTTCTTGACTACTTTTTCCCCATACTCTGCCGCGCTCATGCCCGTTGCTTTCTTCATAGCTGCGTCTACCGCCCCCCTTTCTTGTTCGAACTGCTCTGGACTCAAAGTCGCACTGATAAAGTGGTGTTGAATATTCAACTTGACTGTAGGAGGCTCAGGCTCCGGTTCCGGATCCTCCTCACGATCTCCCCCTTGTCCGAAGATCGTATTCAACATATCCATGAAAGACGACTGTGGCTTGGGGGCAGTACTGGTTGGGTTTTGCGTGGATGGGGGCTTTGAGGGGGGTTTTTTCGCCTCCGTTGAACCCTTCTTTTGGTCGTCTTTAGCTAATTCGGCCGAAGTCTTCTTTTGGTCTTCTTTCACAGGTTTCTCTTCATTCTTATTGACAAGGTCATGATAAACCTCCGTGGGAATTTGCAGCATATGAAATTTGACTGCTGGAACTTCCTCATATCTCGGATATCGATCATTCCCCTTATTCTTCGTAAAGACCTCGATCACGAAGAAGCTCAGGGTAATCTTTTTCTCATCTTGATCGAGTGGGAATCGTGACAAGGCCGAAACAGATTCTTGAAGCAGAGAATCTAGCTGGCGATATGTATATGGGTCGGATGCCCGTTCTGTGAATAGAAACTCTAACAGCTCTTTATGTACTTCTTCCTTTAGGACCTCTCGATCGATGTGATTTGGGGATGGGGGCCCCATAGATAACAGCTTTGAGCGAGCGCTGCCAGCAAGATTTTTATAGGCCGCATTCGTCACGTCAGCCAGCCCCTGAAGCACGTTCTCTGCAGAATTGGTCTTTTTATATGTTTTGCTCTTCAGTAGAACTTCGCCGAGGTCGATTAGGATCTTGCCTGTCATTCCTAGCAAGTCTTGGTGCAGGCTTCCTTGAGCTTGGTCATCTGGGAGAAGAAAGATGACGGGGGGCATGGGAATCTGGCCTGCTGCAGCCTGCTCGGTTGGCTTCTTTGTGGCCATTTCCAAATATTTTCGTAGCTCGGTTGATGCCATGGTTGTGATACAGGGGGATATATCCGTATATTGTGCAATCCTTGGGTTTCCTAGGGAAAAAAATGGTGTCGGAGAAGCAAGACCTTGTAGGGCTCGGAGAGCAGCTTCGTTTATAAATGCATTCAACCAGTTTCAGAGCCACGAAGATAGCTACCATTTTGCTGCCATTGAAGGGGCACTCTGGAAGCACATTAGTTCATGCAGCTCACAGACAGTCTATGAGATCACCATGCTAGCCAAACCACGTTCACTGCATAAAGCTTCTTCAAATCAAGGTCATGAATGCATCCGGTTAGAGACACTTCTAGATCGTCGACTGGATGATACGTGGCTTACAGGCATTAGCCATGTCACAATGAGATATATTTAGCAAAAATAAGGTAACGGTGCTAGTAACGTCACCCCCGACTCATTGCACAATGAGTTCCGGGGTAACATATCCCCTAGCTACAGTGGCAATGACCCATAGCTGGCATGTTTTGCCATTGGGTACAACATTGCCAACATTAGCAGGCAGATTGATGCAAACAGACTGGCAGAACTCAAGGGGATATCTTGGAATGACGTATGCCTGTCATAAGCATCTAGATTGGTCTTATTAGAAAATATATTAAGCCCACTGGGTGGTACACAAACTACCTGAGACAGAGCCAACCCAAACACACAACTATTTTCCTTGCACATCTCCAAACAATCACTTGAAAGATAGTGAAATATTTCCCCCTTTTTCACTTCTTTTCTCCGAACATCATAACATTTGCTTCGACTATTTTTGACGCTATGGTGGCCCTCCAGCTCGACGACAGCACCCTCATCAATCGCACACAGAATGATATTTATCTTTCCTTAGCTCCAGCACCGCCACTGCCAATTCCACCCAACAAAGAGGTGTCAAAGTACTCCTCCACGATCGAACATATCTATCTTTATGATCCCGGCACTAAGAGTGAAGAATGCTACGTATTCGCCGGAGATCTTTCGTTAGGAGCCGGCAGTCTTGCTGCCGTTGTCGCCAGTGGCCCCCAGGTCTTCCTTCAGTATCAGCCATATGGTGACCAGGGCAGATACATGATGCCACTTCAGAAAGTCTCGGGTGGTCACAAGCTGCATTTAGAAGTTATGGATCAACCGTTAAACGACGAAGACATCGTGCCGGACGAAAGGACCGCCCGATCCCTGGGGACGACGATGCTTTTCGTGCAGGACGAAGACCAGAAAGCTCCAGGCGCCTTTATCCTCAGATTAGCCCCACCAATTAGCGGAGGAGATGTCGATTATGAGCTGGAACAGAGCGACAAAAGACTCAACTTGATTCAGCAAATGATTCAAGCCTATACCGTGGGCCAACTCAATGCGGCTGGTAGGCAGCGCGGTCGCGCGATCGATCCGATAACTGAAGTCGAACTTCATATGAAAACCACTGCATCTGCTTTTTATAAAGCAGTTTACCACGCCGCCTTGGCCCCTGTTCTACTAGTCAAGGGAAGGACGGCCGTCAAGTTCGATCAAACGTGCAACCGCGCCGATGTCCATCCGAACTTCATCAACACCTTTGCGAAAGATCTGAAGATTGAACCGGACGAATACGAAAAGCTCGATAGAACGCTTAACGAACATGTGCGCCGAATTACCAGTGCCAAAGGCCAAATTAACCAATCGGTGAATTTTACTCTGATGGCAAAACAAAGTCTAGCTGAAAAGAAGCCCGGCAGGACCAACCCTGTCGTGACAGGATACCTCAAGTTCTTCTATATTAGCACCGTAGCTAATACCTGGACTGAAGTGGTGAAAAATGGAAAATCTTCGAGTAGCGTGGAAAAGATTCGGCTGACGTTCGAGTATATCCCTGCCACCTGCACTGTTGATCCAGATGGGTACGCGCGCATGGAGCAAAAATATAAAGATCGAATGGATGCCTTTGCCGACAGTGGTTTAGATGACTTCTTTGCGGAAACTGATTTCACTCTGATGCCATGATTGGGTTAATGTAAAGAATCTGTTTGGATTAAAGTAGGGTAAGGTATTGCTTTTTATTATTATTATGATCATTATTATTATTGTAGGTATGTTAGCACATGGCAAGTCGTTGGCATCTTGAACTCGATAAAAATCAATTACAGTCTTCCTTAACCTCGCTTATCAAGTATTAGTGATACCTTGGTAGGCACTTTCAAAGGCTGAATCAATAATTGTAGTAAATTCCATAGAGTGGTAGATACTCCACGATGGTTGCCCCGGCACCCATGAGTCACAGCCCTCGTTAGTCAAGATAATGAAGAAACACATTTCTCTACAGCCTAGCTAATTACATCTCACATTCATTCACTCATCCTCAATACTCCCAATGACGCGAAGAAGTGCCTCTGAAATCCTAGCCGCCGTCCAACCTCTGGACCTCGCGCCGTACGAGGAGCTCTACAAATATTTCCACGCACACCCGGAGCTCTCCAAACGGGAAAAGAGCACAGCTGAGCGAATTGCAACCCATCTGTCCCAATGGAACGCCTACGAGATACACACTCACATAGGTGGCTATGGGTTAGCAGGGGTACTGCGAAACGGACCGGGAAAGACTGTTCTCCTCCGAGCGGACATGGACGCTCTCCCTGTTAAAGAACTCACAGAGCTTCCATATGCCAGTACCGTCACAATGCAGGATGCCAATGGCGTGGAGAAACCCGCGATGCACGCATGTGGACACGATATCCATATTACTTGTTTACTAGCCGCGGCCGAAATGCTGGCACGAATACGGGATGAATGGAGCGGGACGCTGGTCGTCCTGTTTCAACCTGATGAAGAGCGAGGAGAAGGCGCCCAGGCGATGGTGGACGATGGCTTATTCACGAAAATCCCCATTCCGGATTATGCCTTTGGTCAACATGTCATGCGAATGCGCGCGGGGAGTGTCGGTTCGCGTCCTGGAACGATTATGGCGGCTGCGGATAGCATGAAGATTACGGTCTACGGACGCGGAGGACATGGGTCGCTCCCTCATCAGACGGTGGATCCGGTGCTTTTAGCTGCGAATATAGTGGTGAGATTGCAGGGTATTGTGAGTCGGGAGATTGACCCGAGCGATCTGGCTGTTGTGACGGTGGGGAGTTTACATGCTGGACAGGCGGAGAATATCATTCCTGATCAGGCGGAGTTGGGCATCGACTTTCGATCCGTCAGTCTCGAGACTCGACAGCGACTACTGACTGCGATTAAGCGTATCGTCTCGTCTGAGTGTCTAGCGTCCGGTTCACCACGGCCGCCCCAGTACACGCCTACTCGACGCTTCCCACCCACGATTAATGACAAGGAGGTAACTGCACAAGTCGCTGGTTCTTTCCGTGAACACTTCGACGATTTCGATTCTGATACCCCTCGAAGTAACGTCAGTGAAGACTTCTCCACCCTAGCAACCTGTCACGGTCGGCCGTGCTTTTTTTGGTTTATCGGAGGCATCGATCCGGATGTTTGGGATGAGGCTCAGAGAACAGATTCTCTCCATGAGATTGCTGGAAACCATTCAGCATTATTCGCCCCAGTAATACAGCCTACGTTGAAGACAGGGGTTGATGCCCTTTGTCTTGCGGCATTGACAGTTCTCAAAAAGTAATTCTCTTTCAGTCTCTCCACAGAGGTATATGTATATCATCAACTAAACATCCATATATGTATTTATTCCATCAACAGGGTCTTTTGTTCCTGACTATGACTCGGGTATGCTAGCCAACTAATCAGCCCCTTTTATAGACCGGGATTTTTATTATAGCCAAGGAAGGCCATACCATATTCGTTGGGCAAAATCCCCTCTTGCTACCCATCTCTCAAAATGCTCTTCTCTCCCTCTATTAACTCATATAGCAGTATCTCGTCAAGTGATAGATTACCGAATGAAATTAAACTTGGTACTGTAGTTGCTCCAGCACAATTCCTAATGTGTAAATATGACAACACCGATATTCACCCATGGGAGTTATACCACTGGCTGGATATGTGCTCTTCCGATCGAGATGGCTGCTGCCAAAGCCATGCTTGATGAGACCCATCCAAGCCTGCAACAGCCCCTCACCGACACAAACAGTTATGTGCTCGGAAGGATCCACACACACAATACGGTGATCGCATGTCTACCTTCTGGCGTCTATGGAACCACCTCAGCGGCTATTGTTGCAAAGCAAATGACCACTACTTTCCCTCGAATACGTATCGGGCTCATGGTGGGCATCGCGGGGGGTGTCCCTCAAGGCCCGAAAGGACAGGACATCCGTCTTGGAGATGTTGTGGTCAGTCTGCCAAACGGACAATCCGGTGGTGTCATCGCTTATGACTACGGTAAAACGGTCGAGAGTGGGAAATTCATCAGAACTGGCTCATTGGGTCATCCGCCATTGGTTATCTTGACAGCCATCGGGAGTTTGCGATCATCTCATCTCCTAGGTGGCGGAGGAATGAGGGAATTCTTGCACCAGCTCGTCACTCAATATCCGGGTTTTGCATCTCCAGGTCCAAATCGCGATATGCTTGTCAACTGCACCACCACTGTCACTTCAGAGTCGCCTACCACGGAGCCAGCTATTGTCGATCGTACACCGCGACCCAACAATATCACTACCGGCTCCCAGGTACATATACACTATGGGACAATCGCATCCGGAGATCGTCTGATTAAACACGGACAGACGAGGGACCGCCTTGCTGCGGAATATGATGTTCTCTGTTTTGAAATGGAGGCGGCAGGTCTTATGGGCGACTTCCCCTGTGTCGTCATTCGAGGCATCTCCGACTATGCCGACGAGTTCAAGACGAAAGAATGGCAGCCCTATGCTGCAGCCACTGCGGCCGCCTACACGAAGGATCTACTACATGTGATTCCCATGAGCAATGCTGAGCAGACAACAACAGCAACAACAACAACAGCAACAGCAACGACAACCCAAGATCGTCCCAGACCAGTCACCCCGCTCCCTCTCGCGGTGCTTCACCAGATCTTCCCAGTTGAGCCCAACTTCCTGGGTAGTCTCACAACAGATGCACTTTGGCCGCGACAGAACTTCCATGCCCTTCCGACACCTGCATCATCATCTCAATATCTTTTCGTCTCCCAGGCGACACCACACACGGTTTGCATGAAGAGGGAGTCAGTCCGGGAACAAAGCTCCTTTTTCGCACACTGGCTCTCGCCCACTGGTCGTAGCGGCTCCCACCGAGATGATGCGATTGAGGTTGAAGTTGACTGGTCTAGCTCTTGCATGCTTAAAAACTCAAGTGAGTGGTTCGAAACGATAAGTGGAAGACGGGATGCCCAGCAATGGATTGAGAAGCAGCTCATGCGGGCAAAAGAGAAGATTTATCTCGTGGTGGGCTTTAAGAGCTTACGACATAAGGATATATGCGTGATGCACGGGCGTCAGGAACCCTTGTCTGATGGGGACCCGTTTCTAGATGCCGTGGTTTATGCAGTGCAGTATAGACGCGTAAGGTTTAACTGGCTCCATAGTAGGGATATAGATGCTGCAACCCTTCAGCGAGGTAATTGCTGGCAGAGCATGTATGTTGTACGTGGAGAGGACGAGGAGCTAGATGATGAAGATGATGATGATATGGAGGATTACCTACAGGTTACGCTTGATGACGGTACGCTTGAAGCATCTGTTATGGAGGATGATGCCGCTTCCATGCTCTGGTAGGAGAGGAGATAAATGTTCGTTGCCTTGGAGGAGTTCACCTAGAGACAAGCAAACATCATATTCAAACGTAAACTCAAATCGAGAGTACTTTTCATCTACATGGTCGCAAAGCAAGAACATTGATCTATCTCTCTGTATCACGATTGATTCGGTAATTCTAGGCCCCGTAGTGAACAAACTGGGCCCAGAAAAGAGGCTGGTTTGGCCATTCATTACGAACATCATCCGTGGCATGGGAGAACGACTCTGCCACGGCATATCCAAGCTCCGTTCCCGGGACGGACAACGACACGGCCAGATATTGATAAAATTTAACTGCGATATCTCCACTGATAAAGTCCACGGCGGGCCACATTGTCCCAAGAACATGACTGAAACCAGCAACTTGAAAGGCGCTTACAAGATGTATCGCCTCATCCAAGAGCCGTGCCGATTTGTTCTCCGCCGTAGAACACGCCGAGAGGTAGGCTATGCGGGCACGCTTGAGATCCATTCGCACAATATCTTTCACGGTCAAGGCTCCATGTTGGTCGTGTGACTTTGCATGCTCTGTCAGTTCCGGCTTTCGAGCTTCTCGAAGATCAAGCGCTTGCGGTAAGGCTATATTACCCGCTGCCCTTTTTTCTTCTCCCTCGCATGGATCAAGTACAATGGCTTGCAGGGCATTTCGGAGCTCTTTTTCACGAAACGACTCCAAAGCAAGCCCCCTACGGCCACCAGTGGCACGTACCGCTAAGTCTTGAGACGCAGTGGGTACCGATTCCTCATTCCAAAGCAATAGGCGACCATTCAATGGGTTTTTCGTGTCAGCAACAGCATGGCATGCAAAGTGAACCATATCACAGGACGGAAGTTTGGACCTGACCAAGGCCGGAGCTGCATGGAAGAGGGTTGTAAACGAAAAAAACGGCGCTGCTAGCTTCTTTATACGTTTGATTTCATCCTCGACTCCTGGTAAGGGCGAGCACTGTGGAGTAGTTGGCATTCCCACCAGCAATAAATCCGGAACTGTTGCAGTGCTTAATGCTGGGCCAGAAGCCGTCCTAGCATGAAACATGGACTTGATTGAGGAGCAATATGAAGATATTGCATAGCAGGCCGTATACTCTCGAGAATTAGGCATGAAGTAATCGCCAGCAGCGTGAAAGGGCAAAAGGCTAGCCATGCCGCAGCCTATCCACCAAATTCTTGGCCGCCTAGGCATTGACTTGATCTTCGTCTGGCATAGAATGGGATGCACACCCCCACGCCAGAGCCACAGTAAGAATTCCATATAGCGCTTATTTTTTGCCTTGATTTCGGCTCTATTCTTTCCCTTTCTAGTCAGGCCCTCTTCGAGCCAATCTCCTGCTTGAGAGTAGGACAACTCAGGCAGTTCAATGCTGTGAATAAAATCCTCAGAGATAATTATCGCATCGCTACGGAGACGGCTGATATTCACAACGACGATATGACCACCCTTTGCACCTGCCTTCATAGTGTCCACAGTAGGTCCCAGGAGAAATCGATGGTGTCCAGGAAGTAGCCGAATACTTTGAACACATTCATTGAACTTTGAAACTGATTCTAAACGCTGCTGAATCAATGATTCGCCTTCTCTCGGGTTGATATCTGAACGATCAGGCATTTGGTTGATCTCATCGCGCAGCCCAGTAAACATGGCTGCCTTCTCAGGGTATGTACGCTGGAGATCAGTGAGGTCGGTCCGACTCCCCATCAGAAGATCCAGAATGACCGCACGCCCTCTTTCCAAGTACTCCAACGCCTCTTCCAGGTGTCCAGCATGCAAAAGTAAAGAGCACGCATTCCCCGCAATCCCCGAGAACTCTGTGATAACATATTGCTGGTCTGTGATGCTCAGTGTCCGATTTGTCACCTGGGGCAGCAGGTCAACCACGCCTTTTGCGACTTCGGTGGCCTCTTTGAGTCTTCCCTGGTCCCGCAATCTATGAACGGCTTGAGAACCGGCCTTAACCCGATCAAACACTAAACCATTAGAGTTTTCCCACCCTTTCAGAAACATTTCTGAAGCCATTTCCAAGTCCATGGCATTACGTTCCTGGGTATACCGGGCATGATATTTGGCTCCAAGGTTAAAAAGGTATCCCGAACGCGCAGGGTGGGCCGCATGTACCGCTGACACTGCTTGTGTGGCCGTCTCCAGTGCTAAATTCAAGGCTGTGATGTCCCCAGTTTCATTGAACTTCGCTTCAAAGCTGTTAGCAAGGTTGTTCAAGTTCCCCGGGTAGTTCATGTGGCTTGGGGACCGGAGCGAAACAGCCGCCCTAGCACAGTCTATGGCCTCGTCTATGTCGCTTATCTCTTTTGTGAGCCGATATCTTCTTGTCAGATCAACGGACAGATTATTCCTAACATCAGCCATTCCACGGGCATTCCGTGGGATCGTGGCAAGTGCCAGCTTTGAGTTATATATCGCAGCTTCTAGATGGACTTCTTTACCGGTACGTTCATAGAGTGAAGACATTGCACTCCCAATGGCACTGAGACAACTTCCCTTCGCTGTGGTATTTGTCATGGGCATGTCATGGGCCTCTTCAAGATATCCCACGGCTAAATTGATATCCTCCTGCCGACCCGATACCTTGAACCGGTCTAGAAGAAGGTTCCCCAGCATCACATGGTAGTCACTCCGATACTGATCGTCCGCTGAGCATAGTTGGACGGCATTTTCGGCAGCAGAAATGGACCGAGAAAGGTCTTCCATATCACCCAAAGCAAAGTATCGATATTCTAGTTGCCTTGCATATGTTTGCCACAGAACCGGGGTTTTCTCTGGTGCTTCCTCGAAAGCTTTCGTCGCCTGACACATTGCTTGCTCTAAGTCGGGCAGATGGCCGTTCTGTTGAAATCTAAATCTAAAAAGCTCTGCATAGACTAACCCCCAGCTACCCCATTTGGGGTCTGACTTAGGTATCAGCTGCATCGCCAGGGGTATGAGGTGGAAGGCATTTTCAAGGTCCTTTATATCTCCTCGTAGTTGGTAGCGGAGGGAGTGTGCCAGACCGTGACGCCCAATGTATGTACCTCGTTTTGGATGATCTAGGGGAGTTAGTTTAGTAACTTCCTGGCGGAATCTGATTGCTTTATCAAGAGCCTCTTGTGCCGATTCCTCTCGCTCGTACAGATCCATCAGGCTCTCACAAACCTCGTCGAGATACTCCAAGCGGGTGTTGCTGTCCTTGATGTCACACGAAAGGGCTGCTTCTTTATACTTAATAGCGAGTTGAAGATCTTTTAAGGCATTATTTTCAGTAAATCTCCTTCTGTATGCGTCACTTAGTCCGCTGAGCCACTGCGATCGCTCTGCGTCTTCCTCCTTCCCAATCAAAACCGCCGCCTCGAACTTCTCGATTGCGGTGTCTAAAAGCAGGATTTCACCAGTATCTGCAAACTTGTCCCGATACAGTCTCCCCAGCCACCAGAGAAAGCTCGCGGGCTGGGAGCTCGTTGTCTGGAGCATTCTATCCAAAATACCTTCTACCTTTTGAATCAATGCATCAGTTGATGTATCCAACCCTAAAGTTCCTGCCTCTTTGCCATCACAACCTTGCTCCTGTCGCAGCATCCGTCGCTTTAATTTGTCGATGTTCAATGCAAAGAGAATGGTAACTTCACTCCCAGCTCCCTCAAACTGAAGTGATATTTCATGCGCTCTGATGGCCAGCGGCTCGGCCTCCTTAATCCTCCCCTCCTTCAAGAATTCCCTGCTTAGATCATAGAAAAGCCAACTTGTTTTCAGAACTTGGAGACATCGAGTGTCATCGTACTTCTCAAATAGCTGTAGGATGTGAGGCTCAACCTCTCGCAGTCGTTTCTGAGCCGAAGCAGCAAAGCACAGAGACATCAAACAATACAATGTGCGTTCATCGTCATCGCCAAATAGCTCCTTGCAACGATTTGTACATCTTTCATAGGTGGCTTTTGCCTGGGCAACCTTACCGCGTTTAAAAAGTATATCGCCAACGCCATGCAGCGACCGGATCGCTAAGTAGCTATCCCGACCATGTTTAGCTTCATGCTCTTCGTGGAGCCGTTGCATGATTTCTTGTGCATCGAGAAGATTTTGCTGCGCTTCCAGCACTCGAGCCAGGCTCTCCATGATGTCTGTTACAGTGTCATCCCGGTGTGCAGAGTCACTAGGGGAGAAACGAAGAGCGCCACGCAAAATCTCCTCCGCCTTAGGAAGATTTCCTCCACGCTCCAGCACGCCTGCCAGACGAAACCTAGCATTCATAGTCTTCATATGCGCTGACCCAAATACTACTTCATATCCATTCAGCACCTTTGTTAGACACGACTCCGCTTCGGAAAATTTTCTCAGTCGGTCATAAACGACCGACAGGTTTAGTAGTGGAGTTAGCGTTCTGACACTTTTCAGCCCATACTCTCGATCAGCACGTAGGTACAGGTCCTGTAGTAGTGGCTCGGCCTTGGTATGGTTTTCCTGATGAATATAAGTGGCAGCCAGGTTAGCCGCTACTTGTTGTGTGGAGGAGTGGCCAGGCCCACATACTCTCCGGTATCTCTCGAGCGCCTTTTCGTTAATCTCTCTTGAGCGATCGAAATCACCACGGGTTACCGCGATCGTACCAAGGGTTACAAAGGCTCTCAGGGTCGATTCATGCTCTGGCCCTAGGGTTCTGTCGCAAATCCCCCACGCCTGGGTGGTGATATCCTCGGCCGCTTCCAACTTCCCTTGTGCCCGGTACACCATCCCCAGTCGATTCATCGACACTAGGGTTGTCGGGTGTTCTAGGCCGACGAGCGACCTTCTGGCATCTAGAACACGGGAGTGGATAGCTTCCGCTTCGTTGAGTTTTGACATCTTCCGGTACGTAGTTCCCAGATATTCCAGCGCTTCTAGGGTATCAATATCCATCAAACCCTTGAGTTCCTCGTAGCCCTTTGACGCCCGCAAAAGCAGACCCTCTGCGATATTGACCCGCCCTGTGTCATGGTACAGTACTCCTAGTCGCAAAACGGCTCTCAAAGTACATGCATCTCCAGGCCCACAGGATCGCTCATATCCCACTAGGGCGTCCTGGTATAGGCTTTCCGCGTCATCGTAGCGCCGGGCCTCATGGGCGGCTAGTGCCTGTTGATACAGATCATCCAAAGTCTGATCTCCACCTGAACGATGAGATGATTGTAATTTCCCCTGCTCCTGCTCCATAGTGTTGGGCAGCGCAATTTTTGTGGGGTAGGATAAAAGTAAAAACATAATCAATCAAGGCCTGCAGGCAGCAATTTGTAGTCACTTGCGCAGCACGTGTCCAAGAGCACCCAGCCAATCGCGCCAGAGTCCACCATGTACTAAAGGACATGCCTTTAATACCTCCTCACTAGGAAGAACCTTCCTACTTTACCATTGATCAATGGAGGAAATGGACTAATGGACTACACTACAATCTAATTAATACAGCCAAGAATTGTTGGAAAAGTTATAACACTGGTCAGCTTCTTGGGATATCTCTTGGATTTTAGGGAATTCAAAATCCGTGTCACATCAGTTGATCGGTTGGATGTCGTACCAACGACATTGTTAGTAAGTAAGCTATACCCATATATAAACAAGTAAAATCAGATTAGCGATTAATAGAATATAGCATTTAGGTAGATCCCATGGGACCAAATTCATACCGTCTCGTGTCAAGTATCGAGCATAAATTAGGTGAACTACATGACGTCTCGAGGGATATTATCAAAGGCCATTACTCCACGACATGGCACGGAATGGAAGCCACAGTCTCAAAATACATGATTATAGAGGTAGAATAATATGTAAAAGCCTAAATAGAGTGTTGAAACCAAAATGAGTAGTTGTATACATAGGTTAAGCGCTCATGAGAGTCATCATCATATCATCGTTATGTTAGTGACATCGAGAAACTCATAATGGATCGGTCCCTAGTTCGCAAATGCTTGTACATGTGAGGATCACCCGGGTCAGAGGTGACAATGTGCACATGTCTAGACTTTTGGCATTCTCTAGTTGGAGTAGCGCCCACAGGCTGTTGACAGGGTCGCTAATCAACCCTCGAGGTATTTGTGATGGTCGCAGGGCATGTTCTCGGGCCGCCAACCACTCTCCTTCACTACAGGCAAACCACATGCATTCGGGGGCAGGAAGAGGTAGCTTCAAGATCATACTATCATCCAATGGCTCGAAATAGTGCCCGCTCCTTTTAAACACTCGAGCGCCCAGAATATTGATAATATTGACGAAGAAGATGTTGCGTCGAAGAGATTCAGCGAATTTCCATCGGTCCCAACTACATTCGTTTTCGTGTTGGGTCTGGAGGAGGTCCCGATGACTTTCGTACAAGTGGCGGGTAATCTAAAGAAAGAAGTGAGCAATTATCCCATCACTTGATGTACATATACGATGAGATTAAGGTGAATATACCTTGAGCAGAAAGGGGCCGTGCAGTTCTGCCTGTCGCGCCCGGTTTTCGCGTCTCTGCGCACTGCATTCCTTCCAACCATCGGTCTGTTGCATAAATGTAGACACCGGGCAGTCCCCAAACAACCCCAAAATCTGGTATATGCAGATTGCATGCAACGCTGCAAGACATGTCTCCGGTGAATGGAGGTAACCGTGGAAATTGCAGACGAGCTTCTCTCGTTCCTGATTGATCACGCGGTCTACAAAGCCATAGTTCGCTTCCAGCGACTCAGCATCACTCGTCACGCAGGTCAAGGCAATCTCCATTGGCTCAGTCATTTTACCTGACGAAGAGCGATAGAGACAGTGGTGGATGAAGGGAGAGCAAAAGTCCTGTTGCAAAGTCAATCCAGGATACTCGTGGAGGAGACCGAAGAGTTCCTGATCTAGGGCTTGATTCTCATATAACGCGAATCCTCCCTTTTTCGGATAAAAATCCCCAGCAAATACCAGCTGTGCCGGGGTCTCGCTATTGAATCTCTGGAAACAGGGTAGTTCATGTCCACTCGTGGGAGTCACATTGTCTGCAAACGGGTCGTTGGGCGTTTCAGGCCACTTAGATTGCAGGGACAGGGTATTTAGTCCATTTAAGCTCTCAGATGTTGTATCTGTTGAATTTTCCATTTCGGGAAGCAAAATCGCTGAGGAAGCTTTGCTAGTCTCATTTCCGAGGGATACGACGGCATGCCTATTGTGACCCAAAGAATCTACGAGGGATGAAAACTGATCGTTCCAGGACAGTGACCTCAAGGGTAAAAGATGAATATTGGGGGCCAGGGTACCATCGATGAACGGGCGCACCATGGGATCCATGTTTGAATCAAAGGGAGTCCAGGGGGGTGTGATTAGGGCATCAAATGTGTTCGACGCTGGAATTTGAGCAAGATCGATGAATAGGTCCCCTTGGGTTCCATCCATGGAACTAGGAACAGAGGGTGTTGAGGAATGTAACGATGCACCAGAGACAGAATCTGGGGATAAGTGGGAATCACCACTCCGAGGCAGGCTGACTGGGATCGCAGACGGAGGATAAAGACAGGAGTCGCCCATTCGCATACATCGACTGCAAGCTGGGCGGGTCATTGAGCATCGAAGCTTCTTTTTGGCGCATGTTTCGCACGATTTGCGCTTTGACTGGCGCTCTTGCCCTATATTCTTAATACAACGGCGCCGGTGACGGTCACGCAGGTCGCCTATTCAAATTAGCGCGATTTGACAAAAAAAAAAGGGCCATGGAATGGCAAATTAGTTTGTGATTGAATCACTCTTTTCAGCTTGATAAGGACGGGCTTATGAAAGAGAGAAATGGCTTACGCCGGCTATAAGTCTTGCTGCAAACCCCACATTCGAATTCACCATCAGGGGTGGGTTGTTGTGGTGCAGGAGGGATATGGGGCGAGTGACACGGGTCTGGCTTATTCGCAGTCCCTAAACTACCGTCGACCTCCATTTATGGATACGTGAGTTGTCGTTGGCACAGGATTACAGGCTCCAGGTTAGATTGATCAGTTCAACCCCTATGAGGGGCGGTTGTGACGGATCCCGAAGGGAGTCTATCAGCATTATAAATTTAAGACAGTCTGAGAAAGCCAATCCCATGGACAAAAGGAAGAATAATGGAAGAGGGAAGGCGGCATTCAAATGAAACGAAAATGGAAATTGATAACAAAATAGAAGAGAAGGGGGGGGGAACAACAACAGATAAAGCAAGAGAACGCAGCGGGGGAGATTAGGCAAGACCACTGGTGGCAGTGACTAGCTATGTTGCAACGAGGCAAGGGGAAGGATTGTCATCCTGTCGCTGATGAACAAAATAAAGTCTTTCTCGCAAGCTTCCACTATGGAGAACTACTCCATCGTGCGCTTTGATTTGGGGTCTGATTGACCGGGTGATTCGCGGTCGATCGTATTGGCTATGTTCAAGATCGGCGTCAACAATATGAGTTCCATTTAATCAATAATATATTACTATATTGCCTAGACTTATTAGTCGCTTTCTCCCAGCACTGGGTGCCAACAACCCCCCCCCCCCCCTTCTCTCCTGTTGCCTAGTAGATGCACCCTGCATGAGACCAAATTACGCACATATTCCTTCACACCCCAAAGAAGCAAATGTAATTCTTCAGTCCAAACTCTTTAGGAGGATTTACCCGGCTTGGTCACAAAATCCCGTCACTTGGCAGCTTTCTTGTGGCGGTACTTTTTTGGGTGATGACAATTCCCCCGGTCCTGGTGGTTCGTGTCTGTGATTATGGGCAATAGATTAGGTGAGATGCAAGTGTCATCACCTCTAGTTCCATTTAGTTTGTAGTGGAGGAGAATAGACCAACCCCTTTATCGGTTAAAAAATAATAAATAAAAAAATTACCACCACCATTACTAGCGGGATGTTGCCACTTTTGGAGTGGCTCCTGTAGAAGGAAAATTAGTCATAACATTATATTATACATTACAAATACGTCCTAGCATCATTAAAAGGAGGTAGGAAGGAATATGTAAAAAAAGAAGAAAGAACAGCCGGATATTGAATAAAAAAACATAAAAGAACAGAACATTGATAGAAATCACAAAAAAGCATCGTGGCCACAGGAATAACTCTTGATGGTGGAATGTAAAATCTCGGGATCCCCACGCTTAGCTGCGGAACGGGAGTAATCCCCACTGTGCCGTCAAATATTGGCCAGTCAGAAGCTGCCAAGCGTGGCTGGGGGTTGGAACGTCGAACCCTCTAGACTCATCACGTGCACACCGTCGGATGGAATTATGTCAAGCCGAACATCGTAGCCTCTAATTGGTTGGCCTGTCATCCTCGTTCTCCGCTTTCTGCTAGTATTCACCGCCCTCGAGTCCTTATCAATTAATTTGTAATTCAACTGCAAGATCAACCTAAAGTACTCTCCCCATCAATAATAATAAATATCCCTTGAAAGTACCTATATATTAGAAAGCTGGATGCCGGTTAACTAGTTCTTGAACTAGAACCTCTTTGAAGCCACTGGTACAAACTAGTGTATCTAGTCCTGTGATATCTACAGAATTTGCTTACAGGTCGCGTCATATAAGGTTCCGGGAGAATACTCGGGAAAAAGTGATAGAATTTATTGGCACTAACTTGATGCTGGTAATATTTATCGCTAGTAACTCTTATAAGAATAGTGGATTCTTTCAAGCACTCACGGTCGGCCGCTGTCAAGGCTTAAGGAGGTGGTACAACCGCACTTCTTGATCCGCCACCTACCTCCATAAATGGGTTTGTTATACGGTCCATACTTTCCCAGTAACAGAAAGATAAGGGTTTGAAATAGAACTTAAAAGTGAGTTAGTGATTCTAAAAAAAAGCCGGTACTGCATTGTAATAACCTTAAACTCAATATCAGTTAGCCCCAGCTTGCAAATACACGAGGTACTCTTCAAATATATATACCTAGACAAGATGTCAACGAGGGAAATTCAATGGAAAAATATATATTATACTTGGTCACATCTTTACCTTGGTTTCTCTTGTAATTTCCGCTTAGCATACAACACTACTCTTCCGGTATAATCATAGGTACCCAACAATTAACATCTGTAGGAACTGTTGTTCATGCGAGTGTCCCTTGCAGAATGAACACGATGACTAGCGGTCTAAAAAGCCTACCTACACACAAACACTCCATCAAATATTGCATTAAATAACCCTTTACATCCTCCGCATTCATTTTCCGTACCCTCTATGTAGACATAATAGCTATCGGCAAAATTAAAACTTGGCCAGGAAACATGAGTCTTATGTGCCAAGTCCAGAATGAACTACTTCTTCTCCTCCTGAAACTGGGACAGCTGATATACTCGGCGGTGCTTGATGTATACACTTCCATTACCCCCTCAAGACAACGAGTGACAATCCATAAGAACCTCACTGTCCACGACGACCCTACCACTCCCAACACGGTGGGGACAAACCAAGACCAAGAAGAACAAGACCTAGAAAACCACTCCTGCTCAACCCAAAAAGACCTCCAGAATACCATTGTTGCATTGTGCTTGCAGGTGCATAGGACTAAGAAAGTTGAGGATCAGCTGGGCCATCGAAACAAAGTCCTCGATACCCTTCTTCGACAACGAAATAGCGACATTGAACAAAAGGACCGACACATCGGTGACCTCCAGAACAAGTTGATCCAGAGCGCTGAGTGTCTCTCCAGCGTTCTTGCGGCCAATGCGCGGTTAGTGCAATGTCTTGATGAGACGAATCAACGGGCCGCGAGAGCAGAACATCGAGAGCGTGAGTGGAGGAGAAAAGCACAGCAGGCTGTAGTGACGTTGGAAGAGAGGGTGAATGCACCGGCAGTATCTACTAATATCAACCAGCAGGAAAGGAGTCTTCTTCCTGTTTCTGATATCCAGAAGCCAGAGAGGGCGCGGATATTTCGTCCAAGTCGGAGGACTTGATTAACCCTTGTCGCTTGGTTTATTTTTTATTTATTTCTTTTTTGAAAGGTCTGGCGGGTACGAATGTAACTTGCATTTCTTTTCCTTCTCTTATTTTTGATATGACGTGACGATAGCAAAGGTTTGACTTATTCTATATATGACATCTTCAACGGATATGCACTTTCCATCCGCCATTCAAGCCGTACATCATTAACGAGGGGGACCAGGAGGATGAGATCGTGTTTCAACCGTTTCAACTGCTTGTAACCCGGAATGCCAGCAATGCCCTTGCACCCAATGAGATTATTTATCTTCTCCCATCAACATTCCATTTCTATCCCTTGCATCCAAAGGAATAGCGGTGTAGGAATCCCTAACACAAACAATAGCCCGATAGTAAACATATTCCGAGTGAATACACAAGCGTTAATCATAGTCAATTAAATCGAGTTCAAATCCAACTACACTGTCTCGAACCCAACTCCACCGGTTTCCCTAAGAATAGGTACCTACCTGAAAATCACAATTAAACCCCCACCACGCCATTGGAGCAATGCAATCATGACACACGGCAAGAACAGCCCTAATCTCAACCCTAGTCCAAGTCCCAATCCAAATACAACCTCGATCAACATCCTTCTCAACGAAAATGCACGTCTCCGTCGAATGCTCAAAACTCGCGATGAGTCAGTGCCCCGACTCATCGAACAAACTGAAGAACGGGTGGGACGCAAGTACCGCAAACGAATCTGGACTCTCAAAACAAAAATCCAATATCTCGAAGAGACAAACTCCGGTCACTCTTCCTCTCCCCTGGGGGAGCATCATCGTCCAGCCCAAACCGATGGGAATAACAGTAAACACGATGCACATCCCATTCAATCCAGTGACAGGGAGAAAGCCCCCCCAAACGAACCGGAAACTGAAAAAGAAATAACTACGCAACTCCAAATGAAAACCCTCCAACTTCAGCTCCGACAGCGAGAGCATGAAATCAGACAACTTAAAAGATATATTCAAAACAGTGTACGTGGTCAACAACACTTCACACCACCCGTATCATCATCATCCTCGCTTCCCTCTTTCCTGCCTGTAATCTACGAGTCCCAGACAATAAACGACGATTATCACCACAGCCACGACAACGACCACGATGGAGAAGGCGGCGACGACAATATTAGACAAGAGATGGAGTATAATTATACAGATCGACCCCCTTCCAACCTAATCCTCTCTACTACTAATTACACGAACGATAAAGATGATACAACCTACCGAATAGAGCGCCTCGCCGCCGAACTCCAAAACAAATGCGCTCTCATCGAGTCCGCCCACCGCGACATTGAGGTGCGCGACCAGCGAATCCAAGAATTGGACTTCCTCGTCACGAGTAGCGCAAACTACATCAGTTCCATGCGGGTGCGATTTACCGAGAGCGAAGCGAGACTGGCGAGGGCGCTGGCCACGAATACGGCGCTGGAATTGGATTATGATGAGTTGGCGGAGGAGTATGAGAGCGTGAATGCGTGGAGGAAGCGGGCGGAGGAGGGGGAGAAAGAATGGAAAAGGAAGGCTGAGAAGGAGCGGGCGAGGAAGATGAAGAATAATAACAAAAAGAAGACGAAGAAGAAGTTGATGACAAAGGGGAATCCCAAGGGGAGGTTGAGATACTTTCTACGGTCTTAGTTTCTTCTTGCTTGATTCGGGGTGTTGGTGGTTGTTTAATAATCGTATACTGACTTCACGACATTGGATATTAGGGTTGAGGTTGGAAAGCAGCGTTCAGGATTTATCAGTAAGCATCAATAACGTTCTTCTAGCGAATTAATTAATCCTTTGGATTGGATAATTCTAAGCTCTGAGAGTTACGTTACTATCCATTGCCACTTGTTCCCAGCTGTGGGAACGGAACTAACAAGGCTTATTTCCAGAGTTAACTACTTGGCTCCAGTACACACATCACCAGTGGGTCTTATTTTGATGGCTCCGTGTAAAGTTCCATGCACGCGCGGTAAATATGAAAACACAATAATAATGTTCACCATTTATGAATAATAACTGAGCAACCAAACTCCGTGTAACTGTGCTAGTTCCTGGACACCGGGAGTGGCCGATCGGGTGGCTACGATTGCGGGCCGAGTTGAACAAGGAAGACATGCCAGCCGAAATCGGATCTACTCCTGTTGTGTATAACTCTGCAAGATGTACATACACAAGAATGATATTGCTGGTCTTAGTGTCCGAAAGGGAACCAAGTAAAGATGCGCACTCTGGAAAAATCAAATAAAGAGGGGGATGTCTGTACAACCACTCACTCTCGACGGATGATAATTCTGAATCCCACCCAATCCTGCTCTCTCCCTACCTACGTTTACGGTGGTATTTGATCATCTTGCAGGTGGAAAGTTATTCTTAGTTTATCAAGATCCGAAAACAAGCTCGCTTGCAGATTTCAAAGGGGCTTGGGAGGGGATTGAAGCGTGGCCTTTGTGGATCTCGACCACACAAAGTGTCAAGTAAGAACCGACGAGTAAGGGGGGGTCCCACTGTGTAGCAATGGTTATACCCGAAAATTTAAATTGGACCGAGGCTGTTAGAAACTATGCAAAAGTTATGCTAGGGTTTATTCCTCGTTATAATGATATGAGGATCGATTGATAGATAGATAAACCAGATCCTCTGCTGACTGGGATGTTCCTTTCACTGCATACTCTATCTGGATAGGCAGCTAGGCAGAAATCAATAAGGGAAATTGCACAACCCCCCTCCCTACAAGCGTTATATGGTGTGATGAAAGTGAGACAGTCTTCTTTGAGACCGTCGGCAAAGAAAGATTATTGTTAATAACACTAATGGAGTGGACTGACAGGCGACTGTTCATAAGTGGGCTCAAGGGCGCATAATAACGAGCCATGTTGTGCCTCTCCACCATTGCTGGTTTTTGATTGGAGGAATCGGCTATAATTTTGTTCATAAAATCGGCTGCATCCGAGTCGATTCAAGGGAAAGAAAAAAAAAAAAAAAAAGTAAAAGCGTGGGTTCACGATTATGATCTATTGTTCTTCGCTCGGGAAACCCCTCCCCTTATAAATAATAAATTAGCATCATGTTCTCTCTCTTGCGACCTTTCTGGCCTTTTTCGGTCAAGTTCAAACCTATTCCAGTTACCTTCCGGACACCAGATCCAGCTGGATATCTATCTACCTAGTCCCTAGGTAGTGAATAGTCCATATGTCGACTACCACGCAGGATGATGTCGAGAATGCCGGGCAGAAAGAGCTTCCCGACGAAAAGGTGGGCTGGGATGGCCCCGATGATACCGAAAACCCGATGAATTGGCCGACATACAAGAAACTCCGTCAACTAATCCTGATGGCCATGAACACCTTTATCACGTACTTCCCCTTCCCTTCTCTTGCGGATTATATCAAAGAAAGAAAAGAAAAAAAAAAAAAACTTAGTAGGAAGAAGAAACTAATGTATAGTCAAGTCCTCTGGCCTCGTCCATGTTCGCCCCCGGAATCGCAGATGTGATGCGCGAGTTTCATAGCGCCGACTCCATGTTGGCTTCGTTCGTAGTCTCCGTATATGTGCTGGGATACGCCTTTGGACCCTTCATCATCGCTCCTCTGGCGGAATTGTACGGTCGCGTTCCATTGTACCACGCTTGCAACGTGCTTTTCATCATATTTACCATTGCCTGTGCGGTTGCACAAACCCTGCCCCAGCTGATTGTTTTCCGACTTCTCTCTGGTGTCGCAGGCGTCTGCCCCCTCACCATCGGCTCCGGAACCGTTTCTGACATGGTCCCCAAGGAGAAGCGCGCTGGTATTATGGCCCTCTGGGCGCTGGGCCCTATCCTAGGTCCGGTGGTTGGACCGGTTGCTGGAGGTTTCCTGGCCGATGCAGAGGGCTGGCGTTGGGTTTTTTGGGTCATTGCCATTGCCGTACGTGGCTTCTTCTGCTCTCTCTCTTTCTCTCTCCCTGTGTGTGTGTGTGTGTGTGTGTGTGTGTGTGTGTGTGTGTGTATGAACTAACCAATCTTAGGGAGGTGTGGTCGCCATCGGGTGTATATTCTGCTACCGTGAATCATATGCGCCCGTTCTGCTGCAACGTAAAGTAGCTCGTCTGCGCAAAGAAACAGGCAATCCCGATTTGCGTTCCATTTATGACACTGGACGGACTCCGAAGCAAGTGTTCTGGGACGCCTTCGCGCGACCGATCAAGTTGCTCTTCTTATCGCCGATTGTCTTTCTCTTTGTGCTCTTCGCCGCCGTCTCATACGGCTACCTATATCTAATGTTCACCACCCTGACCAGTATCTTCGAGAGTCAATACAACTTCTCCCCGTCGCTCGCGGGTCTCGCTTATCTCGGCTTCGGCATCGGAAGTGTAATTGGATTGTTGGTCAGCGGATTCTTTGCGAATCGAATCGCATTGAAGCACTCTGCTGCAGGCATCTTCCGCCCCGAGTCTCGTCTCCCCCCGATGTTATTCGGATGCTGGGCAATCCCCATCGGACTATTCTGGTATGGCTGGTCGGCTGAGAAAGGCTTACACTGGATTATGCCCATTATCGGAACTGGGATCTTTGCTGTTGGGCTCATGACGGTCTTCATGTCCGCCAACACGTATCTGGTGGATTCGTATCTCCTGCATGCTGCGTCGGTCACGGCCGCCAGTACGGCGCTACGGTCGCTTGTGGGCGCCGTTCTCCCCTTGGCAGGACCGGCCATGTATGAAACACTGGGTTTGGGCTGGGGAAATTCATTGCTTGCCTTCATTGCGTTGGCAATGTGTGCGTGTCCGATATTTTTCTGGAAATATGGGGAGAGGATTCGCACTCATCCACGCTTTCAAGTTCGGTTGTCTTGACCCAAAAAAAAATTGTTTTCTTTTTTCTTTTTTCATTCTTCCAAATACCAAATAGACCTTTTTAGATTAGACTTTTTTTTTTGTTTTATCGGTTTTTCGCAGGTATTTTCTTTTTTTTTCTCACCTCTTATTTTATTTGCGTTGCCTCGCTGCCTTGTTTTTCTTGCAGATGAGAGATTATATCACATTGCCTGCATTAGCCTTGCTCTTTTATTTGCTGTCGCCCAGTTAGTATTGCACTAACTTATAACCAACTAACTACTTCCTTTTTTTTTTTAAAAAAAAAAAAAAAAACTCTTCTCCTCATCCAAAGAAAGCAAACGTTGTCGACCGAGTTCCGAGCTCCCGAAGCGGGGTAACAGTAAACAATGCATGCTTCTATTATTTATCACCATCGCATCACATTCTCATGGTTATGATTGTCCTTTGTACATACATACATACGAACGAAACCTAATAATCAATTCCGTTATTACCCTCTTTTTTTTTTTTTTTTTTTTTTTCTTTTTTTTCTATTTTTCAGCTGATCTTGAGTTAGCTCTAGAACCAAGCCCCAAAATGATCTTCGAACCCGCATCAAGGGTGCCTATCCCCCCGACCGATGTCTTGTCGTACATCTTTAACGATCCTTCCTATGATCTCAATAAACCGGTATTCTCCCTGATATAAATTTTGTATCATATATATATATATGTGTGTGTGTGTGTGCGTGTGTATCTGAATGCGCTCTACTGACACAACTCTCACCACCGCAGATCTACGTCGATGTCGCAAATCCATCCCGATCCATCTCCTGCAATCAGGCCCGGAAGATCATCCGCCAGTTGATCGCCGGTCTACGAGCCTGGGGAGTAAAGCCAGGGGACTGTGTTGCCATTCACTCCTTCAATGATGTATGTGCATACATATACACATCTCCCTCACACTCTCTATGTAAAACCATTAACATCATCTAGATCTACTATTGCATGCTCGTCCTCGCCATCGTCGGCTGTGGAGGCGTCTACACAGGCACAAACCCAGCCTACACTCCCATGGAACTGGCGCACCACTTCCGCGCCTCAGAAACGCGCTTCATTCTCTCAGAGCCCGAGATTATTTCTGCGGTTGAAGCTGCCGCGCGGGAAGTGAAGATCCCCTCCGAACACATCCGCATCTTCGACACCCAGGGTCAGCGGCTCTCTCCGACGCAGACGTCGTGGAAGGAGTTCTTCACCTTTGGAGAGGAGGACTGGGTTCGGTTCGGGGAGGATGAGAAACGATCCAAGGAGACGGCTGCTTGTCTGTTATTTAGCAGTGGGACGACGGGTTTACCCAAGGCTGTGACGATTACGCATCAAAATTTGATTGCGCAGAATGAGTTGGTCTTTCAGGTGCACCCGCGACCTTATGAGGTGAGTTGCTTTCTTTCTTTCTTTCTTTCTTCTCCTTCCCACTGTGCCCGATTCCTACCTACCTAGGAATCATAGTCGAAACCCCTACAGCCAACAGAAATGTTAATTTTTCAAAATAACCAACAACTAAAAGGCAAGCCGAGTCATCGCAATCCCCATCTTCCACGCCGCTGCTGCCCCATCTACACACTTTGGCGTCATAAACTCCGGCCATACAACCTACATGATGCGACGGTTCGATCTGGCTGTGTTCCTCGAGACATTTGCCAAGTACAACATCACCGATTTAACCGTCGTACCACCCATGGCGATCGCTATTCTCATGACGCCCCTCGCACACCAGAAGCCCTTCCTCCGTAATGTGAAGCACGCTTCTTGTGGCGCTGCCCCGCTCGACAAGGACGTGCAGGGTCGGTTGCAGAAAATGCTTGGCGATGGTGCCCCCTTTACGCAGGTCTGGGGGATGACGGAGACGTGCTGTATTGCAACTATGTTTGTGTATCCAGAGGACGATAAGACTGGTTCAGTAGGGAGGTTGATTCCGAATGTGGAGGCTAAGTGAGTATTCCTTCTTTCATACATTTCATTCCCCCCCTCCCCCCGGCCGCGGGTCTTTTCGATACAAGCTAGAAGATGAAAGAGAGAGAGAGAGAAAAGTGGAGAGGAACAATTGTTAATCAGTATCAAACAGACTCGTCGACGACAATGGAAATAATATCTCCGCATATGGAGTTCGCGGCGAACTCTGCGTGCGCGGACCAACAGTTACACCGGGTTACTTCAAGAACCCAAAAGCAAACGCCGAGTCATTCGATTCAGATGGATGGTTCCACACGGGTGATATTGCATACTGCGACGAGGCAACGAAGAAATGGTACATCGTAGATCGGAAGAAGGAGCTGATTAAGGTGCGAGGATTCCAGGTCGCACCGCCGGAGCTGGAGGCCGTACTGTTGTCCCACCCGCAGATTGTCGATGCGGCAGTGATTGGATTGCGTGGCGTGCTTCCGGACAGCGAATTGCCCCGGGCTTATGTGGTGCGTCGCCCGGGGACGGCGGAGGGGGCGGCCTTGACGGAGGAAGGTGTGAAGGCGTTTATGGGGGAGAGGTTGGCAAAGTATAAGGCTCTGACGGGCGGGGTGAAGTTTGTCGAGGCGATTCCGAAGAATGCCAGTGGGAAGATTTTGAAGAGGGTCTTGAGGGAGGAGAGTGAGAGGGAGATTAAGGCTGGTGCATTGAAGGTGAAGTTGTAGGTTGTGTGTGTATATATGTATCACTTTTTTTGTTCTTGTTCTATATACATTATTATACATACATACATATTATTCTAGGTAGTGTAAAGCTGGATATGCCAATGTTTACCATGTGGGAACTGTCTTATTTGATAGTGTTTAGCTAGTATTATTTAGGTAGCTAGGTAGGTAGTTAGTAGCTACCTAGGTAATTATGTACGGTACTTCTGAGCCGTAGGGATATCATCATCGGGGTATTTACATCATAGGTAGGGTTTCATGCTCAAATATTTGAGGTGGAGGGGGGGGGGGGAATGAAAAAAAAAATAAAAAAGAGAAAAACCAAAAAAAAAAAGACAAGGGACATCATGGATAGAGTTATATACCAACCCTATAAGCTAGGTACCATTCCCAATACTATCCGCTATATCCTGCAGATTCGACAACGCATCCGAAAGACTCTCCCCACCACTACTCGAACTTGATGAAGAATTGGCAAGACCCTCTAGCAACTTCCCGAGATTAATCCCCCCAATAGTGATACCATCCAACACCTTTCCTAGATCGAGTCCCTTGAGCACATTCATGACACTGGACAGGATGGAACCCAGATCAAGACTCGAGAGGATGCCGGCGAAATCACTGAGATTGAAGTTCTGGAGCAAGGTGGTTAGACCACTAATGAGGGAGCCGATGTCCAAGTTCTCGAGGAGACTGCTGAGATCGATGTTCTTCAGCGCCTGTCCGATGGCCGTGATGATGGACGGAAGATCGATGTCCTTGAGGATCTCGGCGAGATCGAGGTTCTTCAAGAGCGGAGCCAGTGAATCGATGATGCCGGCGAAGTCGATATTCTTGAAGACTGATGCCCAGTCGATCGTCGCGATGGCAGTGACGAGGCTACCGATGATCTTACCGAGGTCGAGGTTTTTCAGGATTTCACCGAAATCAATCTGCTTGATGAGTGGAGCGACGGCGTTGATGATAGCTCCGATATCGAGTTTATCGAGGATTTTGCTAAAGGTCTCGATTAGGGATGTCCAGTCGATGTTCTTGAGCATGGCAGTGAGGCTGGTGATGAGACTGCTCCAGTTGATGCTGGAGACGAGCGCGCCGATATTCATGCTCTCTAGGAATCCGCTCACGTCAAGCTGCTTGAGGAGACCGACGATAGCGCTGTTGACCTTATCCCAGTCGATACTGTTGAGGAGCTCGGTGATGTCAAGGCCCTGGAAGAGCTGGCTCAGGTCGAGTCCGTTCACGATGTTGCCTATGCTATCGAGGATGGAGTCGAAGTCGATATCCTGGAATAGTTTCCCGATATTTAGGTTGTCTAGGAAGTTGGAGAGGGCGTCAATGATGCCCTCAGACCCGTCACCGAGGAATTGCTCGAGGGTGTCGAGGAGGAGCTTGACGATGGGGACGCGTGCTGAGATTGTTAGTCCGTTCAGCACTGTTTCGAAATAAGGTATGTGCTCTCCGTTGTAGACGGTTTGGTTCCCCGAGGCCGAGAGCTCGATCTCGCCGTTCTCGAGGGCACTCCTTTGCGACTTGAGGAGAGGGGAAATGTTTGCGATGGCGGTAGCGACATCAAGCTTCCCGGCGAGGTCGACGCTGTTGTTGCCTGGCTGGAGCACGACGTTTTGGATCAATGCAGTGCCCAGTCTGAGATCTCCACTCATGAGGTTGAGCGTTACGTTTCCCTGTTGCGTTTCATATTAGTATCCCTTATCTGCCCCTTTTATGAAGTGAGAGAGAAGTAGAGGAGCGGAAAAGTACCAGTGCAAATGTCACGATGGAGTGATTGGGCAATGTCGCTTTGCCACGAAGGTTCGTTCCATCAGCTAGAGGAGGAAGAAGAAGAGCAGCTTCGTCGATTGAGAATCCACTCAATTTATCCAGGCCTAAGGTGATTGATGATATAAGTCTCATATCCTTGTTTAGAAATCTTTGAAGCAAAAAAAAAAAAAAGAAAAATACAGGGATACATACCATCCAACTCCACATCCTTATCGAGGGTAAGTGGCGCTTTCAATGCCCCCAAATGCCCTGTGGTCTTTCCTCTGGCGGACAATACAAACTTCTTGGAGTAAACAGCCATTGTAAGAGACTTGATGAACTCATCTTGATCCATCACTGGCGTGTCATGGCTTGTGACGCTGATATTGGTGGTCCCCTTTAGTGAGTACTCGGGGAGGGGTACGGCCAGATAGTCGATCTGTGGGTCCGAGTCGCGATTGAATAGATTCAAGTCCAATGGATCAAGTCGCACAGTAAGACCCAGGGGGATTGACAGTGAGGTATCCAGACTGAACGTCACCGCGTCCGGCTTGGGATCCGTGATATGAGCATTGTAGACGGGGAGTTCCGTGTCATTGACAATGCGTTGAGCAATGGCGGGAATTGCCACCAGGAAGCTATATTAAATTAGTTTTCTTCATGTGCTTGTTGAATTTTGCCTTAGATAGGGCTAATTAGGCGTTTAAAAAAAAATAAAGAAAAAAAAGGGGGAAGGCATACAATACGGGCAGGAAGATGGCGAGAAAGACAATTCCCGCGACAAGATAACAACACCAAAATCTCCTCAGATGCCGCTTGATCTTCTTGCGCTTGCCCAGGGGTTCCTCCGATTCTGCAATAGTTTCAACATGCTCCGCCTCTGTGTCAGGACTACCAGGCTTCTCAGATTCCTCGGGGAGCTCGCCGCGGTTAGCACCGATTGCCTTCTTTTGGGCCAGGTAGGCCTTGTAGGATTCTCCCACAACCATTCTCACGGCAGAACTGTTCAGCAAGGAACAAAGGATTCCGGGGGAGGAATAGGTAATTAAAAATAAATCCTAGAAAGAACCCAGGGTACAAAAGGGGGCGAGTGGGGGGGAGGCGCCTGGGGAGGCGGACCCTGAATCAGACCAAGGACGGGGGTTAATATATTAAGATAACATGCGGAGAAATTACGATGGGGAACGCCTCGCTCGCGATGGTTACTGACTAGGTACATTTCACACTAACAAGATAGACAGGTAACATGGTTCCAACCGGCCAAGCTCGCTCTACACAACAAGATTGGTCTCCGTCGACCGCAAAATGTGGAGGATCGACCGCAACCCCGCTGGCGCTCATAGATTCTATGTCATCGAGGCTCGACTCCAAGTTTTGGTCATCAACCCCACGAGACTCGCGAAGCTGTTCGAAAACGGGTCCCTGACTCGCTAGGATGAGTCGCCCTGTGAGTAATATAGACAGCTGGCTCGAGCCAATCAGCGGAGGGTGATAGTCTTCACGTTGCAACAGGTCATTCACTCCCGGGAAGCCCGAGCGTCCGGGCGGTCCGCGGTAGAAATTGAGCGTTAGAATACATATGATGCCGCTGAATCCCATCGCATCAGACCATCCCCAGACGCCGTTCTGCGTCGGATTTTTATATTTGTACGAGACTCCACGGTGCTTGATGTGCTTCTCTTGGATTTCTCGTCAACCACCTTGAATCTCTCACTACCTATTTATCTCGACGCTCTCTCTCTCTCCCTCTCTCTTTTCCCCTTCTCCCTCCCATTTTTAACCCCGCCAGAAGAAGCAAAAAAACAAAAATGTCTACTCCCCCGGTAACCGAAAAGCCGGATGCCATCGTCCAGGCACTGGACAACCCCCAGCACATCCAAAAGGTCGTGCGCGAGGCTATTATCCTCGGGGGTGGAGCAGCTGCGATTCTCCTCCAGGTTGCGAACCCTGGAGTCGGAAAGGGAGTCGATAACCACAGCAACTTCGCCTACCGACCGATCGATCGACTGCGCACAACCATGACCTTTGTCTACTGTATGACACTCGGCAAACCCGAGGAGAAAAAACGCATCATCGAGATGGTGCACCGCGCCCACTCTGTCGTCAAGGGACCCGACTACGATGCTGACGACACCCACCTCCAGCTCTGGGTTGCGGCGACGCTCTATGCGGTGGCGATCGATATCTACGAGCAGATCTTCGGTGAAATGGGCGAGAAGAAGGCGGAGGCTTTATATCGCGAGTATGCCGTGTTGGCTGTCTCGCTGCGAGTTCCCCCAGAGATGTGGCCCAAGGACCGGGAAGCCTTCTGGACCTACTGGGACGAGCAGATTGCTAGCTTTGAGGTTTGTAGTGAGGCGAAACATGTCGCCAAAGAGCTTCTATATAACCAGAAATTGCCCATCCTGCTTCGACCACTCCTGCCTCTTGTACGTCTGACGACGGCGGAACTCCTCCCCCCGAAGCTGCGGGAGGCTTATGGATTGAAGACTTCCAAGTCTCGCCATATGATCTATTCGATGGGGATGACCATGACCAAGATTGGGTATCCCTTAGTTCCCAAGTTCATTCGTCACTATCCCCAGAAGTATTATCTGAAGGATATGAGAAAGCGGATGGCCAAGTACGGAGCCGAACAAACCAAGATCTAACCAGATTGAGTTTATTTATGATAGAAGAAGAGAAATAAAGGGAAAAAAACAACTAAACCGAAGAAAGAAAAAAAAAAAGAAGAGAAAGAACGCGAGATATGATATGTAACATGCTACTCCTATCGTCTAGAATTCCCCTTTGACTATTGATCGTCTTTTGGCCCCCCCCTGGTTTTATTTATTTTTTATTTTACCTTTCTACAGCTTTCGGATGCTTTTTCTCTTTATCTTATTTTACGTCCATTTGTAATAAGACATATTATTTATTCATGGATCCTTACTCGTATGGATGACTAGCGCATCCATCAGGACTCACTAGTCCCTGTTGCCGATGGACCGCGGAGAGAGCCAAGCCTGCGGGGTAGTTTTAGCACATGGGCCTGGTGGGAGATGAATAAATAATCAATCAAGAACTAGCTCAAGAAATCAGATTTGCTGAGTCTTTTCGGGTCAGATTCAGATTCTGTGGCGAGGTTAACTGTGGATGACTTTGTAGAATCATAATTTGTGCATCAGGTGAGACAGAATTAATGATGATGGCCTCATGCCGGACTCTCGTAGCCCTAACTATGACGACGCCTCTGGATGCAACAAAAAGGAGATCCAGACAAGGCGAGTCAGACCGTTCGAGTCAGCCTCCACCCGACGATAACCCTAACACTCGCCCCCCCGTTTAAAGACCTCCCCAGATCCAGAGCCAGATGTCGATCCACTCCCTGTTCTATTGTTGGGATTGGACGAAGTGACTTTGCCCCCCCCCCGGCCCACCTTTGTTCCTTTGGTTCCTCCTAATTAACGGGCGTACTGAGCTCCTCCTCCACGTCCTTCTCCTCATGGTGACGGTCTGTTTTCTAAAGAGAGAGAGAGCTCCACGGAAATGCTCTCGCGATCCTATCCTCTTTCGTCCTCAAGCAAGTCCTGTCACGAGTCCCTCTTTCATTTTTCTTGCTGATCTGCTTTTCCTATCGATTCCCTCCCCGCATTTTGTTTCTCAGCTTCCTGTTCCTTTTCCCAGTTCCCCCCTCGTGAAACTACCAGTAGATCTACATTCACATTCATCCTTCCTTCATCCTCCTCCTGTTTTCCCCGAGTGGTAGTTGGTAGTGGTTGTGGCAGCTCGCCCCCCATGTTGAGACGTACGCGAAGAGCCCCCAAGGCGTGTTCCTGGTGTCATCACCGGAAGGTGCGATGTGATGCCTCTATTCGAGGTTGTCCTTGTACAAGATGTCGACAAGATGGTCGACCAGAGTGTGTATTAAGAGGGAAGCTTCCTCGAAAGTAAGTTATTCAACCTTACTTACCTACCTTTTGTCCCCTTTTATCCACCCAAAAAAGACAAATAAAAAAAAATATATTTCCCTCTCCATATACACTAACACCATATCACAGCTTCACCGGGTTCGTCGGCACTCAATCAACAGAACAAGAATCCAGCACCGCCAACCAGACAAACCCACATCTGGAGCGAATTCGCTCTCTCGCATTCGAGGCCGACAGACGCGATCTCGCCAATGGTACTACACCCCCCAACACGCCGCCTGGCCATGTCAGCTTCTCCGACTATCCGTTTCTCGAGCTGCGTGGGCTCGCCAGCCTCGATCGCGAGGATGTCGCCTTTCTCGCCTCCAAGGGCTGCCTAAGTGTGCCGGAGGAGTCCGTCCTCGATGATTTCGTGCGTCATTACTTCCTCCAGATCCACCCAGGTCTGCCGGTTGTCGATGAAGCAGACTTCTGGCGAATTTACCAGAATCCCGCATCGGGCGAGAAAATCTCTCTCTTCCTCTTCCAGGCGATTATCTTCGCGGGCTCTCCGGTATGTTCAAGCTCCTCCTTATTCCCTTGTTCCCTTCAAAACGTCACCAACAAGTAATATTAAAACATCATATTTCCAAATAACATGCGAAAAGAAAGACAAGCTAATAAATCCATTCCACAGTACGTGTCCATGGAGACCATCCGAAAATGCGGATTCACCGACAAGCGCAACGCGCGAAACGTCCTATACAAACGCGTCAAGGTCCTCTTTGATCTGCATGCGGAAGATCGACCGCATGTCCAAGCTCAGGGCTGCGTCTTGCTAGCTCTGCATAACTGCGCCAACGAGCCACAAGTAGGCAGTCTATGGCTGACCCGCGCCGTCCAAAACGCCATGATTATCGGCTGCCAGCCTGGCCCCTGCGAAGACATCCCGTTGAGCCTCAAGAAGCGACTGTGGTGGTCGATTATCCTTCGCGACCGCAGTTTGTGTTTGGGGCTTCGACGACGGCCACAAGTTACTTCGCTGGATGTAGGTCTAGGTGTGGAACTCCTCGATGAGGACGACTTTGCCGATGAAATCAGTCATTCTCCTGTGTATAGCCCCGAGATTAAGCGCATGCTGCTCAAGGTGCTTCAGGAGCAGTGCCGGCTGGCGGTCCTATTGACTGAGATGATATCCTTTGTCTTTGCGTCCCATGGGATCTCCGCGCCATCGTTGACGCTGGAGCAGTTCCAGGATGAATTGGCGAGAGTGGCTCGTATTAAGGCGACCTTGCAGCGGTGGGAAGCATGCTCGCCTCTATCGCAGTGGATGGAGGGGAAGGCGCCTGAAGTGGTGACCTTGCAGACGAATTTCGCTTTCATGTATTACCAGTGAGTAGTGTCCATTTCCATTGCGAGAGGATAGGAGAAGGTACTGACTGAATCGGTGTGTGTGTGTGTGCGTATTAGAACTGCGCGTATCGATCTAGCTCACTACGAAGCGCTCCTGCTTGAGAACCATCTCATGTTCAGTGGGAAGGACTATTTAAATCATCTCTGGGAAGCCGGAAAGGATCTTCGGGATGCGATGAACCGGCTGACGAATATTATGGAGTACTTTGGACGTGAAGGACGTGCTCAGAACCTCCCACTCAGCGTGTAAGTCCTCTTTTTTGCTTGCCCTTCTGGATATCATCAAAGATGCGCCCAGTCTCTAACCAGAGAAAATCCCCCAATAGTCTGGCATATGTCGCGATGCCCCTGGTTCTCACGGCCATCGACCTCAAACTCTCTCCATCCTCAGCCGAGATGGCTCGTCGACGCCGCCGTCTGGACTCTCTAGGCGAGATCGTCCGCCATTCCAGTCGAGTCTACGACGTCACTGACTTCGTGACCACTGGTACCAACCACATCTTGCGACTCGCCTACATGACTTCCCAGCATCTCTTCCTCCGATGGGACGACTCCCAACAAGTCGCATCCCCACCACGGGTAAGGAATGGCTCGCCCTCAAGTCAATCCTCGTCCTCCTCATCCCCTTCCTCCTCCGGCTCTCCTCCCGGCGGCACTGGCGTCGGTGGAGCAGCAGCAGGCGTGGAGGACATTGAGCCCTCCGTGGCCGGACGAGCAAATACCTGGCACGAGGCATTCCTACGGTATCCTCGCGCTTACCTCCTCATCTCGACCAGCGTGGACTACAGTCTCTCAGTCGGTCGATTGCCCTACGATAGTGCCCTGCCGGAGCTCGTCCGCTGCATCCCACCCATTGGGATCGGCATTCGTCTCCCCTGGACCATCAGCACCCCTCCCCCCGTAGATTTCACTCGGAAACGCCTCTTACGAAATAGCCATAATGCCCTCCAAAGTCTCCCTTACGATCAATCCGGCTCCACGATGCCGCCAACAGCTGCAACGCCCATCTCTGCCACTGGCACAGATCACACGAACCATGATGTCCATACCCTGCCTGATGATGTTTCTATTCATAGCAATTTCGCCGACCCATCTGCGGCGGACGCTTACACTCTTCCTTCTTCTTCTTCAGCCGTTCTCCCCAGTCAACAGCCACCACCGTCTCCCAACAACCCTAATCCTGAGCAACAACAACAACACCAACTCCAATCCCAGCAGCAGCACCATCACCAACAACAGCAACAACAACAACAACAACAACAACAACAACAACAACAACAACAACAACAACAACAACAACAACAACACCTCCAGCACCAACAGCAAGCACACTCGGGCCATGGCCACCCCGAACCAATCAACCTCGACTATCTCTACCTGGAACCGGAAGCAAACGGTGCCGCGCAGGGACCTCCAGGCATGGATCCCGGCTCATCGAACGCAGCAGCTGCCGCGGCAGAGTTCGATCGCATGCATTTCCAACAACTCGCGCAGGGATTCGATCCCCTGATTAGTTCTTGGGTGCAGGAGTATTTTGGAGAGAATGCCGGTGCTGGTCCGCAGGGCCATGTTAGTCCAACGATGGAGTTGGATGGGTTGAGTTTATCATGATCTTCTTTTCCTTCTCTACTACAACTACTACTTCTTCTAATCTTTCATTAATAATATTTTTCCCTTTGCCTTTTCCCGACTTGACTTGTCTTCCATTACACGTTTGATGTCATTCTTTTTGTTTTACCATTTTCCTTCTTCTTCCTCCTCTAATGTCTCTCATTCTCTCCTCCATCTCTCGTTTCGTTCGTTCTTTGCTTCTTTCCTCTTTTTTTTTTTTTTTTTTCGGCTGCAAACCTTAAAACTCCATGTTCGAGTAATCATGTCGTTATGTATTTATGGATGTATAATCTCACTCTCCTAGGTATTTAGGTAGTTCAAGGTAAATTAATTCCTCATCGGTAGTTATTCTTAGTTAGTTCATGATTTCGTGGCTCTTTGGCGTGCTGGTGGTGGATCGATCTGGATAAATTGAGTTACGAATGCATTTCATTCTTCCTACTCTTTAGTGCCATTTTTTTTTTTTTTCCAATTTTACCATAAAAAAGAGACTTGAATATATTAAATAAGTAAGTCAGTCGGTACATGGAACTAACCCATGGTAATGTAATGCTTGCTTGCTTCTACAATTGCCGAGTCGAGTCGAGTCAGACAGTCGAAGTAATAACGAACTGACAAGCCCTAATTTAGATTAAATCGTCCACACGTCAGCAACCACCAGGTTTCTCCAACTCCACGCCGCTAACCACTAACAATTAGTGGATAACTAACTTACGCCTAACGAGCTCAGTCCCCCAGGAACAGGTATCGGTGGCGTCTCTGTCTTTTACGAACAAGTTTTATTTTTATTTATTTATTTTTTCTCTCCTTTTCACATGTCATTCGGGCCGCGGACTCATAGTCGTTTTTTTTTTTTTTAATGGAATTGGAAACCCCCCACTTATTTTTTACTATCATTATTATTATTGTTGTCCTTGAACTTGTCTCTCTTGTCTTTCTATCTGTGTTTAGTCTGGGGTTAATAATAATATTAAGTAGTAGTAAAGTTCCTGGTCTGTCTGGATTCTGGATTCACGGAGACCCCCAAATGGTCTTTCTTGTCTTTCCCCGGATATGCTTCCCCGCATCTCAAATTATAACATCAACAGTTCATGATAAACCAACCATTGTGATTTCTCTGCCTGCATTGAACAACGACAATAATAATATTAGCACGCAAGGAGAGGTTGCAAATACATAAATCAAGGGAGAAATAAAAAAAAAAAATTAAAATAAAATAAATAAAAAATGAAGCTCCTCCTCCCCTTCCTTCTATCTCTTCTTCTCCTGCTCCTCCCCACCGTCACCTCACTCGAATCCGACTCGTCATCTCCTGAAGAGCTTGAAGCCGAATACTACGACTACGGGCAGCAGCAACAAGAAGAACCGGAACCGTTCGACTTCATCTCCAGCATCCAAGCCCTCTCCCATCTCAAAAAGGTCGCCTCTATCGCCTCCACCCTCGTCGAAAACTCCGACCCAGACATCCCAACCAACGAACGCTTCCACAACGTCGCCACCGCGCTCTCCTCGCCGGGCCTCCGAAACAGTCTCAGCCATGTCTTCTCACACGCCGACAAGCTCTTCAAACCGGAGATGATCGATCTCGCCATCTCCCTCGTGCAGTCCACCACATTGATCTCCGAGCCCAAGCAGGCGACTCTCCTGAACCTCCTAGAGGCCAGTCGAAGGATCGTCACCCCGCAGTTCAAAGAGGATTTTGTGCGTGCCAAGAAACGCTTCGAGTGGCTCGTCGGGACGGCGCTGGAATTCGATACCCAGGCGTGGTTTGAGTGGGCGGCGGGCGTGATGCGCTGGGTCATGAAGATCATGGACCCCGAGTATATGGCGAAGGTGAATCGGCTGGCTGTGATGGTGTCGGAGGGGTTGCAGTCCGAGCAGGTGCTCATGTTGCGGGATAGCCTGACGGATCCGGAGAAGGTGAGCGCCCTCGTTGAGGTGTTGGAGCGGGTGACGCGGTCGTTGACGCCGGAGCGGACGAAACGGATTCGTGCCCTCGTGATTGACTCGGGGCTTTTGGAGATGGGGAAGGAGGGCAGGAAGGTGTTAGGGCAGCACATTGCGGAGAAGGTAAGATGGGGGATGACGGAGGAAGGGATGCAGTATTTGCAGAGTGTCGTGGATGGGGCAGAGGTGTTATTAAGTGGACGGGAGGAGGAGATGGAGACGAAGCAGGAGCAATGGGGCATGCAAGAAAGATATAATATGATCGGGATGGTTGGCGCATTTGTGCAGATGAGGGCGATATCACTGACGCCGTATATGGCAGAGGATGTGCATGTCTGGCTGAAACAGACAGAGAGGATGGCGGAGACGCTCCCGGCCGGGTTGGAGGTGGCACAGGCGTTTATCTCGATGATTGTGCCATTACTAGACCCCCTGGGCAGAGGAGAGAGAGTCCTCGATGGCCAGTTTGGGGAGGATTGGGGTAAGGTGATGGAGGCGATTTTAGCCGTGCCGATGGCATCGCTGGCAGAGACTCAGCTGTGGTTGGATTCCACGCTGCGGTTGCTCGAGCCAGAGAAAGTGGGAGGTGTCCGGGTTCTGGTGGCAGATATTTCTGAGATTCTGGAAACTTCAAAGATGTTCGAGTCCGGTATGAAGTTCGCAGCAAACGCCAGTGGCATGATGATGAGTCTGGGCATGGGTATGGGCATGGGCATGGGCATGGGCATGGAGACGGATGTCCGGAGTATGGCAGGGGTCCCATCATTACTCTCTCCACAGGTTCGGGGGCAGTTATCAGCCTTGCTGAATGCATTGGATGCCACGCTTGTCCCGGGTGAAGTCGAGAAGACTCGTGACGCAATTGGAGCTGTTGCAGCCGTAAGTCATCTCTCTAGTCTCCCCTTTTGCGTATGGATACATATCCGGGATCATACTGACCTCATCCAGGCACTTGACGTCGTGGTAGAAGTGGTTGAGGCCGATGATGATCCAGATTATGAGTTTCATGAAGAACTGTAGTTTAACGTAATATAATTCAAGTTTTTTTGTACCATCTTCAAACTCCTTTTCTCCATATCTACACTCTACATACCAGGTTTTTGGGTTTATACCCTACACGTTCTTTGTTCTTACACTGCGCGTGATGGCTCTTCGTGCAATATACTGGTAATATCAGTATAGATAAGGAGAATGATTCGAACGATTACCATGGATAGGGGGGGGCAATTCGTGAGTCACTTGCAACTTTACACAGCAATGCAGGAACCTTACCGGGAAGACACTTTTCCGCTTGTTGCTCTTGCAGCTCACAGGAAAGCAGAAGAACCAATCTAACAGTAAAAGAGCTGTCAATTCTGGTGTAAATAACACTCTGCATAGCTATCAGCGAACAGGCGCGGTTAGTTCTCCCCATTTTGTTTTCATCATAAATCCACTACAATCTCTGTTCTTTTCCTCCTGTCTGGGGTTTTCTCCATGAAAAGCGCCTTCTCGGAGCCGAACTTTATTGATGTGTCAATTTCAATGGAATAATGTTGACGTGAGCCACCGGGACTCCCATATAAAACCCGGCTCTTCTGTACTCGGTCTTCCTGTTCACAGTATCCATCTTCATCTTCGCGTTCTTTCCAGCTTCTGCTTTCTAGATATCTATCTGTCAATCTATATATACCTGCTCATTTACCGACTCTCGTTACAACAAAATGTCTTTCTGCACAATTTCCAACTACAGGTTCTCCTCCTCCTCCTCCTCCAGCACCACCACTACCACCCCCAACAACGAGGCCAACAAGGACATCACCAACACTCCATCATCCACACCTAATGTCCTTGACGAGATCTTACAGATCCTCACCCCCGCCACCATCATACCGGCCGCCAGCATGGTCGACCACGGGGTTCGGGTTGGGGGACCTGCCCTTCCCTCTCTCCCCGCCGTAACAACTATCTACGACTTCAGTCCCATCTTCAACGACCATCTATTGATGGAAACCCTATTGGGAGAGATTTTCCTGTCAGAGACCTTATCAACACAAGTCGTGTCGACAGAGCCCCAGTCAATAGAAACCCTCTTGACGCTGAAGATCTCCGAGATCCTAAACCGATTCGACGTGAAGTTCGAATCGATCAAGCTCTGTGGCCGGGTGTCCTCTACGGATCCAACCCATTCATCTCCCACCCCGACTATCTTCATCCAGGCACGACGGGAGATGACCGACCTAAGATGGCTGACGGCAGCTTGGAATATCCTATTCTATCTCCATCATTTGAAAATCTTCATGACGGTGGAAATTGCCGATCCTGCGCTGTTGGATCCGAGACAGTCGCTGAACATTGATGATATCGGGAATGTGGAGAGATCTTATATCTACTAATTAATTGACTTGCTTTTTTTTTTTGGCGTTCATAGCCGCATGGGACATTTTATTACATTTTCATTGCATTGAATTGGGAGGGGAAACAAGGGGGAAAGGGCGAGACGTACAAAAAACCTCATTATGACGACGACGACGATGACAAGAACACGCCCGGAACATACCACCGGAGTGACTCGCCTCAAACTTAGTATAGGACATTGGTTTTTTGTTTTTCATTTTATTTTGCTTTATTTTATTCCATTATTTGTGACTCATGTTTGTATACCTACCTACCTACCTACCTCCCAGGTACAAATACGCATATGTTCGAGTCTTGCTACACAATCTTTATTTGCTCCCAGATGAGACTCAACTCAATTCTATCTTTTGTCTGTCCGTATTCCTTTCAGTCTTTGTTGAAGAAAAGAAAAAAAGGGAATAAACAATACGTTCATAGCTGGGAACCCCTATTCATATTCTTTCTCAGCCAGAGATAAGAACCCTTGTTCTATATAAAGCAGAACACGCCTAACTCACTCAATCGTTTGGATAACTTAGCTTAGCTTAGCTTATCTTGCCCTCATCTCGATAGATAATCAAATTCCTTCTCGCCGAGCAAGCAATATAAAACTTATGTACTAAGGTATCTATCCTCTTGGTCTTTGAAAATTTTTAAGTTCGTAGTGGCTAGTGGCAGATCGCCTAGGTATATCTCATCGCTAGGTATGACTATACTGTACCTCTCCATAATCTTCTTCTAACCCTCAATCCAATTCATAATATCAGTAATATTCATCTTTAATATTTCTTTTTTATTCGCTGCATAACAACATACTTTAATAACCATGCACAATATATCGGTAGGCAAATATATACACATATTTGTTAATTTACATATCCGTTTTCCCCCGCTCGAGCTCATGCTCCCGATTCAACTGATCCGGGTCATTCTCCTCAAAGGCGAAATTCCACAAAGCCTCCGAGACACTCCTCTGACTTTCCGAATTCGGATGATCATTCGTCTTGGAGCTCTTACTCCCAATATGCTGCAGAACACTCGGTGTCAACGCCCAACGGATCTCGCCATTCTGATCCGCATACTCCTCCGTCAGCATATCGACGTATCCGATCCGCTTCGACTCGTACCAGGCCACTAGGTCCGTCACACGACTATGGGGGAAGACGAAGCCCTGCGAGCAGCAGCCGTATTTTGGCATTTCGTTGACTCCGTCCCGGATCGGGAGCATGGTGACCCGACCGGCAGCGAAGAAGAGGATGATGAGAAGGGGGGTGCAGACGCCGCAGAGCGTTAGGATGGTTTGGTTAGGAAGGTAGGGTCGTGAGGCCGGGTGGTAACGGCGTATGGTTATTGTGATGGTGAGTACGGCGAAGGTGGTGAGGAGGGAGAAGAGTAGGTAGATTGGCCATTCTTCGGAATTCCAGCCGAGGAATTTCTCAGTGTAGAAGAGTCGAAGGTAGAGCCCTGTTTTAGTTGTTGGTCATCCATAACACATTAGCAAGTTCTTGTATTTAGTTTGCGTTTAGTTATTTTCAATGCAGTACTCAAAGGTGCCGGTAATATGATGCTTGTTTCTTTTCTTTCTTTCTTTCTTTTCTCTTTTTTGTTCTCCTAGAATGAAACACTTACATTGCGATGCCCCCATCTCTTCTGTTTGGCGCTCAGCTTTGTCTAGGGCACGGATGGTCCGATGATACCACCCGTCCAGAGCGAGGACGTCATCCTCTAGAATCACTGTGTAAGGAGTATTGGCAGCGTCGCATGCCTTCAACAAATACGTGTAGTCGAACAAACCCTTCTCGCGCGCAAAGGACTTGGCCTCGGCGCTTTCCAGCTCACGAATGTGGTCTATATCAACATCTTTCTCGTCATAGAGTAGAACTCTATCGGCTACTTTCTGTAGCCATGGCTCCGAATATGCTGGATGATGGGTGGGATCCGTATGCGCGATGAATAGGATCAAATATATGTCGGTGCGTTCGGCTGCAGACAGGTCGGCCAAGACGGATCCAACGGCGCTCTGGAAATAGCTCACGCCTTCGCGGGCGATCGAGGCGAATCCTACGCACAGCGTGGGAGACGTGGAGGCCTTTACGGGGGGGAGCTCGGTCCCATTATTAATGCTATTCGCATTCTCGATGAAGGCGTTGCCCTGGTCCACGCGGAAACTCGAATAGGAGAGGTCATATGCTGTCGTTGGGTCGAAGAAAGCGGAGGTCGGGTCCCGCCCACAATGCCGACGGGCATAAGTGAATAGAAGCAAGTAGAGAAACAGAAAGACAAGGAAGACACGGGATGTATTAGACTCGAGTAGGAAAGAAGAACACGCGCCAAGGCTGGACAGCCTGCGTGGGACGAGCATGTTCTTTTAAACAAAACTTTGGGTTCTAGGGGCGGGTTCTCCGCCAAAAGGAGGAGAAGAGGAGAAGCAGATGGCTCGGCACTAACGGTGCACAATATTATTATTATTATATCATCATATAAATCTTCGTATTATTGTTATTAGGCTGCGCCTGCAGAGGGGGCTCAAAGAGTCCAGATTTTTTTTTTCTGACCCCACTTGATGGTGTTGTCTCAACCCACTAGCCGCAGTCGGCCCTCCCAGTAATTAATTAATTGGTAAAAGAATAACTAGAATCATTGAATATTATCTCAGGATCTCTTCAGTTGAAGTATTCATTTGAATTGGAGCTTGAGAGGAGCAACTCATAACTACCCCAATCGTGATTACCACTGGAGGATCTGGTCCCAAAACAACCCATCAGGTACTCCAATAGCCAAGACTAGCAATTAAACCGCTAGCATGTGAGGTTTCGATAAGTTCAGAATGAGCGGCACGCTAGAGTTGGTTGATAAATATAATCTAGTTGGTCGTTGAAGGAGAAGAAAAAGATACTAAACAAAAGCAAAAAAAAACAAAGGAAAAGAAAAAAAGAAAAAAGAAAAAAAAAAACTTAAGATAATCTCCCACGTGGTTATCATCACATGGCTTCAAAAATATTATTTCACCACCATCAAGAAGATCCTTCCCTTCTTTCACTTCCCCTTCTTGCCCATTCCACTTTTGCCTTTCAATGTACCCTTTTTGGGGATTTTGTTACAGGAATAAATTTCAATACGCTACTTCAGCCTTGGTCTTTGATGACATTAATCTATAGTTATTGCTATACATACAAATATAATTTGTTGTCCTTAAATAAAACCCACAAATAAAAGAGTGAAAATAAGAAAATATCCAAATTTCTAACCCAATAAGGGACAGAAGTCCTCTTATTTAACTCTTGAAGAAATACAGTATTATCGTAGCACAAACAATACAAAATTAAACCGATCCCAGGGTTGTCGATAAGGTAGTGAAATAAAGATGGGGAAGGAATCGGTTGAAAAATCATTAAAGGGTATTCTAGAGAAGAGAGCGGCAGTTGATGGTAAAAGTAAAAGAATGTTATATATATCATGATATTAATATCCCCTGGGAGACGATTGGGATCCATCCACTACCTCAACTGTCTGCGACACGTCGATCGTTTTCTGAATACCACCTCGGCCATTGGATGGTCCCATTTCCACCGCGCCAGCAAAGGATATCAGGTGGCTCTGGTCAGAGCCGAATTCGTGAGGCTCTGGCTCACGGCGCGAGCCGTTCAAGGATGCGTTGTGGGTGTGGGTACCACCGCCCTTGACACGACTCAGGTGGACAGTGGAGCCTTGCTGGTCGTAATATCGGTCGGACTTGTAGCCACGATTTCTGCGGATTTTGGTGATGACAATATTGAGAGTAGGAAGGCATGCGCAGATTAATCCGACGCCACCCTCAGCGTTACTGTGCGCGCAATTGGTACCATTAATAGGGGACTACAGATAGGAATCAGGAAGAGAGACTACATACCCTGATAGAATGACACACATAAACACAATCGTCATATCTGGCGAGCTTCCATCATTCAAAACCAAGATCAATCGGTAGATGGAAAAGGCTGTAGCAAGACCACCCGCAGAAAGCATGCCGATGACGCGCAATTTCTTATTTTTGGACATCTGGAGCGACCAGGTGAGCGGGAGAGGGAGAATAAGGATGAGCAGATCAGACACGACACTGATGACGGAATCGGCGATAAGAGCTGCGCGCTGGTTGAGACATGAAGCTGGTTGCAAGGTCCAGTAGGCTGGTACGGGGTCGCACATGCGGATCTTGACGATCTCAGCAACGGTATAATAAATCAGGAGGCAGCCCAAAAAGCCGTAAATAAAGCGGATCCTATTCTTATAGGGAGAGAAGATACGAATCAAAATCGATAATAGGGCGACTTTAACCAAGAGTGCCATTGGACAGTAGAGCACAGTCGCAATGTAGCAAAACTAGGTAGGAGGACAAGTTTTAGCCGGCGAAATAAAGGCTTCGGTATGCCATAGAAAGCATATATACCTTGCGGAACAAAACCAGATTCTCTTGTGAAACATCTTCATAGTGATATCCTCCTCCATATTTGCCCACTAGAAAAATCAACTCGCAGTTAGTACTATAGGCTATTCTTTTATTTGGTTCAGGTCGACAACACACCCAAAATGGCTACACCACAGTATCCCATAAAGAGAATCTACCGAATTGGTTAGAACGCCAGTACAGCTCGAAACAGACACCATCCAGTATACTTGCCCATGCCACCAAACAAGACCCTAATGGACAAAAGTTAGTATCAAATTCCTGGTCGAAGAGTCTTTTGCAAGGCAATGCAATACACACAATCTTCAACACCGACCCACTGCTTATACCAGGCACGAATTCCGAAGCGAGCAGCGACGAAGAAGGTGACGATGGGGATACATAGGCATTGCGTGACGAGGTTGACTGTTCTCAACACATCTTCGGGCTGGTTAGGAGACATTATGGTAATGCTAACAGTCAAGGCAGCATGATGGTAAAACCGAGATCTACAAAGGGAATGAACGAGGGACGAAGGTGGGAAGTGGAAATGGAGACAGGAAGATCTTGACAGGAGGTCTGTGGGTGTCCCGGGACATAAGTAGTAGTTAATATCTCCACTGCAGTTTTGACTAAATGGAGAACCGAGGGCAAACTAGTAGTATCCCCTATGTGGAAACAAAGAGACCAACTCTATAGTATTTAGCGGTCGTAGTTATCCGGATACTAGAGAAAAATAGTCGGAGACGGAATCATCATCTTGTCCGCCGTTGCCCCCCGGGTGTTCCGCAGAAGATCAAAATACCCAGCGTCGCCACCTCTTGGTCCCACCCAAGCAATTATCTCCAGGGTAGCTCTGTGAGCCATAATAGGTTTTATGAAAACTTTAACCTGCATACAGTGGTTCGGAAAAGTTGGGTTCGGGACGCTGATAGGTGCTACCAAAGGCTGAGCTGCATTTTTCTAGAATACACTTTGCTTTTAACCCGGGGAGGGAACAACTGAAAATAATTTCAGTATGAGAGTAGCCATGGGTCAGCCTCACTTGAGATTCCCTTTTTTTTTCCTTTTTTTTTTTTCTTTCGTTATCAATGACGTTTATCCCAAAGTGAGAAAAAAGCAAGCATCAGGCCGGATCCAATAAATGATCATCAAAAATCAGACCAATGAATCAATCGAGTTGGAGGGGAAACTCTCACAAGGGAGCTTAGAAAGCAATAATTCGCACGACAGGAGATAAGAAAATGGGACAATGAGATAACTTGTCTGGTTGGGGATAATGGAAGGCACTGAAAAGGGAGATAGCGAGTGGGAGAAAGTTTGGTGGTTCAGTTGTCGCTGCCTATTGCGAGAGCGTAACGTGCACCCTGAGCTCCACCCCCTACCGACTCCGAAGTGATCTGCCACGAGTCCAAACTCGAGAACCACTTTTATTCCTCTGACCTCGTCTTCTCAAGTGGTGTCGGAAGCGGGGCCATAAAAATTTCGAACTGAAAATGATGGATCGTCAATAATCATGAGAATCAGGGGGAGGGGAAAGGGGAAGAAGAGGTGAGGCTAGGGATCGATTGGGTTCAAGTGTTTTCTCGGATCCACAGCAGGGACGATCCCTACTTCCTAAGGCAGGAATAAAGCGATGGCTTGTTCCATTACATTAATAATAATAATAATATGATAAAAAATAATAAAATACTACTTAGTACTAACTAACAGTCAGTCACAAAACTACTCCCACTCCTCCTGTCAAACTCTAGGTTTCCCATCATCGATCATATGGCATTCAGCCTATTCTTAGAGACGACGACGTACTCATACTCCGAGTACGGCGTTCTCCCGAATAGGCAAGTATTCAACTTGAGGCTGGCTTCAAGGCCTCGAATCAGTCTGACCATCAAAACCCCCACTCCAGTCTCCATCCCTGACTCCGCATCCAATTAATGTCAGGGCCCTCCCTGTACGCCACAAAAGCTAGAATAAGAATATGGAAAATAGCAAGACATGATCAGATCCATTCGTAAACCATTAGAAACAACAAACAACTCTTGATGGGGCCCCAGACCCCATAACCATCCATATTCCATGTAACACAAAAAGAAAAAGAGAAAATAGATATAAAGAAAAACGAAGTACCGCTAAGATCAGGTGCCATCAGCTTACATGATTCCTATATTCGGGGACTCCTTAAGTTCGCCACTTGGATCCAAGGATTTGTTCCAAAGGCCAACTCCTCGGAACAGTTCTATCTTCCATTGTATTTATTTATTGCATGATCATCCTAACATCAACCAGAGATTTTCCTCCTAAATATTGGCATGCAGATATCTAGGTACCTGAAGATCTGATAAATCTCAACAGCCAATTACTAACCATCAAAATAAATAAATAATTAACAGGTTCAAACTTGGGCTTCTTTGTCCCCCATACGTGCATGTTCGTGCCCATTTTTGGGCTTCGGAGACTCCTTTTTTCCTTCCCCACGCATTCCCTGCCTGTCTCTCTGGGGAAAAGGTAAAGAAAAATCAAAAATAAATGAAAAAAAAAAATAAAAAATAAAAAAAAAATAATAAGAATCTCAAAAAATCTCCGTCGCAACCCCTTCTAACTAATTATCAGCAGTTAATTGCTAATTTAAAAAGGAGACATAATCTCGTTTGCTCGATCCAAAATCTTGAGTTTAAAGTTTACTGGGTATCAAAATAGACTTTGGTCGGGAGTTAACTTTTCGTGTGATAAAAGTATGAAAGTAAAGAATATCCCGCTTGCCGACGAATTCTCTTTTGCTCGGTTCTTTTTCTCGGCTTTTTCCTCTTTGTAACTCAGTTATCACTCATACATAGGTATCTAGACCTAGACGTAAGACCCACGGGCCCCTTGGTATGACCTTTTGTTGGGCAATGGAATAGAGAAACAACCTAGTCATAGATAACTGTGTACCGGAAACTGTAGGTCAAAGGGAAAGAAAGATGGAAGCCTGAATCTGGGAGGATAGGTACTTAGTCTTTATCTCAATTCCAATAGCAACAAATAGTGTTATGGTTCATACCTAGGTATCTATCTACTCCTGGCTCTGCCTTTGAAAACGAATGCTATACCATTGCACCGGTTCCTTTATCCTGCTCACTCATACTAGTGATTTCCAGTCACTAGTTCACTAGCAATGTGGTTCTGATATGTAGGTACAGTATACCTGAGATCCAAATCTTTCTCCCAAGACTTCAAGAGTTTGGTAGCGGGTTCACATTCATGCCATGGAAAGGGTGAGCCCAATGATATCTTTAGGTACCTACGTAATATTAACAAACTGAGGTAGGTATCATTATATCTCTATCCTACTCGAGAGATTTCAACACATTCCTCATAGCCAATATTAATCTGACTGGCAATACCTAGTACCACTCTAACATGATATAAATAATGTCGCATCGGGTATTACCTACTACGTTGCTTTCACAGACCAATGATAACGTAATTCTTCAAAAACAGTGTTACATATAGAACAGAACAGAATTGCCTTATCAGGCGACGTTTTCGCGAGATGGAATTTTGTCCCCTAGGCTGGAATAGTGTTTCGCTTTAATTATCCAAACTTTGACCTTCTAGGCCATTCTACCTACACAGCCATCCAGGATAGGGATCTATTCTATTTACTTTACTAGTGTAAATTTCATCCATCCCGAAGCCAAGATAAGGTAGAATATAATCAGGTAGGAACTTATAAGTACACGCACCATTCAGGTTTGGGGGTTTCTACCTACTTAGGACTCATCATGGGAGGGGATACTTGTGGATAAAAAGAAGACAGAAGAGAAACGGAAAATAGTTAGATTGCTCTATTGCATTAAAATATACTTCCCGTCTATACAAGAAAGTCTTCTGCGTCTGCGCGGCTACGAAAGCACAAGGTACCTTAGGTATCGAGGTATAATATATATTTTGACAACAAAAGCAATTTGAGCTTGTGGGTACCCTCGGGATTTTTGAGCGGAGCCATGATATGATGGCTGCAAGGCAGAATAATCGCACAAATTACGTGGAGTCAAATTTAGCCGTAGAAAAATACTTACCAAATTCATATAGGAATATGAATAATATATTCATATTTATGGTTGGGTTGCTACCTACCTAGGACCGATATATCATTGTGCGAAAGGTGTGGTTTCCGTGCAATCCGCGATTTCCGGGGCCGCCGCGGAGTCCGCGGTGAGCACGGAAAATTTCTACTATAGCTTTTTTTTAGTACTTCAAAGGAGATGGAATAAAATCGCAATATTTCCTTTACAGAAATTGAGAAAAGAAAAAAAACAATCACAAACCCATTGTGGAAATTATACATGGGTGCCGTATATTGACATGTCATCAACAAACCTAGCACACAGGTGAGTGAAAGAGAGGGAGAGATGAGATTTGTGGTGGCGTTTGTTTGTGGTTTGCTGTGACTAACACCAAAGGGACCTTAACAGCGCGGAGATGCCTCGAAACCGTCGACCCAAAGAATCAAGTGATTCCCCCGAGAAACAATCAATTGTTCAGCATGGGGTGAAATTTGAATTCGGTGGCGCCCCGGGTGTAACCATGCTCATGCTCGGGTTCCCCTTGCTCATGTACTACATGTATATCGGAGCTACTTTCTATAATGGCAAACCCCCAGTCCCGCGATCCGACGAGTCCTTGCTTGACTTCCTTTCCCACCTCGTGGACCTTGCATATACATATGCATTTCCCCACCGCAAAGCTTGGGTTATTTACTGGACATTCCTCATCCTTGAGGGGGTGGGATATCTATTTCTTCCGGGGGTTTACAGGAAAGGGAAACCTTTGCCTCATCTCAATGGCTACCAGCTCGACTACTACTGCTCGGCGGTTTCGTCGTGGTATGTGACCATTGGGTCGTCGTTGATCCTCCATTTTACTGGTCTCTTCCGTCTTGACACACTCATCACCGAGTTTGGATCCTTGATGTCTGTAGCTATTTGTTCGGGGTTCTTGGTCTCGGTGGTTGCATACATCGCGGCCCTAGCGCGGGGAGCACAACATCGCATGACCGGATCACATATTTATGACTTCTTCATGGGCGCGGAACTCAACCCGAGACTTTTCAGGTGGATCGATATGAAGATGTTTTTTGAAGTTAGGATCCCATGGTTTATTCTGTTCTTGTTGACCTTAGGCACCGCTCTGAAGCAGTGGGAGGAGCTTGGTTATGTGTCTGGCGAAGTGGCATTCCTGCTATTGGCACACTTCTTATATGCTAACGCTTGCGCCAAAGGAGAGGATTTAATCATTCCCACCTGGTATGTTCAGCTCGGCATCAGCCCCTTTAACCCGCCCCCAAATTCTTTTCTTCCTTATATTGGACTAACGCAAACATAGGGATATGTACTACGAGAAATGGGGCTTTATGCTCATTTTCTGGAATCTTGCTGGCGTCCCTATGAGCTATTGTCATTGCACTTTATTCTTAGCCAATCACCACCCGTCCACCTATCGGTGGAACCCAATAGTGTTGGTTGCATGGGCTCTCACATATCTTTTCGTGTACTGGGTGTGGGATACATGTAACAGCCAGAAAAATGTGTTCCGCGCCGAAGAGCGAGGCGCGAGTGTTGACCGAAAGACATTTCCACAACTTCCCTGGAGGTCTGTGAAAAACCCAAGAACCATTCGCACGAAAAAGGGAGAGCTGATTCTCTGCGACGGGTGGTGTAAGTGAAATTGACAATTGATATATCCGTAATCTTATCACTAACACTCACGCCCAACAGATGGAATCGCCCGTAAAGTCCATTATACATGCGACTGGTTTTTCGCCATGTCTTGGGGGTTGATCACAGGATTTCAGTCTCCCTTCCCCTGGTTCTATTCTATATTCTTCACCGTCATGATTGTTCACCGGGCTCGACGCGATATTGAACGCTGCCGCGAGAGATATGGTGAAGCGTGGCTCGAGTACGAGCGCCAAGTCCCCTATCTTTTTATCCCGGTAAGTCACCATACTCAAAGTAGATTTAATGTTGCTAAATAATGAGCAGTACGTGATTTGAACGGATCCAGTCAATGATGAAGAACTCAAAATTTCTGGTCATAGGCCTAGAGGGTTTTTGATTAGATGGGGGTATAGAGAAGTTGAATATGTAAAATAAATTTATCAATCTTCTTGTAAATAGCAAGTTGTTAAAGGGTTGCATCATTCATATAGTTTGAGTTCAATATTTCCATAACAGACCGATTTGTACCAATGAAATCATTCAAAAACATTGAAATATCTTCTTGGTCTACGTGAGAGTCAAACAAGTCGTCAGGCCACGTCACATCTGGGAGAGCGATATTGGTGGGACCTCCTCCAGGAGGCATAATTAACGATCCATCTTGATGCTGAGCGAGGCCTGTCAGAGTCTGTTGGGAATTAACAAGCACCTGTGCTGTTTTTGCAAATGCTTCGCATATCGTATAAAGATGCATAGAGCCTCGCGAAATACCCTTGATCAGTTCTAATGACTTGACGGTTTCTTGCAGAAGAGCTAGATCGGCGGCGCTGGCAGTGGTGATAGCATGGGTGAAAACAATAATAAATGGTGCAAAAGATGGGTAAAGAAGAATCCTGGAACTGGTTAATCGCATTCTAGGGTTATTTTGGTAGTGCATAAGATGACAAACCAGTTCACGTATTCCGCCTGTTTATGGACTTGGCGGTCCCGAAAGTAAATGAAACATTGAAGATGACTGCGCAACGCCATCGAGGCTGCCTCGTAGCATTGCGAAGAAATCGCCATCGCATCTCGGGCGCGTGTTTGGGCCCGATGTATGACGGTCAAAACGGAGTAGGCAATGAAGTCAGCACATGCCGTCATCCCATGTAGGGAATCTGCATAGAGGCCTTTGCTGACATCAATCTGCAAGTTTCGCTTGCTTAGTCTTATATAGAGAAGGTTCAAGACTTCTAGAATCATACCTCTAATAGCCTATTCCGGACTTCCATAAGGTCGAAGGAAAGACCTTCAATTCTCCGCAACCTCTCGTCCTCGGGTTCCTTCAAAGCTGCTATTGAGTAGAGTTGGTCATACACTTTCCCTTGAATTGCTGCAAACTCAACAACGATCAGGTTTATCAAATCCCAAGATCTTTGTTTGGGGTCGTTTGATGGGGTATATAGATCCGCATCTATGTCGTGGTCTTGAAAGTGGGAGGTAACACCAATGTTCAATGATATATTTTTGTCAGTAGTATAAAGGGACCAAAATGCATGGCGTTTGGCTTCGGCTACCGGAAAGGCATCGGATTTTGAAGTTGAGCTCCGATGTAACCCCATAGTCTGACACATATTGAACGCAAGCGATAAGTAGGTCCAACAGCGTTGTATATCAAACTCTTCTTGTGCTTTGATCACCTAGTTCATTTAGCGCAACTCCTTTGTCACATATAAGATGTTTCTTACCCCTATCAATAGGGCCTGAACCTTTTCCAAGGTGGGATCAGTCATCATTTGATAGCTATTCAAGCCTTCAGAAAAGCTCCTCTCACAGAACCGTTCGCTTGATACTAGATCGAAACCAGTAAGATCAGGGTCTCGCTCATGTATATAATCACGAATGACGTAATAAAGCAACCCATGAAGCAGGGTTATGGACCCTGCCGGAATAGGGTTCAATGGGAAATATATCGACTGGCATAGCGATTGAAGTTGACATGGATCCTTCCAGGACTGGCTCACCAAGAAGAACGGCGGTTGAACTATAACTAGTTAGCCGCGAAAGTGTCTTAGATTTTCAAAGGTTATCTAACATTGGACTTTTTTTACTACTGCTACCACCAAATCAACAGGAAGCAGTGGTTCTCGCATTTGGGATGGCAGTTTCGCGTGATTTGCAGGTTCTTGCTCATGGATAGGCGTCCGATGGTTGTCTAGACGATTTTTTAATGAGGACAAGACGGAGAAAACTTGGTCACTGAGTTCTCCGGTTCGGGTCGCGTCAACAGCAGAGAGCGCGGCGTCTCTAGCCACCAATGTTTCATGGTGGAAAGAAGATTGACCCTCAAACGGAGGTGCTGTTGGTCCAGATGGCGCTGGACTTGTCACGGGCAATACAGAGGGAGTGGTTGAAGGGGTTGAAATATTTTGAAGGGCGTGTTGGATAGAATTGAGTTGCTCCTGAATTGCATAGAATCGTTGTTCACTGGACCTAACTGTCAACTGGGAGAGAAAATAATTTGAGACGACCAGGCAACAACCTACTAGTCTCGATCGCTGTCTGGATTCCTTCGTCGAGATTCTACAACGGTGGCATCTGGAGAACAAGCTTGTGTGGTCTCTACAAGGCTACACGCAACATTCAGAGCATTACAGCCCGAACAAGGCTTCGATTTGTCACATTTGATCTAACGATTCATGGTTGGTAAAACTTTAGTAAGCCTTGCTTGATGGTTCATTTTTATGCGAAGGGCAATTTGTTGTTACCTTTCGAAGTCGGCAATTATCACACTACCAAGGGTCACTTATCAGAAAATATCAAATCAATAGACTCAATAAAAACATACTGCACGAGCACGAAACGATGCCCTTGTACTTGACGAGTTTCTTTCTGCCATTGAAAGAATTCTAGGTTAGTGCTGTTTGATTTCGCTTGAGTGAAGAAGAAAATCGGCGTATGGGGTCTGTTGCTGAGTCATGCTTTAAATGACATCATTGATCCTATCTAGCTATTTACAATAGGTATAATAATTATACCCAAGGTGCACTTTTCACTCTTATATTATGTTCTATGGAAGTCATACAACTTTTTTTTGTTAAAACCATGAGTTTTTCAAGAGTTTCATTGTGGATGCGTCGGAGACCCCAGTATTCTTCTTCCTAACCATGGCCGTCTAACCAAAGAGCTGAAATATGGTAAATAGGCATAACTTACGAATGAAGGATTATAGGGATCTCCAATTAGAGGTACATTTTATAAATCGTAGACTTTCTCATAGAATAATCTAACAATAAGCGTCTCACTTAGCACCCTTACAATCTAGGAAAAGCTAGAGGAATGAGTTTAAATAAATATCATAACTCATTCTAAGCCATTGCCTACAAGGTGAATATGGACACAATATAATAATTTAACGAGTGTGATAATATTTAACTATCCCTAGACCCTTTCATCGTTTCCAAATTTTCCATGATCCTATGTCCGGAACAAGCAATTATCTTGCCCTTACCGATCCTCTTAGAGACGTTAATTCTGGAACTGTTCCAGAAGTGAGAGAAGTGAGGAGTCGCTCCCACCTGAGAGCAAATCTATGGAACTTTAGCGGCCGTCTAAGGATAGATAAGGAGACTACAAACCCTGTAACCCACTGGAACTTCCATTTCCTGTGAGGCCAGAAAGGAGACCTGTGATATCTCCAGATACGTTCCCCAATCGTTCAACAAGACCGCAAAGTGCATCTGTTTGCCAGTTGAAGGCCATTCGTGCCCTAGTTGCATTACCCTTGGAGAGTTGGACCAGCGATGCAGCTGTTGATTTAAACTCTCCTGTCAGTGATCAAGAGACACATAAAATACGGTAAGCCGAAAACTCACAACGAGCATTATACTTAGGCCACCAAAACTTGGTGCTCAGTCCACTTCGAGGGTTTTTCGCAAAGGTGGTCCATGCATCTCGCATGTAAGCGGCTGCCTTGGCTTCTACTCCGCTGTCTGGGACACCAGTTACAGCAGATGCAGTTCCAAACACAGTCAAGAGATCTGCACAGTGATAGGCAGATCCAACTGGGTCAATGTTAGTATTGGCGTAATCCCCACCATAGTAACGGTATCGCCAAGCAGGGACACCGTGCTGAGCTCTGTAGCTAACGGCATCTGCTGCGGGGCAGGTGAAAGCAGCTAGAGTCAAAAGATCGCCGATTGGTTGAACTAAATCCATTGGAATGGCATTCACCTGATCTATTGTGAGATTTGAGTAGGCGAGAGCCACAATAAAGAAAAACCCTGCTTCATTATCTGTATTCCCTGCCATAAATGGGATCTTTGCAAAATTGCCCTTTTCTGCTTCTGCTGTAATGTCTAGAGGGATCACTTCACCGTCACCATATGGAGTAAAACTCCCCAAAATTGCAGAGGTTCCAATACCCTCGATTGCTAAAAGGATCTCATCTTGGCTCTTGGTGCGCATGCACGTAACTGTTTCTTCACCAGCCTCCTGACCGCCACAACCAAGGCCTTTTGTCACGTTATACCAGGTTTCCCGGATTTGGGTACCATTGAGAGCTGTACCAATCCTAGTGCTAGCAACACCGGAATGAGATATCAATGCATGAGCAATTGGGTCGTCTGGGTAACTATACGCGAGGATGTCCGTAGACATCCCTCCAGCTGACTGACCAAAAACCGTGATTCGGCTAGGATCTCCTCCAAAATTTTCAATATTATCTCTGGTCCATTCCAAGGCCAGGCGCTGGTCAAGTAACCCCACGTTCGCCGGCTGGCCGGGAGCCGCAGAGAAGCCGAAGATATTTGTTCTGTAGTTGATTGAAACGACAACAACATCATTCTCATCTGCGAGAATGGAGCCATCATAGACTCCACTGTTGGAACTTCCAATGGAGAATCCTATTGGGAGATGATTATGATATCAACACAGGCACAGGAAAGTCAAAATCCTTACCACCACCATAGATCCAAAACAGAACAGCCTTCTTCGCCTCTCCCGTCTGAGGCTTTGACCAAATGTTAATGCTCAAGCAATCTTCGTCGAGTACATTATCTCTCTGGGATAGTGCAACGGTGATCTTCTGTCCAACCGGGCCACCGAGGTATGCGTTGTCCATTGGCACCCGGTTACAGGGGCAGTCACTAGTCTCAGATCAGATATAGATCAATGTGTTCTCGTTTCGATTTTTTAGGCTCACGGGCTCTATAGGAATTATACTTTAGAATATGGAATGACAAACCAGAATAGTACTAGTTAAAGGAAAGGAGTCAAACATACAAATTTGGTAGCATTGAATACGCCTGGACGTCTATCCACAGGTACGGGTGCGGCAAATCGAAGATCCCCTTTGGCGGCTTTTGCAAATCGAATACCCAGGTACTCGGATACCTCAGGTCGCAAACTAGATGCCTGGCCCTTCACCATACCACCCGTTGTGTTGACTGGGCCACCTATAGAGACGGCATTTGCTGCAGTGCAGATGAGAGAACTAACAATAATTGAATACCAGTACATTTTGGTCAAATTTAATGGCTAGTTCGTGTGTCCCAAGCAAACTGGTGAAATATTGCAGTCCCCTCCCTCTTTTGGCAACTGGTGTACTTTATACCATTCTAAACTTGAGCAAACCATGATCAAGTGGACATATCCCAAAGAGCGTAATTTCGGGAGACTCTGTGAATACCGAACAAACCATAGGGTATTCTAGTAGTCCATCGGATCAAGTAATCGGCTGTTTACCCTCTTCAATCAGGGTTTAATGATATGGATGGTATGTCCTTTTCCTTATTGATATCCTTATGTTTGTAGGCTCCATGTAAATATTTCCTGGTGGCCAAATTGAATATTACAGGCTCAAAAGGTCCTAAGTGCCGGCTCCAGGCCAGGCCAGATACTCTATTAAGGCCTTTACAAACGCCTCGGCAGGTAGGTATATCGAAGTTTTCCCGCCGGTGAGCCCCCGACGCAGATAAATAGATTATCTTCTACGGTACCGAGGCATTGGGCTCTTGAGTTCTCCACGTTGATCTTCGGTGTAGAATCCCATCAGGGTCCGATCAGGAAGATAAAATGTGGGGTAGGAGGAATTTCTCGGAAGTATAGATGAAATACCGACAAACGGGATTTACTCGGATGTTTCAGCTTTGCGGGGTTCCGGGGAACCACCAGTGAAGATACTAAATATCTGGGGTTGCATGCAAGGTATCTTTTTATTTAGAATAATGACAAGGAGCCAGGACAAGAATGGATGACATTCGGGTAGATAAATCGTGGGTTGTTTGAGAGTGTGGGAACCCTTAAAATGACCACCTAGGAGGACTTGAAATTGGTTAGTAGGTAGATAGTATAACGATTAGAGTCTCTTTTCAGTATTTTCGTCAATCCCTGGGCAGGCGAGTTGCTGGTCTCGCCTCATACTAGTAGTCACTACTAGCTGCCTAGTGTTTAGCCATTTCTACGAAAATTCCAGGGTGGTCAAGACAGAACTATATATCGAGATCAACGCTAATTATGTTCTTGTAATTTCTTAGCCACCCTCAGTGCTTATATGCCCTTTTGCCTAATTAAGTTACTTCACTTTTCTACTCCGTCGTAAGACCTTATTCTTGGATGACTTGCTGAGGCCCTAGTGACTAATAATATGAAAGAACCTGAGTATTCAAGTATTCAGCTTGGCAAGAGACTGTGTGAGTGGGCTGGGAATCGAAGGAACCCTCTTCCTTCAAAGCTCGGCAGTCAGCGCACCCATCTAGGAAGGATGATCTAAGACACAATTTCCTCTTTTTCAATCTTCATGTCAAGGCAAAACGACAATCAGTGGGTCGTATGGGGGTGAGCAGGCAGAACCTCGGCACGAGTACGCTATATAATTGGTACACTTCTGCGACCTTGAACTGATCCTCGCTTCTATCAATAATGATAAGCTGGAAATTTTAAGCCTTCCAGGATCTACTCATAAAAAATTTTAGGAAAGGAGGCGATGCTCCCCCCAAAACAACCAAGAAAAAAAGAAAAAATGGGCTACTTTTCGTCCGAGCGCCATCTCGTATTTCGTTAGTTCATGAAGAGCGGAGTACAGTGTTATCTCACTATCCATGGTTTCCTCCTTTGAAAATGGACATAAAATTATTAAACTATCTTTTTCTAAGTGGAGAGAGACGTAAAAATATGGTATGCGAGAAAAAAAAGAAAAAAACACAGGGAGGAATAGGAGTGGGAGAAGAATGTTGCTGAGCAACCAGGATAATTCATGCAATGAGTGTGAATTATTAGTACTCACAAATGAGGATGCATATTAACCGTCATTATGCAGCGATGAGGGGCGGGTTTTGGAAGGAGATGTTGAAGAGAAGGAGGATTGGAAATTTCCCCACAGAGCAGTAGTGCACAAGAATAGAAAACCACGAGTGACGCTCACCGACTGGTCAAAATGCCTGTACTGATCGTCGAGAAAAAGGGTCCATTCTTCTGCGGTGATCATCACCCTCGACGTCATACTCACCATTTTGAGATTGGTAAACACTCTAGTGGAACTAGGTCACTGGCATCTCATTGGTGAACCCTCTGGGGCGAAGCTTTAAATATCTTAGGGCAGGTCTATGGGTACGGAGAACCGGTGGGAAATACCGCTTTGAAGCAAACTTGAAGGGAGGTTATTGAACACTATTGATCGAGGAAACTCGACGAACTCCACTCCGGTCCCTCCAGTTGCATACGGGGTAAGTTAACCCTTAGTTAGTCCGTTGTATAGTACCTACCAGATAGGTCGTGACTTGCTAGGTCGCTATCCACTATTAACCTATGATATCTCCTCCCGATAATCAGAAGAGAGGCCTGAGGGTCCGGGTGCCACACAGTTTGTGCTCCAGAGTACGCGCATTCGTGGTGCTGCCCTTGCTCGCCAATGAACTTTGTTTGCGCCACCCAAAATACAGGTGATCACAGTCCATACCTACATATACCTTTATTACGAGCGACGACTGTGTAGGATAAATAATAGCAGGCAATCCCCGATGGAGCCACGATGACCCAGCGTCTACTACCAAGTAGTTACTCCAGAGCAAACCCCAAACCAAACGCTTTCCGCCACAAATATCATCTCAACATCCTTGTCCGGCACACCATCCGAAACCAACCCAACCTAATCCCTCCGCACTTGACGCTACTGCAGCGCGAGACCTTTTGATCAACCAATATCTTCACTCTACCTCTTACATACACTGTCATAACGCCCCCTCATCCCCCCTCCTCTTTTGAATATCACCCGCCTCCCCAGCCTAGCCACTCTCTCAACAAGGGGAAATAACTTCCAGAAAGAGCTACGACTATTTATCCTGTGTCCACTGCCTCCATCTAGTGATCCATGATACTCGATCGATCTTCCAATTCGGGACCCGCTCTATGATTTGACCTATTCACTCGCTCTTCTATACACACTCTCTCCATTTATCGTATTCGATATATGCCGCAATCGACACACGAGTCGCCAAGTTGAGGAGACAAGATCAACCAGCTACCTCAAGAACACCTTAGATCATGCGCGACATGCCTTCCAAATTTGTCGAAATCCTCGAATTTAAAGACTCTCATCCCAGAATATCTGATTCAGATGTTCGACTCGAAGATGTTTTGGCCGATCACGAGGCCTTCGTCAGCCGACCCCGCTCGTCCACTCAGTTTTCATCCAAAGTTAGCCTTGACAGGGTCCGAGAGACCCCATCATCACCGTCCCAACGATGGAAACGGCTAAGTCTTATTCTTTCCGTTGCGAGACGACCAAGTCAATAAAATCAGTCGACGAATTTTGTCCTTCCAATTTTGTATTCTTCTTTTTTATTAATTTTTTTTTTTTTTTAATTATTTTTTTCTTTGACCTCCCTTCAACAAAACAAACACCTTTGGATACGAGAACTTGACTCATTGGACTCGACTCGACTCCCCTCTCTTTGATTATTTTTGGTTTTGGTTTTGGTTTTTTTTTTTTTTTGGCCTACGCATCACGACCCGACCGTAATGAAATCCGGGATGATTATGACAATACTATGGATATGACGACAATGAAGGCTGGGGGGATGTCGAAGAATAAATAAATACATAAAAAGAGGCTTGCGTATTTACGATGATTCTGCTTGTCATTCCTCTGATACCCATCTGTGATACTATTGCTTTGTCAATACTATAATTAGACTATGTATTACCTACCTCGTCTTATTTTTAATTCTCCTAATAGGCGTCTTCCATTAGTCGCTACCACCTAAACCATATGCCTTCTTACCTACCTAGGTAGTAGATAGTACCTAGTGGACAACAATATGTAGGTACTGGTCATAAATTCCCTAAAGCCGAAGATAAGTGGGCACTGAGCAGTCATCACACCAACAAGAGTCCCTTCATACTCATCCTTGCTTGCAATCATTCCATATGTAACAAGATAATAAAGGGTGGACTGTGCGGAGCAAAATTGGGTTAAAACTTAATGTTTGTACTCCGAGCTGCAGCCAATAATGCTATAAATATGCAGTGTGGAATGATTCGTCACCCTGTTGTGCAACATCCCAGCTGCAAAGTGTGCTTTCATCTGTCCCTAACGTCATTCATTGAATTGACAGTAGAAGCTCTTGCAGTTACTCCGTATAGAAAACATTTATCGAACCTTTTTGGCCTTTTCTACACTTTGTATCCCTAATCCTTGTGGGCTAGCTAGGGAGGTAAGTGTTGAGCTGTCGTATACGACAGTTTTTCCGAGTTGATTTCACAAGAACCAGTTCCTTACCTACCAAGAACTACTCTTACCCAGTACTATGTTCATCATTCGTCTTGACATGATTTACGACGTCAAGTAGAGTACAAAACCTATCGAATTGTATTTTTCAATTGAATCATTATCTTTGTGTTAGTGGGAGAACAAGTTGGATGGGATCCTTGGATTGAATTAAGCTAATCTATGAATTCCCCAGCTATATAGTGCGTTGTTGGAGCAGAGCAAGATTTCTCCTAACCGCCTAGGCCCTCTCATATTATTCTCCAAGTCAATCAACATTAGACCTTTCAAGCCATTCTTTTTCACCTATTCCCCTCCCCTCCCCCCTCGTTTACTTTATTCGATTTTGCTCTATGAAGAAGAGAGAAAAGAAAGGCATTTGGCTCTGGTCTAGCAAACATTACTATCAACTTGTTTCTCGGTAGGTGCTAGGAATTGTATCAATTATCTTGTTTTACTCACTCTGTGTCTGACTAGGCGTGTAATTAGCACGGTATAACACTGAATAGGGCCTTATTGGCTACGAAAAGGAACTAAAGACAAGACTATTTCGGGACCTACTATGTGTTACTACCTAAATAGATCCTGCCATCTTATCAACAGCTCGAAAAGAAAAATGCGTTAATGAGTCCTCATCCATGATAGAGCGGTGTTATCTAATGACTCATTTAATCAATTACCTAATTCATTATACTTGACGCTTTCATGTTAAGTAACATGGCAGCCTGATGATGCCTTAGCTGCCACATGCACCTAAGCAAAAGTTCAGCTGCACAATTTGTACCTACCTAGTTTCCCTCAAATCCCGAGTCGCAGAGCTATCATTAATTCAATGAAACCTCACATTTAGCGGCGACTGAGCATTTTGCAACCCAAAGGAAAGGTGAAGCAATAAGGCCAAAAAAAAAAAAAAAAGGTCTGCCTAACGGGCTACTTCTTGTTATATATAAGACTCATTTTACCTTTTCCCTCATGTACATATATATAACTCATTTACAAATTTCTTTTTATCTCCTTTTACATATACATTTTATCCAAATTCTCCGTCTCGCTCAAGAACAAACGCTAAGGATATAAGACTATTAGTATATACGAGCCGTCTCCCCATGGACCCCGCAAAGAAACCTCAAGAAGAAGGCCAGCAACAGCCACAAAAACCGGAAACACCGCCACGTGCGTGCCGGACGGACTACTCCATATTAGGAAAGCTAGTGACCAGCCCCACCATAGCCTCCTCCTCCTATTCTTCTTGGAGATACGACACCGCCAACGCGTCCACCAGCAGCCAACTCAACACATTGAAGCTAGATCTAAGAATCAAATCCATTTATCTTCCTTCAATTTAATTTTACTAATGGAAGAGCCACCCCACCTGCTTTCTTAAATTTATATTTCATTATAATTTTTACCTCATATCCACATCCAGAAACAAAAGTTACAAGGGATAAAACAAACCCAAAAAAAAAAAAAAAAACGACAGAGACAATGTCAACCCCAGCATCAAAAGCCAGATCTACTTCCCCGACAGTATTTGAGCAACAACGAGAGGAATTAGTAAGGGAGATTGCAGTGGTGAGTCCCGAGTATCTACTACCTACTACCTACTACCTACTACCTACTACCTACTACCTACTACCTACTACCTACTACCTACTACCTGCTACCTACTACCTAGCCTGCCAAATTCCTCCCCTGTACCTATCTATCCACAACTCCAATAATGAATAACAATAATCCTACCACCATCTATTTATTTATCCCCTTCCCACCTTCTAAAAAAAAAAAAAAAAAAAAAAAAGGAATATTAATCTCACATCCAAACACACTGACTAAAATAATAATAACAATAAAAATAACAATGATAATCTAGGGCATGGAACAAGTTCTCCAAAATATCAATCGATTAAACCGAAATCTAGAAAGTATCATTGCAGTAAGTAATTTGAAACCTCCCTATCTACCCATTTACTTGCCACCATCATTTCTTACGGTACACTCATATACCTACTGGGTCATGCATGAAATAACCAATTGCAATCAGGTTGGAAACGAATTCGGATCTGTAGAAGCTTTATGGTCTCAATTTGAGAATTACATGGGCCAGGCTCGAGAGGAAATCGAGGAAACCGGTAATCAGCGCCAGGGGAATGATGACGGTGAGGAGGAAAGGGGGGATGAGAAGGAACAGAGTGAAATCCAAGATTATGATGAGCAAGAAGAAAGACGGCAATGAATAAAGATTGATCCTTAACCTTTGTATGAATGAAAAGAAATCCCTTTCTAGTGACTTGATGTGATATGAATATTAGTATTATAGCATGAAATAGATTTTATCTTTTTTTTTTCCCCTTCACAACTTTTTTGTGTTAAGCTTTTATATTTAATTATAGTTAAACCTAGCTAGGAGGTACCCAGTCTTTACTTGAGTAAAATTGGTTCGTTTACCATCAAATGTTGTCTATAGGTATCAAGTAATTCATTAACTACCAGTTTGGCTTTAACCAATTTCCATAAGTAGTTACATGGGGCTGTCCGCATGCGCCAGTAAACACCTATCCCATGCATGCTAAAAGAGTGGCCCTTCTGACCCAGTTCATGGCCGACATCAGTTAAAAGAGAATGAGGAAAAAAGGGGGGGTTGAATCAAAACAAAACAGCGTGTAGAGGAAATTGCCAAAACCAAACAGGGAGGAAGCCAATACAAAAAAGTAGGCGGTCTTTTTATGGCAAGGGTCATCAAGGTATAAGCAACATGAGAGAGAAAGAAAATAAGATATAAATCAAAACCGCCACCTTTCTCAGCAAGTCTGGTTATTGGATCAAGCTGTTGGGGGAATAATAAGGACAAATAATCTGTGATCAATGGTGAGATGTAAAGGGACCCTGTCGCTATCTCCCAAATCCAGCCAACAATGCCGAGGGTATGGGAAAATGACGGGTAGCGTATTCAGGGCAGCCAGGCCTTGTATTCGCTAGGTTAAAAAAAAGAAATTCGTGCACAGCGAGATTAAACCGAAAGATGAAGAAATGAAGCGGGGTCTACAATATCTTGCAGGTACGCTTCTTGACCTTCTTACCACCAACACCGCCCCTGGGCTTGCTGCCATTGCCTGAGGGTTGGCGGTTGTCCCAGGCTTGGTCCTCGACAGTCACAACAGTGTCCACCGCTAGCTGGAACACGTTGTCTACACCTCTCATCTCTTTACTGCTACATTCCACGTAAGAGGCATTCATCCGGCGAGCCACAGCTTCACCTTGCTCTGGCGTCACTGGCGTCAAGCCTTGAGTTTTGAGAAGCTCGATACATGTCCGCTTATTTCGAAGATCCGATTTTAGCCCGACGAGAATAAGCGGGGTAGTAGGACAAAAGTGTAAAACTTCCGGATACCACTGTACTTTGGTTAGTCCCTGCCACTCATATAAGAGCAAAGGATCATCATACCTTGTCCATGACGTTTTCCAGAGAGGCAGGACAATCTATGGCGAAACAAACAAACAGTAGATCTGTCTCCGGGTAGGAGAGCGGGCGCAATCTGTCGTATTCCTCTTGACCCGCAGTATCCCACAGCGCCAGTTCCACCGTCTTTCCTGATCGTCGATGAGTGGTCTGAGTGATGTAGTTTTCAAATACCGTTGGAACGTATTTCTGGTCGAGATGTCAGGTTGATGCTGGAGAATAGCAATGCGTTATAGCTAACGTGCTTACCTCGGGGAAATATCCTTGTGAATAACTAATCAGGAGACACGTTTTACCACAGCCTCCATCCCCAACAACAACAAATTTTTTCGAATAAGCAGGCGGTTGGGTAATATTCGTCGCCTCCGACATCCTTCCACTTGATACACTGGTATCGGTGCTAACTGTGCCGTTGCTAACTCTCACACTCTGACTGCGCATACGATTATTTCGAGGCGTCATTGATGGGGGAGGAGTAATGAGAGAATGACGCCGCGAGGGGGCATAATATTGGTCGTCGTACATTGGCCCTGACATGATAGCGTTGTTCAAGGATTCAATGGAATGCGGTGTCCAGCGGGTAGGGGAACGGATCGATTGAGTTGTTGGTCACAGATAGATAGGAAATATTGCTAGGGATCCACAAGCGGCACGTTTACCCTGCAGTCAATATAATCCGATGGTGGTTGGACGAGTTGGGGAGAAGATACGGAGGTTTTCTGTTTGCTTTTTACTCGGTGACAAACAACAAAAACAGACGGTGATTCCAGCACGAGAAAGTTGAAGGGAGAAAGGGATGATGGGCTCGAGATCCTTTCGCCACGATGAAAAGGGTCATGGCGGCTCCAACGAGACTGTCGCTGAGATGAAACCAGAAAGCGCCAGGTGTTTACGGGCTGACGGGCTGCCATGGCAACGCCGTGGGCGAAATGACGCACAAGCTCCGCTGTCAACCCCATCTCCCCAACCCTCACGTTTCCATTTGTCCATCAATCCTTCTCAACCCTCTCGCGATAATTATTTTTAGGAGATTCATCAAGATCTGGGCCTGTGGTTGGCACAATACAAACCCCCATGCTCTTAAAAGGCCCCTCTTTCAGCTCGCCTCATCTCATCTCATCGGTCCAACCCACCCTGAAGCCAATCCTCCGATCACGAAATCGGTAATGTCGACGCTCCTACAGAGTACCTAGCAGATTGGCTCTGATAAGCCTCTTCGCAGGTCATTCAATCTCGATAGGCCCTAATAGCCCCTCGTTTTCATTCGTTCCGCAAAGTCCAGACTTTTTCTCTGCCTTGTTTGGCTACAAACCGGTGGTCCCAAGGCACTACTAGCTCCCTTACCCCCCTTACAGGCACACCAAGAGTAATTCTCTCTGGTAATAATAAATGATTCCCAAGTAGGCAACTCGCGAACAGGAGTAACTTAGAGTAGGACGGCGCCCAGGCAACATTATTATCAAGGAGCAATAATTCATGCACTTAACAACGCCATCACAAAAAGAAAAGAAAAAGCAAACAAAAACCATAGACAAGAAGAAAAAAACTACAACTTCAAATTCCAATGAAGGGGCGCTCCTAAAAGCACATTTTCCCAAAAAAAAAACTTTAAACAATATCTTAGCGTTCTCCCCACGACCACAAAACAACGGAAAAATTGACGTAGTACAGGTAGGTGCTGTGTAGATATCGATGGAACGTGCCTCTACCACGTAAATCCGTGTTTCTTGGCCTTCCTTAATCTCATTTCCAGCCAGAGACCATCTAAAGTCACCTATAGCCATATGGTGATCCGCTAAGAATACCTCCAGACCTGGTAGTCGCCCCTCCCTGTTCCAAGTCAGACGTAAAAAACAGACTCGTATTCGTTTAGACATTGGCTGGGTCTGCTGAGTAAGCGCACATCTCGTCTCTTATCGTTAGAGCGTCCTCGACTGCCAAGGATGAAGCCTGCTCAATGCCGCGGGATTATTTGCGACTAGCCCACACTGATCAACGGTTGTCCTTCTCTCCTGAGCATCGTGATAATTTCTCACTTTCAACCTCCTCTCCTCATATTGCAGGTGTCCCCCGTGAACCAGAGACCTCCTCTTTGTCTCGCATTTAATTCCCGGCCCCAAGAGGGAATGCCCGTCCCGATAACCTGAACCTCTGCAGCTTGTCCCGACACTCTTATGGGGCAAACCATATCACCTTGATTCGAACGCCGGCCGACAAGATGGATAAGGGGGTAGATGGTCAGCCAGACGCCGGGCTGAGAAGCGTCAACCATTGTATGTGAATCCTCTTACTCATAGGTCCAAGCGAGCTGGATGGATGGTAGTTGACTTTAGACCGGCTGGCTTTTAGATCAGAATCGGCTACCACTCTGGCGTTATTGGCCTCGACAGAAACTTCTCCCACTTGTCCGATGGGAGACGCCGTACTTGGCCTGGTTTCAGGAGAAAATTCGTACTCCTACGTTAGACTCTTACTTTGCGTTCACAGCAAACCTTGGAACTCATACCTTTTTCATGGTTTTTTTGCCGATCTTGTTCTGGAGCGGCTACCCAGGGTTGGGACGGGGGTAGGTCACGCACCATTGAGGACGCCACACTTTGACCTCGGATGGAATATCTCGCCTCGAAATTAGCCAATTCAAACACTGTAGCTAACTAAGGGACTCTGGTTTAGAATGGTGCACTTATTGGCCTCAGGAGTTTTCTTTAGTGGCTTCATCAAAGATCTCCTCTGCCTCCCCCGACCCCTCTCTCCTCCGCTACAAAGGATAACCATGTCCGGCTCTGCAGCTCTAGAGTACGGATTCCCTTCAACACACTCAACCAATGCTGTCTCGGTCGCAGTCTATGCTCTCTACCTCCTAAATTCTCCCGACTCAACGATTGCTCTGCAACTCAACGTATTCTTACAAGCCATAACCTATCTCTACGTTACTTCCATTGTTCTTGGTCGGCTGTATTGTGGCATGCATGGGTTTTTTGATGTTATTGTCGGATCCTTGCTCGGCGCATTCCTGGCCTTTCTGCAGTACACGTTTGAACCTACGGTAGATGCCTATGTTCATTCTGGCAGTGGAAAGCAGCTGGCACTTGTAGTGGTAACTATATTGGCTCTAGTCCGAATCCATCCCGAACCTGCGGATGATTGTCCATGCTTTGACGACAGCGTTGCTTTTGCGGGGGTCATGCTCGGGGCGCAACTGGCGTACTACAACTTAGCGACCGCCCATGCGTCCTGGGACACTCCCCATCCCGGAAATCTCCCACACCAATTTGAAGATTTCGGCTTGTTAAAAATGTGTCTCCGTTTAATCATTGGCGTGCTGTTGCTATTCGCATGGAGAGGGTCGATGAAGCCTTTCCTACTGCGAATACTCCCTCCTGTTTTCCGCGGGCTAGAAAAGGTCGGCCTAATCCTCCCTCGCCGGTTCTTCACCAATGCTTCGTAAGTATTCCCATCATCCTAATACGCCATTTACAAGCCCATCCCAAGATATTAACCTCTTTAATCAGGCAATATACCAAAGTTCCAGCCCACTTAAAGGATCATGAGGTCCTTCCCAGCTTCTCTGATATTCCCTCTATTGTCGCAAACATTCGCCATCCAAGACGACGCGCAATTTCGATCGGACCGCAATCAGAGGCTGACGCTTACGAAACGCTCGCTTACCGCGAAAAGCGTAGACGCGAAAGTCTCTCCAGTGATAATCGTCACTTTGATTTCTCTAGACCCGGGGTGGAGCCAGGCAAACTATCACGAAAGCACACCAAGCTGGATGAATATGAAAATATGATGGGAACTGGCAGCTCTCATATATCGACATCTGTTGACGTGAACTCTATGTCCAGCGAAACCGAACCTTTTCCAGAGTTTATTTCCGACGAGCGCGAAGAGGAGGATGTGTTCTCACAGATCAAACGGCCTCGTGTGCGATACGATGTCGAAGTAGTTACCAAACTCATCGTCTATTCCGGTTAGTCATCTACATCCGTCCGCCACACATTTGTCCTCTCTAATAAGTTTTGCATTTAGGGATTGCCTGGATTGTGATATACGCAGCTCCTCTGCTATTCGAATTTCTCGGGCTGATGCCCAACTAACGCGAAACACGGATAATGATGATCTTTTTCCTTTTCGTTTATTTCCCTCTGAAGACGCGATTTAGCCGGCTGGGCCGTAGATGTCATCCATGTAGTTATAGCTTGCCAGCTTTCTCCTGTACATATGACTTTCGGTTCTTGTTTAGATTAGTCACTTTCCAACCCTTCTTTTCCCACATCTTAATTGGGCCCTAGGACAAAGGAATCCTATCCCAGCTATGACTGGAAGCTCCCTTGAAATACTAGGACGGTGATGTCTGGACACACGTGACATCCACATCAGGAAAAGCGTAAGGCCAGCTCTGGGGGCTAAACCAGATTGGGGACAACAACCGTGACCGCTGCCCGTTTTCCCAGCAATTCACTTTCCCTCCACCCGTCTTTCCAGCCTGCACAAAGCTACTGTGCTCGCCGAACATCCTCCGTCCTTAAATCCCCTCAACCCCACCACTGCAGTCGTATGGTGCTTCTCATGGAGCTGCTATTCACTGCCGCGATCGCTGCGACCACATCCACTGCCATGGAAACTGCCCATGGCCAGTGAGTGTGATCTTATTTGTTTTCCTTCCTTTCCTTCCTCCCTCTTTCCCGCCTCCCTCCTCATCCTCCTGCTTATCCTCATCATCACTTATCTTACTCTATCCTTAATCTCACCCTCTTCTCGAAATTTGTCGCAAGATACATCTCTTCCCTCGCCATCATATACAAATCTCAATCAATCTCGATCTCGCTCTAATTCGAGACAACAACCCACGCGCGTCATGGCGACCAACTGGTCTGCTCAACAATCAGAAATGGAAGATGTGGTTATGAAAGACGCAAGCATCGCATCTCCTGATGTTTCACGTCGAGGGACTATTGATGCAACATTTGATCCCATGGATATAAGTCCTCTCCCCTCCGCTATCCACAGTCAGCCAATAGCACCAACGACAACTTTCGCAACCGAGCAAAATTCTCTTGCCCAACCCGCGTTTTCAACTCTTCAACCGACTAACACAAAGGCGCCTTCATATATAAGAAATGACAGTAGCAGGTCGCTTGGTCCTCAAACACGCACTTTCTTCATCCGACCAGATGCTCGTTTTTCTCCCAAGTCGCGACAGCATCTGCCATATTCGGGGCTCCTCCATTCTCAGCTACAGCCGCTTCGAAAGCCCAATCCGTTCACCACATTAAAAGACTTTGGCCCTGGGCCCTACAACAAGCATTCAAATATCTTTGCAAGAGCTCATCTACGACCTAATTTCAGCAGTGCTGCTCCTGCAACTCGGGACTCATCGTTTAGTTCTCTAGATACACAAAAGTCTACAGATGACGGAAAAGGTCGCAGTTTCGACTCATCAACATCTATCTCTACTACACAATCCTCTATCACGCGCAAAAGATCAATAGATGGGGGATCGGATAGCGCCTCAAATTATGCTACACCAGAAGCTGAGAGCAGTCCTTTTTCCAAATACCGCCGTGTCGATGAAACAGGTGCCGCCTTGCCTGCAGGCCCTTCTGAGAACTCCCACGACACGAATTCCCATAGAACTGATCTGAATGGGAAGGCAACCGCTCGCTCGCCGCTTAGCCAACTACCCCCACTGACCAAGATATCCTCCACCCCGGATAAACCGTGTCCTCCGAACCAAAATAGCGCAATAACACCCGACACTCGGGTCCCAGGCGGCTGGCCGTCAACACCATTCCACACTCTTGATAAAAACGAGCACCAGTCTCCGTGCGCAGACTTAGATACAAATTACCAGTCCAGTCAGTTTCTGATGTCCGGCGCTATCCCCCCGCCATCACCAGTTGGTTCCAATGTACCAACGACAGACGAACATACTCCTAGAGAAGGGCCCAGCTCATCTAAGAGCTTTACTCAAGAAGAACCTCTTTATCTTACCCCTAACAATCAACTACCTATCACTACTTGGCACGCATACTGGATGTCATGGTACAATTCTGTTCAGAGGGTTTACACCATTCACCGTGGTGTGACACAAACCGTCGCAAATGCTTTCAGGTGTGCAGTAGCAATGGCCGGTTCGTTTACGCAACGCGCATTTAGTCTCCTCGAACACCGGCCCTCTCTTGCGCGTCGATCATTTAGTACCACTGCAAGAAACTCTTCGCCGCGTGCGAATATCCGTGCACTTACCGAAGAACAACAACGGCGTGTGAAGGAACATCAGTGGCGCAAAGACAGAGGATATCCAACACTTGAAAATTACCCCTTCCCAAAGCTTTCATTCGACGTCCCAAATTCCAATGAAGACTCCCAAGCCGAATCGAGGATCCAGTCTAAAGATGATATGCACCTAGATCTCTCTTTCGCCATGCCCAATTCAAGACATTATCCGCACCCCAACCAACAGCAAGTGCCACAGAGCCGGAGACATGATGAGTTTTCTGTTCCAAGTACCAAGAGACGCAGACCAAAGGAGCTCAGAAGCGGTGTCCGTAAATTCTCTCGAGTCGAGCCCGTAAATCCACAGCTAAAACGACGGTCACTATTGCGCCCTGGGAGTCGAGATCCAGAGCGCGGCCGCCGTGAACTGGCTTTTATCCGAGCACTTCGCTCTGGGCAATTAGGTGCCCTTGAAGACGCCGCTGTTACCGTCCAAAAACAAGACATTTCCAACACTTCCAGCAAAGCACCTCAGGCTGTAGGCCACATTGACTCCATCATCACTAAGGACCAAACTACATTACTCCCCAAAACAAAATCAAAGCCGAAGCATAGAGTTCGGTTCAATGAACCCCTAGTGACCGAGCCTAAACGCAAATCCCAACCCATTGTCCCCGAGCTAGCCCCGCATCTCCATCCTTCTTCACCAAGAGGAGACAGAACTGGTGCAGCTGAAGATGTCTCTATTGAACAGAAGGAAAATATTCCCCCAGTTTCAAAGAGTACAGAATCTGTGGCCGCAGTTGCTACCGAAAATATTTCTGAGCCATCAGTTGATCCGTGGGTTCAACCAGTTGAATTTCCATTAGGAAGGCCCGTATCTGCAGTCAGACTCTTTTACCCTATCGCTAGCCCACTACCCCCTGGCCGGACAGAGTCTATCTATGCGGACGAATGGAGGGAAATCGAAGAAGAAGAAAAACGCAAGCAGCGTCCTATCAGAATTCGTCCCAAAGGCCCTGCTGTGCGGCGTCTTCAACCCAAATGGGAGGGTCGAGTACATGAAGTCATGTCAATGCCACACACAAAACAAGTCGCCACTACACTTTCTGGAGACCCACTCACAAAACGTGATCTTGCAACATGTTTTACACCTATGGCCTGGTTGAACGACGAAATAATCAACGCCTACCTCGCACTCATAATTTATTACTTGCGACGATCGCATGGAAATGCAGGTCGTAATGACAAGCCAAAATTCCATGCTTTCAATACATTTTTCTTTTCTAACCTCCGGGACAAAGGTTATGAATCTGTGCGTCGCTGGGCAAGTCGCGCTAAAATTGGCGGAGAGTCGCTCCTTAATGTTGACACTGTCTTCGTTCCAGTACATAACAGTGCTCACTGGACCTTAATCGTCATTAAACCATCCGAACGGACAATTGAAAATTTCGACTCACTTGGGTCTCTCTCCCGAAGACACATTGATATCGTCAAGAAATGGCTCCGCGGTGAACTAGGCACTCGCTATGTTGAAGAAGAGTGGAATATCCTTCCCTCTTTATCCCCCCAGCAGGACAACGGTAGCGACTGCGGTGTTTTTCTCCTCTCAACGGCCAAGGCAGTCGCTATTGGCATTGAGCCACTTGCATACGGTGCCAAAGATACAGTGCTGCTACGTAAGAAGATTGTGGCTGAACTCATGAATGGTGGGCTAGAAGGAGATTTCGACCCCGCTGGTGAGGATGGAGAGATACTTCTCTAAAGACTTCACACAACCGCCCAGGTGGCTCCTTCCCTTTGCTCATTCAATATCAGAAATACAGTGAGGAGCCAAAGAAGCTCCTCAGTTAACGTATGAAAATGCAGAGAGAGAGCGGCCCATGAACATTTTTTTAATCCCTTTTTGATTTTGCCCCGAAATTCCCTCTACATTATATCTTTTCCTGGTTTCCTTTCTTGGTCTGCATGTAATGCTACATCTCGGTGTTGAAGGCCATCGAAATTGGCTGAATGATCTGCATTAGCCTGCGTTTGTACAAGATCTTGCATTGTATTGAGTGTTTCCATTTTTTTCTTTATTTTCCGGGGTTTGCTTTAATTGGATGGGGAGGACGTAAACAAGCAGCATGGCGTTTTCTTTACTCATTCGTGTTCTATTCCGGATTTGATTTGATTTGAATTTGGGATACCCCGTCAGTCGAAGCTTCTGGCTCCTGACTAGAGCATTTGGGAAAAACAGGGCAAGGCGTTCGCAAAGTTAATATGAAATAGTCACTTCTGTAATGTACCAGCGATCTAATCCGACGTCCTATGAGAGCTCGTTTAATGAGTTTCTGCAAATCATTTTCTTGTCCTCTTTTCTTTCGCGCGTAAATATTAACAGCATTGGGCAATTAACCTAAAACTCCAGCACGTAAATCCATACCTATAATAGAGAATGAATGCTACTTTTACAGCAAGTGGAACGGGGGCCAAATATATCTATAACCCCAACTATATAAATTATCCTATAACTACCTAGGTACGTTCTACCTACAACCCCAAATTTGTCCCTAGATACCTAGGTAGGTATGTAAGTACCTTATGTACGTGTAATTGTGCCCTACTAATAACGATATATATATATATATTTATGTTCTCCATAGGCAATCCGTAAGGCTAGAAGAACGTAGTGGAATTTCTCAGGTTTCACTAAGGTATCAAGTGGACGCCCCTCCCCTCCCACATTTTTTTTTTTAAAAAAGATTTATTTATTTATTTATTTAGTATTTGAGTTTAAGAAAGCGGATCAGGGAAACAATTAACATATTATTTGTACCTCTTTATAGTAGAATCGGAATGTGGTGGTGAAGAATTGACGCGACTGGGCAAAAGTGGCCCAGTTTGTATGGTAAAAGTGGTTCCCCCACAGTCGCAAAACGTGACGGCAACGTTTGCGTGAAGATTCGTCTCCCAACGGGGGTCGCGGGATACATGCGGGGAAGGGTTTGATTAACATGCAGACATTTTCCGATGGGTATTCTACTACTATGATAAGCATTGGCGTTATTTACTGATTTTTTGAGCGCCATTGTATGTTTATTTCCTTGGAGAGGTGCTGGCAGCATCTTGTTCTACTCAATGTTAGTGGAAGGCGTCAAGTTACTCATCATGTCAAAGAAAGGCGCATGCAAAATTTTAAGGTAAAGTATTTAGTTTTCGTATTTAAATTTTTTTTTTTTTTTTTTTTTTTGTTTTGTAGTTTATCCTAGGCATTGCCTCTTTTCATTTGTTTCTTAATATCAGATTATTTCTTTCGGATTATTTTCCTCGACACGATTTGTGTTTGTATATTTTATTTGTTAACTCTCCCATCTTTCCACCGACAATCCTGTATACCTCCCACCAAAGAAGCGTATTAACTGTCTTGAATAGAAATTTCTTGCAAAATGTCTTATTCGAGACGGCCGACATTTTTCAACAAGATTTTGTCGGAAGAGAAAGCCTATTTTCAGCCGGTGGAAGGCCTTCTTCAATTCCACCAGTCCCTAGCTGGGTATACTCCCACGCCGCTGGTCCCTATCCCATCACTGGCTGAGCAACTGGGGGTGCGGGCAGTGCTCGTTAAAGACGAGAGCGATAGATTCGGCCTTCCCGCCTTCAAGGTTCTGGGAGCATCATGGGCATGCTACCGGGCTATTGCGGCCCATCTTGGACTGCCCACTACCATCAGCCTCGATGTAATATCAACCCAAGCAAAAGAGAGGTCGTTGTCGCTCTTTGCGGCGACAAAGGGAAACCATGGTAGAGCTGTCGCATTTATGGCAAAGAAAATGGGTATTGCGTCGCATATCTTCGTTTCTGAAACTATGGACCAGCCGACGCAGTCCCGCATCAAGCAGGAAGGCGCACAATTGACCACGATCAAAGGTGATTATGACCAGGCAGTTCTGGAAGCTTTGGAGGCTTCTCGAAAGACGGAAGGCGGTCTTCTCATTCAGGATACATCGTTTGACGGATACGAGCAAGTTCCACAGTGGATAGTTGAAGGATATTCGACCATGATGGTGGAAATTGAAAACCAACTGGCTCAGATGGATCTCCGAAGCACCATTGTGATTACACCTGTGGGAGTCGGGAGCCTTGCAAATACTGTATCAATGTTTTGCAAATCACAAGAAGTCCCTATTTCTGTGGTCGCTGTCGAGCCCGACACCGCTGCCAGTCTACAGGAAAGCTTGTTATCAGGAAAATTGACACCAATCGAAACTTCATACACTATCATGGATGGCATGAACTGTGGCACTGTATCGGGTACGGCTTGGCCTAACCTTCAACGCTTCATTGACGTTAGCACTACCGTGTCTTGCTATGAAACCCATTGCGCGATTGAATATTTAGCTTCTCAGTCAATTGTAGCCGGTCCCTGTGGTGCTGCTCCTCTTGCAGCGTTATGGCGTCTTGCTGCCATCCAGGGCAAAAATCCAATCTTGAACAAAGACTCTGTGGTAGTCCTTCTGAGCACCGAGGGGCCCCGAGAATATCCAACCCCGCGAGATGTCTCGCCTGATGATGCTGTGGAGTTGACTAGAATCCTAACTCAGATCAATTCATCTAATCCTACCCTATCGCTAACGAACGGGGTAGGAGAGACCCAGATTTCGGATTACTTGGAAGCATGGTTCGCCCATCGCGGGATTGAACACCACCGTGTTGAAACTGTCCCTGGGCGGCCCTCGGTTGTGGGGGTTCTTCGGGGAACAGGGGCCGGGAGTTCACTGATGTTTAACGGCCACATTGACACTGTTAGTCTGACAAGCTACGAAATGGACCCTCTTTCAGGGGTTTTGGCTACGAAAAATGGCCAAGAAGTTGTACTAGGGAGAGGGAGCCTCGACATGAAAGGGGGTGTTGCAGCGACTCTCGCATCACTATCTACTATAAAATCAAATGAAACCCCTTTGCGTGGCGATGTAATTTTAGCCGCCGTCTCCGACGAAGAAGATAGGTCTCAGGGAACCCAGGACATTATTGCAGCAGGCTGGAAAGCAGACGCTGCCATTGTACCAGAACCAACCATGGGGGCAATCGCTCATGCCCACAAGGGATTTGTGTGGGTGGAGGTAGATATCCTAGGGGTGGCTGCGCATGGGTCGAACCACGTAGATGGGGTAGATGCCATCCTCCAGGCTGGGCAGTTTCTACGGGCGCTAGAGGGATATCAGCAGCGGCTACCGGTGGATGATGTGCTAGGACCAGCAACCCTCCATTGTGGGCTGATTCAAGGGGGCGAAGAGGCGTCTTCTTATCCAGGAAAATGCACCATAACTGTTGAATTCCGGACGATACCTGGGCAGACGGAGCAATCGATTATTGCTGATCTCCAAGAACTGTTGGAAGACATCGCGAGGGAGAACCCGCGATTTAAATTCGGGGAACTTCGCATTCCACTGTCGCGACCGGTGTATAAGCTTGATCCTGGTCATAAGATTATCAGTCAAGTTGCAGAAAGTGTGTTGGAGATTACAGGAGCCTACCCTCCCATACAAAGTGTTCCATTTTGGTGCGATGCTGCCTTGTTGAATGAGGCGGGGATCCCGGCGCTTGTGTTTGGTCCTTCAGGGGCGGGACTTCACGGAAAAGAGGAATGGGTGGAAGTGCAAAGCGTACGGCAACTGCAGGAAGTTCTGACTAGACTGATTCGGGAGATTTGTGCATGAGGGAAATTTGGGAAGGAGGTGGTGGAGAGATGGATGTGTGCTGCACTCCTAGTTAAATAACAGAGATATTAATACCACAGAATATTCCTCTGTTTCCCTGCTATACATACTCCGACGATTGGTTTCTGAGAAGGCAACTGACTGGATAACCTCTCAACACTAACACTAGGGATCTTTGCTATAGAGAAGATAATTTGATCCTAATAATCAAAAAAAGGAGAGGGAGATGATGAAGTGAGGTAAGGTAGTTGAGGGATTCGCTTTAACTGCAGCCTTGAAGCCTTAGTAGATGGACGAAAAGGCAGGTGGGATGAGCCTGAGGGTAAATTACACAATAATAATACTACAGGCACTGTTGCATCTCACTTGCATCGATTTGTTCCTGCACGGTGGTCAGGGCGTTGCAGGGCTGGTATCAGCAAGTACAGACATTTTATTGGCTGGCCTGTATCAAAATTGAGCATGACTCATCAATGATGTTCTCTTTCTCCTCTGATGCCTACAGTAGATAACTACCTAACAACCAACCTACCTAGGTACCTACTACTCCAACAAAGGCTCCTGGTTTGGTTCATAAAAACCCCCCTTCTGAATCTATCTAGACTACAAATAAACTCCACCCAGAATGGATGACAGTACCACCTCTACCAATATCTATCCTTATTCACGGCTACAGCAAACGGGCTCGGATGGAAGGAGTGGGGAGAATGAAAATTCAGCAGACTTCGGGCCAGCAGACGAAGACTTATTTTTTGATTGGGATGCATTCTACACCCCTCAAAATGTATTCCCTGCTCTTGTAGAGAAGGACTGGCTGTCAACACTGGCGCCAAACGCTGCAGTACCATCAGAATCGACAACACTCGCCCCTGATGAATGCGCCGTCCAATTATACCCCCAGACACTCCCAGTGGACGAAGCAACCAATCCGTCGTCGATAAGCACAGGCTACACCAATGTCGCACAGTGGCTAGATGGTGCCTATCGACCGCCAACTCCCTGTAATCATTGCCGCAGATATCGGCTACAATGTTTGATCCTTCGTACTACGCCTGCAAACCCGAATCCCGTGTCAGCATGTTCTAGCTGTGTGGCTCTCTTTCGTACTTGTAGCCTGGCCCAAGGCGAGAAACGCCAGGCGTCTGGCTTTGAAACTACTCTTCCGGTATTAGGCCATCTCCATGGCGTAACCGAACAAGTTGATGATGCGGTAAGAGTGACATGGTGCCTGGCTTAGGAACCATCTAACTTTCCCCATAGGTAGAACTCATCTCAAAGGATCGCACGCAGCTTTTGTGTAACAACGAGCCAAAAGAATCAAAACAGTTTGTCAGAAAAGGAGCCCGCGTACTGAGGGATTGGTTCTACCAACATCAGGACTGTCCATATCCCTCAGAGGCAGAGAAGGCCCGCTTAGCTCATGAAACGGGGTTTTCGAGGCAGCGAATTTCTACGTGGTTTGCCAACGCTCGCCGTCGCCAGAAACAAAAGCAGCAACCTGTATCATCACTTCAAATATACCGTGCCGGTTCCCCCATGCCCACTAATCGTGTCGCGATGACTCCTATGGAGCGGTGGCAGGCATCACCGCCGGATGAAGAGCCGGTTCCCGAGGCAATTATTCAGGATGCTATTGCCTCTACTTCTACGAGAGCCGATAGCTTTATGCCCCAAACTCGGGGAGACTCACATCTCTCTGATATATCTTCTGGTGTTGAAGACGCTTCGCTTGCTTCTTCTATATCTAGTTTTGGAAGTGTGGCATCAGAGGGTCTATCTGATAGTGCCTCATCCGCATGGAGCCACCACTCTGGCGACGGACCCATCAATTTCCCAACATCACATCGACGCCATCCGACTCGGCTACGAAGAGGCCGTCAACGACAGTTCATGGAGGAAAGTCAATATGAGTGCACATTCTGCCTAAAATCATTTCGCAAGAAACACGATTGGTCGAGACATGAAAAGACTGTTCACCTGCCTCCTGATATTTGGATTTGTACACCTGACCTTAATCAAATTGCGCCAACAACGGATGTTCCCTTGCTCGAATGTAGATTCTGTGAGTCACCTTTTCCATCCCAAACACACTGGGAGAATCATGACTTCGGAGAATGTTCAGGAAAGCCAATACTGGATCGATCTTTTAACAGAAAGGACTATTTATGGCAACATCTGCGCAAGTTCCATGGATGTACAAAGCCTCCTGTACCAGATCTTGATGCCTGGCGTTCTTCTCAGGGTGATATTCCAAGTCGGTGTGGATTTTGTGGATCATCATTGTCGACCTGGTCTATACGCGCCGATCACATCGCGAGTCATTTTAAAGAAGGACTTCGCATGTCTCAATGGATAGGCGATTGGGGGTTTAATTCGCTAGCACTGTCTAATCTACGAAATGCCATCTTGCCTTCGGAGCGGGCTCTCATAAATGAGCCATCTGGATGATGTCATCAGTCATCATTTTCGCCCATGTCCGACTAACTTATTTTAGCACTATTTAACTATTTGCAGGACATCAATCTGTAATTGGAAATAATAATTTACCCCTTTTTTCCCTTCTTCTCTCCTGTCCCTTTCTAAATGACTCTTGAAATACTCGTTCTTTTATTTTCTCACTCCGCTTTATTTATCTTCCGAGCCACATTTCTCGTCAAGTTGTCTCGCATGTGTAAATTTTTGTATTCTGTCGTAAACAAAGAAAAAGGGTTACGTGGCGTAATACCGATACGGCCGACAGGGCACATGCAGGATACGAGCCGGACTTAGGTAGGATGACGCTAGGACGCTGTTTCTGTTATTTATGGCCTCCAATCAGCGGCCTGATGGTTGCCTCACATTTGGTGGCGATAAGCACAGAAATTAGACCGATTGGCGGAGAGAGCGTCAGCTGGATGCGGTGAGCCGTTCGCCCCCCTTTGAGTTCTCTAGCGCCTTTAGGTTGCTACGGTTATGTACTGTCAGATCCAAGGGCTGTACTGTAATTTTGGGCTTTTACCAGTTGAGTTACAGTTGAAAACCCTTCATGACTACAATAAAAACTTCTTATTGCGAAGTAGTGTCATCGCATCTATTTTAAACAAAAATAATGGTCAATTTTGACGACTGATCAATCATTTGAGAGAGTTTAATGCCAGAGTGATGGGAAGTTTTGGGTCGCATGAGTACACGGAGTGATTCGTTTTGGGCTGACCGTGTTGTTGTTCTAGCGTCACGCCAGGTGGTCGGTCGCTCACTAGCGCTGAAAAAAAGAGGGGGCGCTAGCCTTTTCCCAGTTTTCCTTATTCTACAGTCTTACCCTTTCATCTCGCATCCCTTTCATCCAAGGCCCTACTCTCCCTACTACACCCTCCTCCTGCCTACACTACATCTTCCTCATCCACCAACTCACCTCAAAAATACCCTAACATACTACCGAATTCATTATCGAAATGGACACCTACACAACTAGAACCTAATGCGTTCGATGTTATCGCTTGCCACAACCACAACGTTTTGTTCTACGCCATAATTTTCTTCCCATAGCCATAGCAGCGCCCACCACCTATACCACCATGACCGCTACTCTTGAACGGAGTCTCTCGAGAACATCGAGCCTCTCTATGCCTCTATCCAGCCCGATGATATCACTTCGGCATGAAAGTACCCCTCCCGGCCTTTCCGATATGTCCACGTCCCAGATCCACGACCGATTGTCTCTTCTCGACTCACGCGTGTTGGAGCTACGCTCCACAGTATTAACAAAGGACGGATATGTCGAGCGACGGAACCGTGAGGATGAGCATATTCGCCGGGAATTCGAAGCCAACCGCTCCATCAGCAATCGAATTGATCTCAATGTCGTCGCCCTGAGAAGTGACGTTGATCAACTCAAGTCAGGGATCCTTCAGCTGAAATCGAATCTTGGTCAAGCTGGTAATGAAACAGTTTTCCTCCGCAGTGATGTCGACCGTCTATCCAAGAATGTTGACCAGATTCAGTCTGATTTGGAGCATTTGCAGACAGATGTTTGTGGGTGTCGTGTGGAAATAAGTAAACTTCATGCTACCATTAGTCTCCTTCGCACTGATCTCATCACACTTCAGCATGAAACCTCCCGACACTTGAATTTGGTGTTTGAAAGGTTCTCGTTGATTGAAGCACGAATGAAGCACTCAGAACGAGTCCGGTTCAATTCGTTGGCCCACACTACTCACGCTCCTATTACCCCTGTCCCTGTCGTTGAAGCTGATGGCTCCCTATCCTGGCCCGAAAGTTTCCCGCGTACGGTGTGGAGATTTTGGTGCCTGAAGAAACGCAGTCGACGTAAGTCGTGATTTTGTTCGAATTGATGAGTTTACTCCTGGTAAATATATTGACACCTTCAATCTAGTGAATCGACTAGTTCAACTTGCCGAATTTTATCAAATTGGCGGTTACGAATACTGGAGCCGTATGCCCCAAACAGATAGCATGTTTGCTAGCGACAGTGACTCCAGTGACTCCAGTGATTACCCTTCGAACCTTTCCCGTGCGGAAGCCGTCCGACAGTATCCCGAAGCTGCACATCAAGCACTTGCTGCAACCTTGGGTTTAATTTACTACAAGATACGAAATGAAGTGGGAGACAACCCTCTGTCGCCTATCCAACATCGTCCTCCGAAGCGACAACAGGAGGAAATGTCGGTGACATCAAGCTCGAAACAGAAGCCGGTCAAGATGCCTCGCCGTCCCAACCTATCCCCCACTGCCCTACATAGGCTCGTTACTGGCCCGTCACTGGAGTCAAAGTCTCTTGCATCCGAAGAATCAGATAAACTTGGTTGGAACGCTCACTCTGAAGTTTCAGATGAGGCGATGAGTAAGCTTCGAGGGATCGTTTCCGAGGAAGTTACTACAATCCTTCGTCAATTAGAACGTGGCACTAGGAAGCTGCAGCCAAGTCGATCTGAGCGGATGAATCTGTCTCCGACTGGCTCAAAAGCTAGCTCGCGCAATGAGAAGCTCCCCACGGAGTCTATGCGCGAGGATGGACCGGTTTTGAACACCATCCCAACTGAGATATTGTCTCCTGCCTCGAGAAGAGCGGATAAAATGGAGGATGATGAGATCCCACCTACGGATTCCGCATCTGAAACTACTACGAGTCCGGTTAGCTAGATCTCACTGCTGGGAGATAGTCTAGTGCATATCTTATCACACTGCAGATGTGATAACCCTAATTACATGGCGTCGTTTTTCAACGCCTTGGCCCTTTCAAGGGACCAATCAGTGTCCGCGGTTTGGCCAGAGCCTTCGAGGGAACCCGTCGGCATTGTCGTTTCGGGTCCTTATGTTGTGCGTGTTGCGCCACCATCGGTAGGCTGCAGAGCGCAAAACAACTGTCAAGGAAGCAGTCAATTCCACTGACACTTTTCTACCCTTCCGATTCCTTGATCAAGGAATTCCCCCAGGACAGCCTCCTCGCATGCGAGTGAGACTGTCCTCACATTAACCATCTTCCTGGATATCTGTACACTAAGGCGGTCCTGTGCCGCCTTAGTGTGCTGACGAGCTACACCTTAACGATTCCCAGCGATCACCGGATATGATCGTTTCAAGCATTGACAAGCATTGATAAGGCGTCGTGAGAGGACATGTTTATATATAGATACCCTTTTTTTGCATATCTGGTGTTTTTATTTTTTTTTTCTTTCAATATATTTTGACTATCTTGGGTGTATTTGAGTTTCCGCTAGCCAGAGAATGATGAGTGGTTGTTGACCAAGCCATAGCATTGACTATCGATCGACTCGAGCCCATTTGCGTGTGCACTCCGGACGGTGACAGTATTTGGAACTGCCTCAGTTTTCCCTACATGTTAATGTTACCGGAGTACAACCAAATGCGACCTGAGGTTTCTTTCGTATGCATAGGATGGTAGTGCTTCGCTGACATACATACTGGCTGTATGCTTGCTAGTCTAAGTTGATCCCTCTCATAAAAGGTATATCCCCCAAACCCCCGTCTGCATTTGTAAATCACGTCATACAGGTAATTAATTATATTATAAATACGATCAAACTATTCACACCATTGTTGAATCGGCATTCGTAGCCGACAAATCCTTTTGCAGTACTTCTAAGACTTTGCCTTCATCGATGTTTTCGATGCCTACCGGGCCTTGAAATGAATGAGTCTCCATATCACCTATGGGGAGTTGGTTAGTGTCTAGGTCTTCTTCATGTGTGCGTAAATAGTTTTTCTCTAAAACGAATCGAGGATTCTCGTTAGATTCGTCTAGTGGCGAACGTAGCACGTAGATCGTGGGAAACTCTAGTACGGCACGACCATTAAGAGCCGTATTGAGGATCGTGTCCGGGGAAAGCGGCTTGAGAACTGGCTGTTTTGTCGTAGTTCGCGGCCGGTGGAGATAGAAATAGACGTTGCGATGGGAGTTGATCAGATCCGTTGGTGTTAGGGTTTCTTCTTGTTGTACTGACAGATCTTTTGAGGCTATTGTGCCTGATAGAGAAGACGCAAGATGTCCATCAACTAATATCTTCTCAGACGATTGGCCTGCTGACTCCCCCGTCAGTGTTTCTTCCTGGGATACCGGTGTCTGCAATCGCCCTTCTTTTTCGTCCTCGCCCTTTCCTTCGCCCTTTTCCTCGTCCCTGCAACTGCCCCTCTCTTCCTTTGATAATGGGAAAGCCCGATCAAACGCCTCCGCAATCGAGCATGTTTCGGGACAATTCCTCAACCTTTTCTCTCCATCTTCCATAATCCACTCAACAGTCCAATACAGACATTTATTGCTGTCGCTTGTTAGCATCTATGCACAAATGAATCATGTATCATGCTCGAGAGTAGGAAATATATACCGTTGATGCCACTTGGACGCATTCCCCTTATTTCTGCTCATCCCCCTCGGCGCTTTGATTACCCTCACACCAGCGCTTTGAGCTTTCCTGAGGAACGCCGCTTCCCCTTTCGCCAGCCCTGGAACTGGACCCGGACCGGATCTGCCGCTTGCCGCTACAGCTATGCCAACTGGAAATGGCCTTTTCCTAGATTTGTTGCTGGCCCCCTGATTGGTATCTTTCTCACCATCATCATAATCGCCGCCTTGATCCAAACCCACAACTTCCAAATCTTTGTAGTTTCCAGCGACCGAGACATCGACGCCTCGCCTGCCGGCTTCGCGTTCTGCGCGTTCTATCCCTCTCTCAATACCCGTGATGAAGTTGAAGTCGCGGTCGAAAGCTGATTCTGTCGCAAGTTCGCTGCGTCGAAGGTATGCAGCTGGATCGCGCACACCGCTGCATTGGGACCAGAGTTTGTGACGGCGTGTGCAGGGCAAGGAGCAGGTGCGGATTGAGCAGCGGGGACAGCGGTATTTTGGAGGTGTTGTATGACTAATTGTTTCCAAAAAAAAGAGAGAAAGCAAAGTTCTTTTTATTAATATGCTTTGATTCAATGATTCTGTGGTTTTTTAGGGTGGTTGGGGGAAGAAAACGGAATCGAATCTAAGGTTTAACATACCAGATGGAGCAAAGATCCGTTAGAAGTCCTTCTTCTGCCATATTCCTCTAGCTTTGAGTAGTAATTGCTAGGAAGTTATAGTTTTATGAATAAGTGATTGATGGCGTAGTGAAGAGGGTTGGAGAAAGAAACCGATAATCTGCTTGGGGAGAAAAATATTGATCGAGCTAAATTGGTGCTGCTTATCGATAACTGGTGGCTCAGGCCTTATTGCCTCAGGTGTCAATGGTGTCATCGTCGTTTGTTAATATTATAAATCAAAGTATAGGAAGAAGACCAATCCACAGCATTGTCGGTCGGGTTGACTGACTTTACTCCGATCAATTAGTCAACTCGCAATTCCTCTATCTCTCTCCCTTTGTCTGTGCTATTTACGTGGTGAAATCCCTTAAGCTATTACAATAATCTGTCTGATTCTTGAATTACAATTACCCCCCTTACTACTACTATAACCTACCAAATTACCAACTCACTCGTCTTGCAATTCCTCACTAACGGCCACCCCCTTTTTTTAAGAATTATATAATCCAAAGAAAGATAATAAGAACAATGGCTAAACCATTCGCCGTTATTGCTGGTGTTGGTCCAGGCACAGTACGCCCCTCTACCCCGCACTATCATAATAACCAGCAGATATTGCAGAGGAAGGTATCTTGATATCATTGAGCTGACCCTAATAGGGAGCTAGCATTGCACGCAAATTTGCTCAGGCATACTCAGTCGTTGTCCTGGCTCGAACTCCAGCAAGCTATGAGTCTGTTGTAGACGAGATCAATTCCTCTGGTGGCCAGGCGCTTGGTATCAGTGCGGATTTCTCGGATTCAAACAGTGTGCGCTCGGCATTTAAGCAGATCTCACAAAAGTATGGTGGATCTCCTCTAGCTGCAGCAGTATTTAATTCTGGTGGCGGCTTCACTCGAAAGCCGTTTTTAGAGTTGACAGAGGAGGAGTTTGTGTCAGGTTATGAGAACCAGGGGTATGTATCGCTTTTTACTTTCTCTAGTTCCTTTTCCGTTTCATTTGTCTATTTGGGGGGGGGGGGGGGGGGGGGGGGGGGGGGGGGGGGGGGGGGGGGGGGGGGGGGGGGGGGGGGGGGGGGGGGGGGGGGGGGGGGGGGGGGGGGGGGGGGGGGGGGGGGGGGGGGGGGGGGGG